>JAVJGG010000074.1:46452129-46473557 GCA_035590195.1 Aviceda cuculoides
GGGCATGAGAAGCTGAAAAATCCCTGACTTTAGACTAAACATTACCTAGCAACAACTGAAAACATCAGTGTTATCAACATTCTTCTCATACCTAGCTCAAAAACATAGCACCGTACCAGCTACCAGAAGACAATTAACTCTATCCCAGCTGAAACTAGGACACCCTGCACAAAATTGTGTGTCTTTCTCATTGATGATGTAAAGAAAGACTTGTGAACAGTGAATATCTGTACACAGTTCTGGTTTTCTCACCTAAAAATAACTGCAGCAGAAATAGAAAAGCTTCTGAGGACAGAAAGGATCAAAAGTAAGGAATAGCTTTTGCAAGAGGAACTGATACCTTAGCCTGGGAAAAAGATGACTTAGGGGAGCTACCAGAAATGTCTACAAAATTATGAATAACATGGGCAGTGGCCAAAAATTAATTGTTCACTTTTTCTTCCTGTGTGAGTGCATGCACTCAATATAAGCAATAGGAACCAGGTGTAAAAAGAAACAGAGGAGATAGTTCCTTGTGAAAAGATAGCACCTGTATGCCACAGACAAAAAATGGTTGTGCATACTAAACATTTACTTGAGTCTCTGGGGAGACTGGACAACTATTTGGAAGAGGAATATGTATGGGATATGAAATAGAGAAACCCTCTCTGTGTTGGAAAATTCCAAAGTGAGAATAGTTCAAAGTGGGTGGAGTACTTGAGAGGGGAGTTACATACACGTGCACTGTCTTCACTCTTCCTGAGGCAGATATTTATTGTCAGTGCTAGAAATCAGATAGTGGGCCAGTTAGAGCCTTTTCTGATTCAGTTTTATGTTCTTACAAGATTGGAATGGAGAAAAAGGAAGGGGCACAATAAACCAGGAAAATTGTAATGAGTATTGCCATCTCATTAGGTGTGTAGGAGGACATGAGAACTGAAATGTAGGTGGGAAGAAGCAGTGTTGTGACAAGCTTTAAAAGTGAAGACAAAAAGTTGAAAACTTTTCTACTACAAGAAACAGGAATTGGCTGTAAAAGAGGAACTAACTCGGTAAGTATGGCAAGAAAATAATATGCTTTTGAGATCAGCAAGTTTGATGCATTAAAAAAGAGCAAATTGGGATGCAGAGGAGGATTGCAGCCAGTGCACCATATCACACACATGAGGGAATAATCTCTTGTAAGAGATGATGGAGACCTTGAGGTGAGCTGCTACTAATCATGCTACTTCCTGTTGAGGATTCTAGGTAGTGAAATCCAAGAGGCATTTCTCGTGTTACAGTTAGACTTACACCTGAGGACATGGTGTGTTTGATTCCAGTTTCATAATAGAATTAGGTCCTGCTACATTTTCACGTAGTACTAGAATTATGGCCAGTAATCAAGATGAAATCACACCTGTAGGTTTCTTTCTGATGAAGAAAATTGGAAATACATAGAGACACTTACTGAAAGAGTAAGAAGAGACAATGATATACTTTGCCTTTGACCTTTCACATTCTCTGATTTCAGAGATTTGTTCTTCAGGATTTCTACTACACAAGAGAAGTTAGAAATGCTAGAGAGTGCCTGGAAGAAAGAGTGGTGGAAAAAAATGTGAGCAGCCTCACGTGTCTTATTCTGGTGTTATGATATGCTGAGAATTAATACTGTCTCCCAAATTGATTTTGGGTTATGAAAATATTTTTCCTGAAGAGAAAAATTTAGTAGGCTCAGAGAATTAAGTTGCAAATGTAAACATATAGCACAACTAGAGGTTTAACAGTTTTACTTTTGACTAGCATACATTTCCCACTCCTGGGAGAAAAAATGAGCAAATTTTCATGCTTTAATATTGGTGAAAATTAAAAACTTGACTACCAAAACTGAATTTAAAACTTGTATGGCTTCCAAGTAATGTGCTGTAATTGACCTTTAATTCTGACTTGAGGCTTCTATAACTAAATAGTGTTCAAAATGATGAGCATCATGCAATTTATCATTATTTTATAAATGTATAAGCATGCTTGTTTAAGAAGCATTAATGTCTACATGAAGCAAAAATCAGGAAATGTTAGTCTGATTTGTATAATTTTGTCTGTCAATTGTTCTAAACAATTAAAAAAATAATAATTACCTTTTCTTCTGGAGCTCTTGATTATCTGGCTCTTTAAACTGAAGATTGATGCAAAAGTCACTAAGGGCTTGGTTTGCTGGAAAAATAGCTTCAGGAAAGTTAAATTCTTTTTCTTTCCCCACATATTCTGGAAGATGTAAAGAGATGCCAAATTTTTGGCTTGCTATGGCAGTTAGTTGTCTGTTTTGTCTGCTTGAACTCTGTAACGCCTTTGTATGGCAGTCATGCTTGACCAACCTGATGACCTTGTATGATGGAATGGCAAGGGGGCAGCAGCAGCAGCAGATATTGTCTATCTTGACTTCAGGAAGGCTTTCAACACTGTCTCCCTTAAGATCCTCATAGACAAGCTGTTGAAATATAGGCTGGATGAACAGAATCACTCACAGTGGTTTCTGATGTTCAGTATTTCTTCACAATGTTTCCTGACGTTCAGACAGAGCCTCCTGTGTTTTAGTTTGTGTCCATTGCCTCTGGTCGTGTCACTGGGCACCACTGAAAAGAGCCTGGCTCTCTTCTCTTTGCACCTTCCCATCAGGTATTTATATATATTGATGAGATCCCCCTGAGCCGTCTCTTCTCCAGGCTAAAGAGTTCCAGCTTTCTCAGCCTTTCCTCACAGGAGAGGTGCTCCAGTCCCTTCATCGTCTCAGTGATCTTTGTTAGACTCTCTCTAGGATGCCTGTGTCTCATAGAATCATAGAATCATTTAGGTTGGAAAAGACCCTCAAGATCATCGAGTCCAACCATCATCCATGCCCACTAAACCATGTTAGAGTACCTCGTCTATACGCTTTTTGAATACCTCCAGGGATGGTGACTCAACCACTTCCCTGGGCAGCCTATTGCAATGTATGACAACCCTCTCAGTAAAGAAACTTTTCCTAATATCTAACCTAAATTTCCCTTGCCTCAACTTGAGGCCATTTCCTGTCGTCCTATCTCCAGCATCCCGACAGAAGAGACCAGCACCCACCTCACTACAACCCCCATTCAGGTAGTTGTAGAGAGTTATGAGGTCTCCCCTCAGCCTCCTCTTCTCTAGAAGAAAAAGCCCCAGCCCCCTCAGCCGCTTCTCATAAGACTTTTGCTTAATGCTCTAGGTAAATTCCAGGATTTTTGCCTGTGCAGATCAGACTGGCACTATTGATTGGCAAAGTGATAAAAAGAAGCCAACATGTTAGAGGCTTGCTAATATGACATTTTTTAAACAGTTGGTGTATGAAGTTAGAATCTTTGCTGAAGTGGCCTTAGAAATCTTTATGCACCATTGAAATGTCCTAGTAAAAGCACCAGTAGAGCTTTTGTAACTCAGAAAACCCCACATTAATGTGTAGCAGAGATAAGCAAAACATAGAGGAGATGATTGGTAAAAATGCAGAACAGTGCAGCTGGGAATGCCACTTACAAGCTGAAGATGAAATCTAGAGCAGCACTGATGTTGATCTGGAGAGTATCCTGGCAAGTAGGTGAATGATGACTGGGGTAAAAGCCTTTTTCATATTTGTAAAACTTGCATTTTGGAGGAATGCTTTTGAACTATGAAAGAAATGGTGTCTTCAGCTTATGGCACCTCAGAATTGTCCTAAGTAAGTGTTTGGCACACCCAGTTAAGTCAAATCTAAACAGACTTTTTCTCAAAGCAGAAAAAAATTCCATTCCATTCCATTCCATTCCATTCCATTCCATTCCACTCCACTCCATTCACCTTTTATTAGAGGATACCAGACAGGAGGATACTGATAATAGCTAAAAAACCTCCCGTAAACTCTCCAGTCTGTGAAGTTTTGGATAGTTAAAAGATTTGCAATTAATTAAATATGTGAAATCTTAATGTTGGATTTTGCCATGTAGAAGGTGAGTGGACTAGATCGAACTGGGTACTACTTACATCAGGAGACATTATATATATATTTGCCAGTCAAGTATGGACTGTTGTAAAATCTTAATGGACTGTAAATAAACAGATCTTTTCTTTCTATCTTTCTAAGGTGAGAGCTGGATCCCAAAGATAATCAATGAGAGAGGCTGGATAGGGCATTTGATAGCATGGAGGGACTTCGCCATCTATCTTGGAAGACACTTATTACCAGTCTTACTTAGGTGGATGGGCCATGTTTACTTAACCCAGAAAAGGAACATGTATAAATTATATGTGTTTGATAAATAACTTCCCCCACACTGCTTCTCCTCTGAGTATGTGAGGAACTAGGTTTACAGAAACAAAAGTTGATGCATTTTCCACATTCATTCAGTCTAAGCTTTTTTTGTGACTTATGATGCCAGCAATGCTGCTAATTATTGCCATAATAAGCACAATAAAGTAAAACGTTTCTATGCATTAAGCCTAAAGAGGCAATTAATTGCAGGTCCACATGATACTTCTGGTATTCATTGAAACTTTTTTTTCAGCCTGCCCTTTGCTGAAAATTTTAATGGAAGCTCTCCTACAGTAACCCCTCTCAGTTGCTTTATTCAGTGCCACTGTGGTCTTCTACCATTATTTTCTGTGGCATTCATTGACACACCATAGGAACAGTCAGCAACCACTAATCGACTATGCCTCAATGGAACTGGGTTTACCAGGAAAAATTAACATCTTCATTTTATATCGGCAGAGCAGAGCAGCTGCCACCCAGCAAAGACACTGCAGAGCAAGACACCCTCCTTGCTCATGCTTCTGACCCCGTTGTTCTGCTTCGCCTACCCTCTTCCTGACTGTAAGACAGCATCAGGATTCCAGAAGTTACCACAGATTTCCTCTGGTTTTCTGTCTGGGTTGTTGATTCTTGAATTCTTTACAAAGACACTTTTGAAAATAATCATTTGCAATTTGGCATTCTGTGAGGATGTTTCCAAAAAGCCAATTCCTCTCTGTTACTGCCTGTACCCTGGGACAGCATAGCTGCACTTCTAAATGACTCTCCCTCCCCTCAGGGTCTTTATATCAACAACTTTGCTTTGTTATGTTTTATATAAAACAAAAATTGCTTCCTGACATCTGCCCAGCTGTTATTTTTTATTCTCTCTTTCCTCCCATGTACCATGCAGTCGTCTGTCTTACCATTTGAGAATGTCATTTAAAATTATCTGGACAAGTATGGAAAATATCCATAATATAAATTCCAGAGGCAAATTACATATTTGACTCAGGACTGTATTTTTAAAAAATAGCAGCTTAGGCTTTAAAAAAAAAAAAGCAGCTACATAAAATTACATTCTCATTGGTACTGGGAGAGGTGAATCTGAAAGACAGGTTCCATATCAATTCACACCTTTCTGCAATCCTTTTTCTGAGATGTTCATATTTAGGTCTCTTACCTGATCATACCTGGCCTCTACTTTACTGACATTTTCTCAAACAATTCAAAGCACAATTCAGAGAAACAGTTTTTGATCTGAGAAAATCACTGAGGAAAAAATACAAGATCTTTATTATAGTAAGGTTTCTAGTTGCAACTGTTAATATATTTAAGTAACCTGAGAAATTAATTATTTTTTTTTTTTTTTTTTTTTTTTTTTGTGAAAGTAGTAGGACCAGATAATCCAGATACTGAACTTGACAGAACATTTTTAAAGGCAAAAAATGGCCTCGTTGCATTGTGGAAAAGTAATCTTTAAGTTGAAAAATCACTTCTGAGTACGTACAGGAAATACTTCCCACAAAGCCCTAGTGAAGGGCTGCATTCTTAATATTATATCCTTAATACATCCTAATGAAATACATGATAAAGTATGTAACTTTAAGAATGTACAACACAGCTGAGATAATGTTGGATTTTGAGATTTGATATTTCTACTGTTTAATACAGGGAGATTTTAGCTTCAAATTTAAAACTGTATAAGAACATTTCTGGCTTTTAATTATTTACAAACAGAATTACCATTAAAAATGTGTTTAGCAGAACAAAGGAATATAAACTGCCATACACTCTGGGTAAAAGTGTCTTCAGTGAAGAAGAAACCTGAGTGTTAAGTCCAGTTGCAAAAAGTCAATAAACTTTAATGAAAACTTTCTAGAAGAGGTAAAAGCTATCTTGGGCTCAGAGTGATTTGTTCTGCTCTGATAATGCCTAGCTAGTCTAAAGCTAGTATACCTGGTTTAGGATGCAATCATCCTCAGTCAGGTGGATACATAGTCCCATAGATCCATAAAGCATCCTCCTCCTGGCTGGAATATCTTTTTTCTATGGCAACTTCCAGCAATCTGAAGGGCCATAGCAACATTTTAGGTGACACTTGAACTTGCTTTATCAAACTCGGCACAAAATTAGTCTAGAGGGAAAGCAAAAGGTAAATAAATGGCTTTAGGGCATCCTTGCATGCACGTCTGCTGGGCTGCGCTTAACCATCTTTTAGCAAAGCCACCCAAGAAGACCAAATGGATAGATTACACGAACAAATGCTTGCGGCTTATGAGCGGCTGCAGACTGACTTCCACTGAAATTCAGGGGAATCAGTGCAACAAAGGACTGGTCCTTTTTGTGGTTTTGTTCCTTTTCTTATACATGGGAAATCTGACTCACTGATCTTACTATTTTTACTATTAGTCCTCTGTGGAAGAATGCTTGGCAGGGGAGCAGAGAGGAGACATTGTATGGGGCCAAAAGGTATTGATAATTAGAAGAAATTCCCATGTTACAGTCTTAAAAGCTGCCATAATTGCAAGTAAGCTTTTTTTTCAGGAGAAAATGTAAAAAGCCATAAAAATAATGCCTCTAATTACGATAACAACCATTTTCCAACAACATTTTTACCCCAAGAGAATTTGTCCCATCTCACTAACACTTAAGAGACATGTGTTGATCATGGGACGGTATAAGGGACAATTTGTTTTCTCACACTTTATAACATTTAATGAGGCAAAACACAATCTGAGGGGAAGAAACAACCATTTCAAATCAGCCCTTGCAATGTGGAGGTGCTAAGCAGAGGTATATCCTCATGATGAGAAAGAGGTTGAATGACAAGGGCTAAATGACACTGTAAGCAATAGCAACAGAATATTTTCCTACTTTATTTTACTCCTTTAGAGCCCAGTATCTTTTAAAATTGGAGCTGACTGACCTTGCAGGACAAGGATCCAGATTACACTCTTGAAGTTTTGGCTTTGGCTTGATATTTTCAGGATAATAGTGACAGTATTGATCTGCTACTACCCGGTTGCTTCTCAGATCAAAACATTCAGCAGATGTCAGTTGATAACCTGCAACACACAGTGGAAGAAATAATATGTGGTGTTCTTCTTGTCTCTCTCTGAACTGCATCTAAGTTCTGGTTTGGTAAAAAGCGAATTGAAAATATCAGCGCTTTTGGACATAACAACTGCTGTTTTACAGACCAGATTGAAAACAACAGCTTAAATCACATGTAGTAGGAAAAAAAGATAACCAGTACGGTCAAATAAAAATTCAGAAGCTTACGGCAAACAGAAAAAACAAAGGCAAAGGTTTCTTGGTCACCATGACTCATACACTCAGTTTTAGTTCAGAGGGTAAAGCTGCTCGTGGGGATGGGGGCAAATGGGGACATCTTTTGACTCTAAAGCTGGCCCAAATCGATTCAGCCCTTATGTGTGACAGCTGTAGCATTAAATGCAGTCATGTGAGTATAGAAATATACTTTATGTACACAGCCTGGTATGATGCTAAAAAATCTACAAACTACTACCACTGTTGCTACATACCTCCCTTCATTTAGCTGTAACTAATTTAATTTGCAGATTTTGCCTATTTTAATGGGCCAAATCTCAATGCAGCAGTCGGGACAGATCCTGTATGTAAATGCCTGTTTCTGGAATACAGTGGTAATTCATTACCTCCTCCGCAGGATGCTGAACAAGGAAAAAAATCAGTTTCCCTCCATCGGTGAATAATAGGCTGATAGAAGATAAACTGAACTGAACTGTCGGCAGCACCAGCATAGCGGATCTGAAAAAGATGTAATGCCAAAGAGTGAACCTGACATAAATATCAGGAAGAAGCATTCTGCCACATACATCTTGCAGCTTTGAGACATCTTGCAGCTACATGAAGTACCAGAGATACTTTGCAATAGGAAAATGAAATGCACAAAATAGAGCATATATTGGTGGCAAAATCTTAGGTGCAAACCTCAGTCAAATAAATTTCCAGGCATAATCAGTGGCATTTCTGACCATTCTGAGATCACGCTCTGAAATAACGAATGCACAGTAAGTGCATGATTAGTGCTACTGAATAATTTTATGGGAACAGAGGATATGGATTTATCTTTACTCCATCAGAAAGCCACCTACCACTACCTGCTGTCCCTGCCATGTTGTCATAGATTTTAGATTTTTACTATTTCCCAAACACCTTCGGAGACCATGTATACTGTATTAGATAGTTCAGAGTAAAAAATGGGAGGCTGTGTTGTGAGAAATACAGAAGTATAAAAATTCTGATTCAACATTTTTTTGTTTCTGATGTGAGGTCTCTTTTTCATTCTTCTTTGTGGTACTGTGGTTCCCATTATAATAAGACTGTCCTTCTGCTTACTTTATTTTGGCTGAACAAATGCTCCTTTCAGTCTTAGGTGTGGACTATTGGCTGGAGCTAGGTGCATGTTTGGAAAACACTCTTTAGAGCCTACAAGTACTGCCAACTTTTAAGCCACCTGAGCTTCACTATGCTTCCAGTACTTTGCGTGCTGTAAACAAGAGTTTGTACTGCAAGGAGTACAATAAGAAAAGGGAGCTTCACACTGCTAAGGCAGCACCACTTGCAGCTGGCCCAGGAAAAAATCCTGCCTGTTTGATAGCTGTGCTGATTAATACAGTTATGGGGACTTCAAAACCTCTGCAGGGCATCCCTTGTCCTTACCTCTAAGCCTTTTCATGAGCAGCTACAAAGGGAAGAACAACAAGGCTACTATTAAAAGCCACTCCTAGTCAATGATTTGTCCTAGAACATAATGTATTGGTGTTGCTTGGGCACCTCTGCACCAGTGCATGATGATATCTCAGGGGAGGAAACTGCCAAATCACAACCAGAAAAGATGGACCCTTCTCCAAGTCAGTACTTCTGCTTTCCGGGGCAATCCTCCCTGTCCTTTTTCTTTTCCCGTGTTTTGAACAAGTTGCCCTGTTTTGGAAACACCATTTTTCAATCTGTCTTTCCTTTTCTCTCTTTCCAAATGCCAAGAGACATTGTCAAAGAGTAGACTGTGAAACAGAAGCAAAAATATGACAAATTGACCTGAACAGTGTAATCTGGGTTGTTTGTTTTGTTTTCTCCTGTAGATGGATAGAAACATGATTACAAATCATACTATACCTTGAAGAGAAGAAGGAAGGCAAAAATACTGCAGAATATGTCGATGGCTGTAAGCAATCTGGCCCACCGAGACTAAAGCTGCCCTTTTCTAATTAGAGTAAACAGTGACGTAAATTCCCAACAGGAAAAAAAAATACAGCTGTAGCAATACAGCTTCTTCAGCAAATGGGAGGCCTTTTGCACGGATTAGTATCGTTTGAGTCTGTGTGTCAGAAACAGGATATCTAATTCCTTGTGCGGGGATGGTGCATTAATCACACACTTTACAAGGGTCTTTCTGGGCTCATAAAAGCCTCATGCACTCCTGGGAAAAAATGTTCTATTGTGCTGGAAGCCATTCAGGGAGGTCTCTGAATGTGCAGAAAAAGCATTCACTGGTGAGAATTCTGCTCTTACTCTTTGTTTTTTAAGGACCATCAGTGATTCTTAAACTCAGAAGATCTGCTCAGCAATATGGTCTTCAGTGAATCATGAAGAACAGACCAAAAGCTCACACAGAGCCTTCTATAAAAGGAAAGGGAGGAAAAAGAGTTCACATAAAAAAAAAAAAATAATCAGGAAGACAGAAGAGTTCCTCTCCCTGCAGACTATTCCTGCATGTCTGCAGAATTATCTCTCTGTTTTGACACAGAGAAAAGACAGATGTACATCTTTTCCAGCCTAACGTGGAAGTCACTCATACAGCCATGATAACAACAAAGGTGGGAAAGAATTACAGTGAGCCACAGCCATAAACTAAAATTATATAAAACAAGCAAATGAAAGAAGCAGGCACAGTATCATTTATTTTTTTAAGGAGTACTGTGAGAAGAAGAGGAACAATGTATGGTGATTCCACACAGCAAAAATTTCTTTCTGATTTTGTTTGACAGTTTGTTAAAGCTAAGATCTTGATCCAGGAGAAAACGTCAGTGGTTGCTTGAGCCTTGCAAAACTCAAAGTGAGACTTGATAACTAAATGCTTTAAGAAATGTCGTGGGTTTGCTGCACAGGGCCAACTTCCACACATTGAAATACTCAGCTCTGGAGTATGGTGAAATTTTTTACCCTTGCAGTATTTGCAACACCCTGCTAGCTATGAGAAATATGAGAGCTTCAAAAAGAGATGGTCAATTCTTGAGAATCTTTAGTTAGTCCTCTAACTAACAGTGAGTTTTGCATCCTTAGGTCACCAAACCCCCCAAATGGCGATCATTCATTATGTTTGCAAATAAAATCCTATCTAAATTTTTTAACAGCAGACAGCAGAAGTACTCAGATCTCGCAGAGCACTCAGCTCTGCCTTTGTGCATTGCAACCCCCTAGAGATCATCCTTTATGTCTGTTAGGTCTCAGGGGAGTTTGGAGTATTCTGAACATCAAGAGCAGCCCCCACCACTTCGAAAGACCCAAGAGGATATAACCAGACTTATAAAGAGTTGGTTAAAATTTGAATCCTCAGACCATCCACCAAAAACTAACTGTCTAGCCTATAGTCACTAGCAACAGAGACCTATTTTTTTCTTGTAGAGAGACCTTAGAAAAAAATAGTCACTTGTACCCTGCTTTTTTAAATTGATTTTGTAAATGACTGTCTGGGATGGTGCAACAGAGGCACAAGCTGTTGCTTAGGTGAAGATTGGGATTGATAAAATTAAGTATTAATTTTGGGGATACCCACAGAAAGTTGAATGAAAAAACCAAACCTCATAATTTGAATAGGAAAGCAGCATTATCTTTCTGAATTATTCTGATCTGTCCTGTGACTAAGAGATAGCACTATCTGACTTCACCTTTGTATCATGTTTTTCCTATATCCCTCAAATTTGATTAGTTCACATTAAAAAAAACAGACAAGCAAAATCCCCCAAAGCCCAACCCTTTCATGCTTGATTTTAGCAGCATATGCCTGAACCATTTGTTTACGTTCACTGAAGAACACATGGCTTGGCCTACAAAACTGCAGTAAGTTTACTTGGGTGGTTGTGAAATTTAATCAGCAGTTTATAACCAGCAGTGATAGACAAGCAATTATCAAAGTTAATTGTAGGGTTAAACCATGAAAAATGTATTCAATAAGCTGTTCTTGTTTTATGAAATTGTGTGTGTTAGGGTAGGAGGAAAGGCACCATTTCTTTCTTGTGTGTGTGCGTGTCCCAAACTGGGGACAGGGAGAAGGAATTATTATTGCATACCATCTTTTGTCTTCTGAAATTTGATCTGGTGTATTATGATCTATCTCCATGCCACCATGCTTATTAAAAAAGTTCTAAGGGATTTTTCCACATTATTATTACAAATGCTTTCTGCAAGTGCCAAATCCCAAACCATCAGGTTTGATTTATTAACGAGAAGTTCAATGTTGAAGTCTTCTAAGTAACATACAAAGAAACTGGGGATGAGGTTGTGGAGAACTATCATCATGTGGCATATGTAATTTTGTTCTTTTCATGTTATTAAAAACAAAGATTTTGTATGATGCTTTCCTTTCTCTACTTACAGTGCTTTAATATTCCTGTTTGTGTGTAGAGATACCTTACAATGAAAAAGAAGAAGGATGTGCAAGAGATTTGTTGCTATTCATAATTTGTTCATGAAGCAGAAACAGAAGCCAGACATTGTCATGGGAAAATAATTTTACAAGCTTGTTTAAACTAACATAAAAAGTACAAAAAAATGTAAGTCATGAGAGATGCTGAAAGCTTTCAAGCATACTGCCTAGCACAGGACTACACCATGGCTCCTCTGAGCTTGCCTTTTCATTCCCTTGGAATGCTGAAGGGAACTCTGCCTTTAAGCTCCAGGGAATTTATCTACTGTCCACTTCAGCATTCATGTCCCTTGATGGTGATAGCCCTGTGTTGGATCAGCTTGGTTTTGGGGTTGTCTTTATATGGAAGGCAGCTCTCTCAATTCAGCTTCTCAATTCAGCCTTTAAATCAGCCAGAGAAGTTGCTGTGAAATTACATTATCACCAATTTACATGCTTTACAAAGCATCTCTGAAGTGAACTTGCTCACCATGCCTCAATCTTGGATTAAGCTGTGTTCCTTTAGTTGATTAGGATGACTGCTAAAAAGCCTTTAGACTAAATCTCTCACAAAGCCAAACCAGAAAGCTAGAAGGTTCAAATATTTTCTGAAATTCCATTATTCTCCCCAAAGGAAGAACAAACCAGAAAATCAGTGCAATGGACTGACTAGGATAGCTGGCAGCAATGGAGCCTGCTGTATCAGCTGCAATAGCTGTGATAATCTGTACAGAATCCACTACTAAGTGCAACAAAAGCAGAAGCTTCTCAAATGGGAAGATCAAAATTATTCCACAGATTAAGGGCAACCCCAAATACACCAAAATCATCCCTGCTGCATGTCTTCTGTGGATACCACCCATAACACCCCACTCATCTATAGAAAGACCATTTCACCACCAAAAACATGCTGCCAGGGTGAGAGAATTCACCTTTGAGCAAGCCACCTTAATCCCCACTGCAGAATATTTATTAACCTTAATTTAATCATGGCAATACGTAAGAAATTAATGTAAAAATTAGGAACCTATCATGATAGATACTGTATAAAAATAAAACGAACAAAATAATAAGACAATGTTTGCAACAAAAAAAAGTGTTATAATGATGAAAACTGAACAAGGTTGGCACCAAAGCTTCATAGTACTTAAAACAGACTGGTTTTTAAAATAGATAGATTTGGGGAATTTACACATAATACTAGATAAAAGTTACAGACAAAAAAAAAAGGAAAGAATACAAAAAACAATTTGTCAGAGGAAGAGAAAACAACAAGTCTAAGAAACTGTCTCTATTGCCTCAAATTAAAGCCTGACAGTAGATTCTAGAACAGCATTATTTTAAAGTGTGTAAGATTAGTGATAATGTATCTCCAGATCCAAACAGCATCTTCCCAGTAGTTTCAAATCATGTATTCTTTGAAGAACACAGGAATGCAAATCACATATGATCACATTTAGCCTATTTTCATGAACAAGCTATTGTTTTAACCACAGGGAAATAGATAGAAAATTGTTACAACATTTTTTTAGAAAGGGCTTCATGAGTAATGTGTGTAACTGCAGACAAATAATCTCTACCTCTGTTATAGGGTCAGTAGCTAGAATGAAAATAAAGAACAGAACTCAAAGATGGGTCCCTGAGAAGGGTGATGCTTTCTGAGCATTGTGATTTGCTTTGCCAAAGATTCACAAGGGACACTGATAAAGGCAGCTTAGGTACCAGTTTTCTTCTAGGTCCCTCTCCAAACGTCCTAGACAAAGTTCACATGACTTAAGATCCTCCCATGGACTGATGAGTGGGAAACAGAGAAGGGTCCTATAACCTGTTTCTGCAATGGATGAAGGACCTGCGGAATCCCTCAGGGATTTGTGTTAGGGCATGACTTTTTAGCCAGATGCCAGATGAACAGAATAAAGGGTCAACCATGAGCTAACCAAGTTTACTTATGAAAAAAATTATGAACGATAGCTAAAAATGAAACTGTCTATGAAAGCACTCAAAGTTTTGGGAGACTAAATTAAAGTTTAGTAAAAAAGAAATAATGCCTATGGGAGAAAACAATTAATTATATATACTAATTATACATTAAAATGTCCTCCACATTAGCTACTACTATTAAGAATGGTGGTAGGGTTGTTACAGGCATTCCTCTGAAAATATGAGCTCAGTGTGCAGCAACAGTTAAAAAGATAAATGGACTATTACAGAGAGGAAGGAAAAAGGAGAGAACACTACACAGCCAAGTAGAATACATTTGTGTCCTGATAATTAAGTGTAGTTCACTTTCTCAACATATAATTAATCTCATATAATTCATCTACTTATATTAAATAAATATAAAACAATTTTATTAAATTTTATTAAACTACACATTTATTTATAGGAAATTGATATTTCCAAAATATACATTTATATAGTTAAATACTAGTCACAAATTATATATTTATGTATATTATATTATATATTTATTTATAAAAAATTATGAAAACCACAGTGGAAACAGGAGAAGGATAGAGAAGGGAAATAAGGATAACCCTTTTAGGGGCCATCTTTGATAAAAGTAAAGATCAAATAGAGTAGGACACTAGGAAAGAGGCAAAAGATAATGACAGAGATCTCAAATATAGAAGTAACGGAGAAAGGAGGTAAACAACAGTAATAATTTCCTGTTTCTCAGAGTGGGAAAACCAGAAGGAATCAGTGAAAATATTGTACCAAAGTTTTAAAAATGAGATGTATTCCTTATTTTACACAGTGCATAGTTCATTGTGGAACTCATCCCACAAGCTAAATGTTGCCAAAAGGGTAAATACAGCACAAAAGGGCCTACAGAAATTCCTGAAGACTGGCTCATTTGAGTCATTAGACACAATAGTCCAAATGCAACATGACGGTCAAGAAGAACGGTCTACAAGCAGAGGGTAACCTTGATCTGTTTCTTGCACTCTTTCTTTTAATATCTGAAATCAGTTCCTCTGTAAAACTGAAACCTGACTGAAGCAGACTTTTTGCTTGACCTAGTATGGCAGTTCTAAAGTACTTAAAGATGGAGTATGTTAATAAGGAGAAAGATTGTGTTCTAATAACTATTAATTGAAATAATTTATATCGAACAGGAAAAAAAAGGTAGATATGAAATAGAATCTGTACACTATTTTCAAAAAGACTACTATATGTCTTTCCATAAATTTTACCACATTTGCCAAAATAGGAGAAAAAGGGTAGAATTTTTCTGAATTTATCACAAGATCTAGTCAAGATAAGTAACGATTATGTCTTTTTTCAGGCTGGTCATTACTTCTGAGCTTGACCTAGAAATTATTACAACAATTGTATTTTTTGGAGGAAATTAGGAAATCAGAATGCATGATTTTTGTAACGCTAAAAAACAAAGTATTGAATGCAAACATCAGTTGATAAAAGCCAGTGATGCATACCATGTTACAGAAGTGCTTCAGCCTAAGTCCAATCTGCACTCTACAGAAGTGGCCTCAGGAAGACACATATCTCAAGAAGTAGTATTGTTTTATGATGAAGGGGCTATATTCCAATGGTCTCTTATAAATCAGGCAAAATGTTTTGGTCATTTGACCTTGGTAACACAAAACTTGATTCAGTCATAAAAAAAACCTTTAACTCCTACTACTGCTGTGTGCTCAGCCTTAGTTCTAGCTCATCTACCCCCAGGAGAACCTTCCTAACCCTGATCTGCCAGTGCTTCCAAGACTAGATCCTTCACCACTTCCTGCCTGACCTGCAGCCTTCTCCCAAACATGAAGCATAATCTCCTCCGGAAACCTTTGCCAACATCAAAACTAAATTACACAGAAGACTCTTACTGTCATCACCCCCAATCCTCCTATCTCTAAAATCCAACAATAAGCCAGCCATAAACAGTAGGTCCTCGCTGCTAGAGCAGATTCCATCTTTCGGCCTCTGCCTTAAAGCGAGTATTGAAGTAATTTCTTATTTCGTTCCACAAAGTAAATCACTATATGCTCCTGGTTTAAAAGTTATTATTTAATACAATCCTGACCCTAGTCTGACAAGGCCCATCAGCTTCTCTGCCAGCTGGCTGCCTATACATGCATTATCTCCTGCATGGCCTTGCAAGTCCCAGGAAATCAACCTTACTTTCTTTTGTCAACCTGGACTCTAATCAAATGCATTTCTCTCATCTGCAGTTTCTGCCAGTGCTAGATCACAATGGAGGTAAGAATTATCTGGCTACCTCTAGTGCTCTGCATAACTCAGCATCCAGTTTTGAGCTCTATCTTATGACTTTTTGGACAATTGCTGGCCAAAATCCTAAACTTGGCCGTAACTCTGCTCATTGGAACCCAGCCAGCACCATTTCTAAATCAGCCAGCAGTACCCCCAGCCACCAGCACAAAAAAATAGCCAGGCAGTCTCTTCTGGCAGCAGCCCTTAACCAAAGCTTGTCAGCCCTAGCACTACAAAAGACAACATCAATACAAATCCAGTCCTAATCCAAATACCTCTGACAGCCTCCAGGCAAACACTTATGTGATCCAACCCTATACACCACTGATGCAAAGCTGTTGGTCTGTGCAGGCCCTCTGAACAAACCCTCATCTTGATACCAGTGATTGAAAACCAACATAAACCTGGTCACATCTAGATCTAGGTGAACAGTGATTTCTCCTCTAAACCAGGCTGAAGACTGGACTACACTCTTTATTAGAGCTTGTTTTAAACCCACTGGTCTTTGCTGCCTCACACCTCAGTCACAGGGCTAGGGCCCTAGCTATGCAAAAAAACATGGTCTGAAAAACAAACCCTAGTAAGCTGTGCTTTCCTAACCCTTCCCTGTCAATCCCCACTGGCTGTTTCATTAAGCTTATAACTCAGGTGGTTCATATTTGCAGTGCTGATTGCTTTAGTCAACCAGTGATGACTGAGCATTATATTATCAGCTGTAGACCCCACCTGACAATATTGATTCCTTCTGCTCAAAGGAGTGCAGATGTGTGACATGAAATGACCACTTCAAGTTTCTCTATTTTGTGTCTGAAATGGACAATTATCGACAGAGGAGACATTTTAGCACAACAGGTGACTATGTGACCTTGGCAACACAGCAGAACAGTGGCAGCTCTGCCAATAAAGGACAAGTCCCCCTATATGGTATTACTGCTCTGTTCTCTAGATCACAGTGCCAGCCAGAAAGATTTCCAAGTGGAAACTGACCTTCATTTCACCAGGATTTTAACAAACATGACACCTTTTTCTTTTATGAAAAAGGCATTTCTATTCATGTGAATCAGAATTTTGTGTTAAAAAATCAAAATAGGGAAATCATCAGAATTTAGGAACCAAATTCAAGTGGAATTTTAGTTTGCTGGCATCTTTTCCAGGTCTTCTGCCTTTCAAACATTAAAAGTTAATAATGGAGATTTCTAATTCTCAAACTAGGAATATAAGAAATAAGAACATGAAAAACTCCAGTTCTATTTTGTGATAACACCTTTATTTTTTAAAGAGCGCTGTTCTACTGAATTATTTTTAACATTAACATATTTTGTGAAAAGTCTGCCAAGAGTTTAGCACTCAAGGAATGTACCACAGACTATTACAATGTCAAGAAATCTACCAATTACACAAGTCAGCTCCTACAGGAACAGCATGAGGTTTCTTCTCGCAATTTTAAAGCACTCCATGTCACCAAGAAAGAAACTTAAACATCAGCTCCAACATTGAGTTTCTACTTCTGAATTATATCCAGGAGTCTAACATGACCTCTCTGAATAAGACCATTCAGGGTCAATTGACAAGGATTATAACAGTCATTCTGGAGACAATGATCCCAAAACTAGAGTTCTGCTACTTCTACAAATTCATTTAGATCTGTTTGCATAAAAACTGCCTTGTCCCTGGAAAGTAAATCTTGACACTCAAAGAGATCCCACTTCATATGAAAAAACTTGGTAATACCACAGAGAAACCTTTCATGTGATTTCTTTAAAAAAAGTACCTTCACAAGCTGAAGGCAAAATAGTCACAGCTATAGTAAGTATGGAAAGCAGTTTCCAAGTCTGACATAACTGAGAGGTATGCACTCATTTTGGTACTCCTGTGCTAGCCTTATTTGTATGTACACTCCCATATCCAACAAAATCTAACCAATCAAATATCCAGAAGCTAAAAAATTTTATTAGAAAAATAATCAAACAGTATAGAATAATATCCTTGCTGCATGAAGTAATATCTAAAGTATCTTCTACAGCTGTTTATTAAAAAACTAAATGTGACTCAAAGGCAAGGAATTTTTAAGTGCCAGATACAAAGCAAAATCTAATGCTAACCTTAGAAAAGATCCTACAACTATGCACAGGTGTTTTGTTTGAGTGTTTTTCTATATCCACTTAAGACAATGGATATGTCAATAAATTAACACCTGCTGAGCCATGCTACTCTAAATTCCAAAAGGTGCAAACACATAGCAGAACTATTAAAATAGTTTAATCTCAACTCAGTAGTGTCTGTTCTGCCCGTGCCTAGCCAGCTTGTACACTTATATTGGCCAGACAGCCATCATACAAAGAGGGTACTGCCTTTAACTAGCGCTTCTTACCTTGCTTTGATAGAGAAGGAAATGCAGGCACCAAGGGATAAAGGTATTTCCCCTGTCATAAAAGATAACAGTGGAAATACCAGGAACACAGTCCAACCCACCTGTTGCCATTTCAGGGCCACTGGTCTACATGACCACCTGTCACCAACAGGTTGTTCTAACTAACCAGGCTGCCTTAAATCCACAGACAGCACAAATAATGCAAAGTGAGCAATACTGTTAACATCACACTGATGTTCATCATCTGAATGTGATCTGTAATACAGGTAAACATGTTTTAAGCATGTTGAATTGACCAGCATCTGTTTTATTAATAAGTTTTCTTTCTCACCTTCAAAGAGAAAGGAATGCATTCTTCAGGTCAGTCCTCTCCTTGTGAACCAGTCCTTATAATTGCAGCTTGCTTTTTGTGCTGCTAACATACCAAGATGGATAGGGGACAGTCTACAGGGCTCTGCTACTTCCTGAGTTAACCCATTCCAGCCCAGCCCAGCTTAACCCAACCCAATCACTTACCAAATTTTCCAGTTCACTGTTCAAACTTCTAGTTGCCATCAGCTCTAGGTTAAAGCAAAGATCATCTACCCCTGGGGCCCACGGTGAAAAATTTATGTAGTCCTGGACATGATACAAGTTTTACAATTTTACAGCTGAAACCCTTCAAGTTCCTTGGACCTACTGGAAAAGGATTTATTTTACTGTAATTCCCAAATGTTCGTTTTCATATGTGTGTTTTCCCACAGAATGTGTGCATTGCTTCCAGCAATGTGTTTTATATTACCTGGAAGAATAGAAATGCTCTAATGGGAGGAAACAATTTTATTCTTATTGCCAGAGCAATGCAAAGGAAAACTTCAAAATGACACCACGACTTCTTAAGCAAAGTCATCCCATTTATTTTGGGGCTTGGGGATCTCATTCTCCACTCCCTTACAGTCTTCTGTGCAAGTATGCTACCATAAACCCCACAAATTATGGGCCAAAGATACAGACTTTCTTCTATTTGCTTGTCACAGACAAAGCAAGCTGCATGTCCTTGTTTTATAGTTACCTCAGTAGCACATAAAAAAAGTAATCTGCCTTTCTTGTAATAAGTTCATCTTTTCTGTTTAGGGCACACATTGGGTATGCCTTTCTTGGTATAAACTCAGTCTCTTTCCCAAGGCATGTTCAATGAGGCTTTCATCAGATATTTAACTATAAAGAATTTCATGTAGAGTTCAAGAGCTAGCCTGGACTAGGCTTTGTGGTAAATGTCTACAGGAAAATTAAGATCTAGAAAAAACTCCCTCATCTTTCTAACGCATCCTGTCTTACTTTACGTTGCTTTAAGAGGTCAATGACCAATGACCCTCACCTTGATAGTGAAATCTGCATTCAGAGGCCCAGATATTCTTAATATCTCCTTGTCAGGAAACTTCTGGAAGTCGATGCTAGAATTCTCCATGAAGAAGGAGCCTGTGGAGCTGAGGTTGTTTTCACTCTTCACACCTTGGAGAGTCTTGGTTTCCAAATCTGACAAATACAAACAAATTAACAGGAAACTAGAGCATTAAAATTTGAAGTAAGTAAGTGAGAGCAGAAAGAAAACCAACACAAAACAGTGGTGGTGCAGATTTGCCTCCTAAATTAGTGATAGTGAAACATTTGTTCTTTTCCACAGTTTATTCACATTCCCATACTTTACTTTTCTTCTTTTCTCTTCCATCTGCTTTTTGGTTTTCTTCAACCCTTAAATTTCTAGCTCCGCATTCACCTCCTCATCCACAGGTCATGTTTTTACTCTCTTGCAGACATATTAATCCATTCCTAGTTAGGCATATTTGCTGTCACTTAACTCACTCTCAGTAAATCATGCTCATATGTGGAACATGACTCAGACCTTCAGCCATGAGTGCTGGCTTTGTTAAGTTGCTGTTCACTCTTTCAGTTCAAAGGTGGGTCGCTAACCACATGTTGCTGTGGCAGACAATTAACTGAAAGCAAGACATCCAGGAAAGAAAGATCAGTGTGATAGCAGTCTTGCCTCCTCTCCAGAAGTAGTCTGATCCATCCCAGTGGAGTACGAAGGGAAGGTGAGTGCTGAACCTTCCTGAGCTCTCCCTCTGTCTCTCTCTGCATTCACATCTCCCCAAAAGTGGGCACTAATTCAGATACTGTTTGTTAGCAGTATTTCTGATTGGTAAATCATAATAAACATATTAAATCATTTATTAAATGGAAATAAACCATCAGAAAGTAGATCTGTTCCATCATCTAGCTAGCCTCCCCAACAACTCCAGATTATGCTTTACAGCACGTTCACCAGAAAACTGTTTCTTGTAGTTACTTCAAAGTGGCAACACAGTTCATCATGAAGGATTGCAAAGCTGTAATCCTTTCACATGTTTTTGTGAAATTATGCACAAAATCTCCCACAGAGAGGCAGCTAAGGCAATATCTGAAGTAGATGTGGATATACTATTAATCTGTGATGGAATCATATTTTCAGAGACAGTAAATGGGAGAAATGTTTTTATTAGCATGTATTAAGTTGTTAATTAGGGGAAAAAATATAATTGCAGTAATTAGACTGCTTTTCAAGATGGGTCATGGGATTTAACTCATGAAGGAAATTGCTGAGGCAGTACACTAAGAATTTGCTCTGTATTAGTGAATTCCTTGGTTTTCAGTGAGACTAGTCTCTTCCTTTGTGATGCACTCGGCCTTATATTTATTTCTGGAGAAGGCTGCATGCATCAGGGATAAATATGGTTTTAAGACTTGTGTGTATATAATCAGCCTCCTGTTGACTTCTCCCACTATCAAAGTTCACCGGGCAAAATACTCCCCCCCCCCCCCCCCCCCCCCAACTGGTTGTAACCCAGGTAGCTCCTACAAGAGTTGGCAAAGAGTTTTCCAACCACCTAATTGGTGGTGCCTTTTAT
>JAVJGG010000074.1:46473657-46484267 GCA_035590195.1 Aviceda cuculoides
CAGGAGAGCGATGTATTTGGACTTATTCATGTTTACATAGAGCAGTTAATCTAAATCTCAACCAGTGACTCAGGCAGACCTCGCTGATTCAAATCTTTTTGTCCTGAAATGTGATATGGCCTGAATGAAGACAGCTTTAGATCAATCTCTCCTGCTAAAATCTCATTTTGCTCTAAGCTGTCTTATAGCTTAATTTCATTGAAAAAATAATAGAAGTATAACATTTTTCTACCTTGGAAGAGAACATCTATACTGGGAAAGAAGACAGGAGAGAAAGGAAAAGTGCAAATCATCTACTGGGAAAGTAATAACAACCATACTGGAGCAGCTCAGAAATACCCAAGGGGCACTTAAAACTGAAGTATAGGCAGCATTTGAATTTTTAAGAAAAACACAACATTTTTTTTCTTATTTTATAACCCGTAATTTGCCAGTCTTTATTCATAGCTCTAAATCTAAAGAACCATTAAAAGGTTATGGCATGCCCACTGTTTCTCAACACAAGCAGTGAGCTACAGAACAGGACTGATAAACCACCCCTTATTTTGCCACTGTGTACAAGTTCTTTGGGCAACAGAAATCTGGAGAGAGTGGGAATGATTTGGTGTTTCACCTCCTTGCTACCACTAATGTTTGCATTTACGCTGACAAGCATAGAGGACTCTTAACTGGTCCGTGCTGTGGAGAAGTCCTATTACATTTGGAAAAGAAGGGGAGCCCTGCTTATCTGTGCTTTGAGAGGTAATGAAGTACAGTTTGTGTCTTTTCTGACAGTAAATTCCATTTACCAACACTGTAGTGTTCGTTTGCTTCTGATGAAAAAAGGAGCATCTTGTGAGTAGCAACTGCACTGGAAGGTAAGAGAGAAGGATGCAAGGAGTTTCTATTCATGAAATAAATGGACTTGCCTTCTTGTCTCCCAGAGTATTCTAAAATCCTAAGACTTTTCTCCCAGAGAAGGGATACACAGCTGCTGCGATATTCAGCTCCCTGTCAGACAAAGCAGGGAAGTGTTATAGCCACCAAGTGATGGGCTAGCAGCATTCAGTGGTCTTAACTCCTTGGAGCAGTATCACTACTAAGGAGCTTGGTTTGACTTGTGCATGCTGTTTCTGATCTTTAGACTGTGATTTTGTGTGTGTGTGCCTGCGCATCTGTGTGTGAATCTATGGGAGTGAGAGAGATTATCATAACAGAAACATGTTAAAGTCATGAGCAGCTTCATGGCTAAGCCCAGCTGTAGGGAAGCTTATACTTTACTGTCCTCAATATTTCTTCACTCAGTGGGATTTATTTTATTAATTTTAAATAAAAACACTTGGCACCAAATTAGCCAGCTAAAGGATAAGCGAACAGAAATGGCTGAAAAATTATGAAGGAGCAAAGGATTCTGCAATGTTGGCCAAGCTCTGCCCTGAAAAGAGCATGTACCACTCATGTAATGGTGTCTGACGAGAGCTTCTGAGGGCAGGACTCATCCCTGTGTCGAAATCAGTGATCTGAGAGAGGGAAACCAGACACCACAGTGTAAACAGAGCATTGTGGGTTTGCAAGGCTTTCTTAAACAAATGAACACTAAGTTTTTCTACTTACATAAATGATCTGGTCCTTTCAGCACGAGGCGAACTTGCCTGCTTCCATAGGGAATAGCAACCACTGTATCATCCACTGAGGGAAGGCAAAAATGCATGGAGTAAATAAGCAAAGAAATTCCCATCTGTTTTCAAATAAGCAGTGAAATAGATGCTTACAAGACAGTCAAAAGAAAAGCTTTTGGACCAATTAAACAGCCCTATGAATTATGAGATAATATTAAAAATCTGAAAAAAAGAACTTGTTAAATGTGGTAAGAACCTTCTACTTAGAAGAACCAAAACCTTTTGATATTCTTTATTCTTAACTCCTTCACAACTGTTTCTGGATTTCACAAGTAACTAATAGCTTTCTACTTCACTACGACTCCACTTAAACCTCTTCCAAGTCTTTTGAATTGGTGTTTGTGGTGAAGTGGACAAGCATAAGCTTATTCTGATGTTTACCCAGAACAGCCCGTTCCTTCACTTGGCTCTTTCCCAGTTGAACCCTACAGCTTCTCCATGACCCTGCGCATGCTATGTGATGATCTCCCACTGCCCTCAGGCATGCCTTCCTTTTCACACCTTGTATTTCAATGACCAGAAGTGCTATAATTCTGCTTCCCTTTCCACACCACTAACAGAAAGCCCCTGGAAAAAGACAAGCCCATTAGACTGTCACGTAAACAGGTCTTAGAGCAGGATCTTGCACATGTGAAGCCCTTAGGAGCTTTGCCAACTGGATTTAAACTGAGGTGTGAATTAGCATGTAGGTTACACACTGCTGTGAAAGTTAGTTAGGTGAGCATGTCTAAAGAGGCAGCAACCTCAGTGACGTCCTGAAGGGAAATAGGAAGGAAAATGTGGAAAGGTGATAGAAAATGCTCCCAACTCTATGCCAGGGTCGTGGAGTGGGTGCCCAGAGAATGCTGACCTGGACTAACCAGCAAGCCCGAGTTCTTCATTCACCTTTCCCTGTCCTTTCTGCCTCCTTCTCCTATAACTAGAGGTCGGGAAAGAAGTCTAACAGGAGAGGTTTTTTGAGAGGTGGTAGACATGACAGGAACAAAGCCCCTTTCACTATCTGTTCATCAGAACTGTTCACATCTGTGTCATATAATGCCTTCTAGCAAGAATTATAGCTCTGGTCTCAAAGCAATGTGTTGCTTTGTCAGGTAAGGCTAACTCAGCCCATAAAAGCATATAATCCTTCATCCAAACATATGAGCTGGGTCCTTAAGTTTCTGATGAGACTAAACTGGGACAACTGTTCCAGTCTAGCTAAATCAAGATTCTCAGTCACCAGCAAAATAGTTACTAAAGAGGCAACAGAAAGGTGGAAAGCTACAAGAAACGGGGACTTCTTTTAAATGACACGTTCATTCATCCAAACCTGTAATACCTCAAAAATGTGAAGTAGAGACCTTTTAAATTTTAAATTCAGTCATGCATGATAGGAATTTCCAACACTCTTATATTGGAGAGCTTTATGGAATGAAATAGCCGTACTTTTGTGGCCTCCTAATATCCCACAAGTGAGGGGGAAATGTAGGCAGTCTGATAAATCTCTGAGTATCACAAGACTTGCATGGAGATAAAGCCTATTTATGTGCCCAGGCTCTTCTGAACATTGTCTCCATTTTCAAAATCTGATTTGATATGTTTCCTCAACCTATCAAAAAATTTCAGTGTCTCCTAAAGCTTCTTTAACACTGGGGTTAAACTCTGTTTAACACACATTCTGCTTATAAGTATCTCTGAAATCACAATAATTAGCAATGATGGACAGCTTTCATTTCTACACAGAATTCAGGTTTTCTATTTGACAAGACAAATATTCAAGTCTTACAAAATTCATTAAACATTGGTATTCTAATGCTGATTTTATTGGTACCATTCTGGGACGCATATTCAAGATACCCAGTAGGATAAATACATTTTATCCATGTGGGGGAGGAAAATCCATGAGTATAACTTATCATTTTGCTGTATATACATCACATTTATTGGAATGAGTCTGGGAAAACAATACCTCCAATTTTTCAAAAAATATTAATGGTCTTTTTACAAGTCTTACTTAAAGACAGTCCCATGTAATTATTATATGTGACTGACTCTCAGTTATGAGCTCTGTGCTGGAGAGCTAACAACTCACTGATATGTCACAGATAAATTGGACAGTTTAAAGATCATGCAAGCTTATATGTCATATATTCTTAGCATGTCTCTTCTGCCCCAGGGTATTGCTAGGGCTATATTTCACCTGATCTTGTCACTGCTGTCCATTTGAAATCCTAGCACACTTAATGTGAAATGCAAAGCTCAGTGGGTTTTATGCTTATCACAGTGCTTCCTGCTTTCGCAAAGCAGAAGCAGTAGGGACTGAAGGATAATTTCCTGAGGTTAACAATGATAAGAAGGAGACATTTCCTGTGAAAAGACATGGGAAAGTAAGCATGGTAGTATTTAGTCACAGGTCCCTCCAACAATAAGCAGAGAGGAAGATTGTGGAGCAGCTGTATGGAGTACTCTGAAGAAAAGGTGCAAAGTGTGTTAACAGGCAGTTGGTTTTCTCCAGAGAAGATGCATAGGGAGGCAAGGGAGAGTCCCAGATAACTGAGAGAACAGTGGCCCAGGGCTGTGAAGAAAGTGCAAGAATTCAGGCAAAGGTTATACACCAGGTACACACCTCAGATTCCTGTGAGAGATCAGTTTCCTCTGCTTTTGGATTTTGAATTTGGATTTTGTCCAAATAGTCTAACTGTCAGTTCTCATGATGAAAAATGGAGCTGTTTCTATTTCCCCATTACTATTGATATTCAATGGAAATCTGGAACTGCATCTATTTTTGACAGCCATGGCAAGAGTAATCAGATAAGTTTCTATTCTGCCTCAGCATAGCAATTTCTGCAAATCTCTTTTAAAAGTAACCTACTTCACTAGTAGATGTCAATCCCTTTTTAAGAAATACTAACTTTGCACAAGGTGATAACCAGAATTCACCAACTCTTGTGGGATCAACTCTTCAGCTCCTTGGTGAATACAAAGAAGCCTGCTTAAATACAGCTCATCTCTATAGGAAGGTACATACACTCGTTCCAAAAGGAGGTATTATAAGAAAAAGAAAGATTCACTTTCTGCAGACTTAGAAAGATTGAACCACTTAAGCTTACGACTAGGAGAAAAGGATATTTCTGGAATGAACAAAGTTTTTTGTGTTTTTTTTTTTCTTTTTTCTTTTCTTTGGGTTTTTTTTTTTAAATAGAAACAGAAGCATAGACACAGGTACTTCCTTTTTCATAAAAATGTAGGAGAGAATTCAACATCACATTGCCTCCTGTCCTGCTATGCTTCTGTTTCTGAGGCCACTGGGAGATGTATGCTACCCCTACAAATACTGAGGAAGCTGTTCCCATAGCAAGTGCTGAGTGTTTAAAAGCTCTGTGATAATTTCTTTCCTGTACTATCCTTCTCCTATGCCTCTGTCTGATATAAACAGCATGGAGAAGGGAACTGGATATGAGCTCCAAGAGAAAATGAATTCAGGATGATGAGCTCAAGACTGTGTCTGTTGAGATATAAACAACTTTAGAAACTATTGGGACAGCACTGGAGTAAAGGTCAGTGTCCAATTTCCCTAGCAGAGTCCTCAGAATTGAATGCTGTGCTCTGTTAGGCAAATAAAAATCCCAAGTAAGCCCACAGAACACCTCTGCTGATATGTGGATACTGCTGCACAATGCCCCTTCTTTTTCTTACATTATGTGTCAGTCTGTCTCACATAGGCTTTTAATGCCTTGTTCATACCGTGGACAAAATAAACATTATTCTTGAGAATCAAGGATTATTTTATAGAGATAACTTGGAATTAAGCTATTGACTAGCCAAAGGTAATCCAGTCATTCCAGCAAATAAATCAGGCCCTGATCCCAGCTATGCTTATGTAGATATGTTTACAGTGAGAAATAAACAAGATGCTGACACAAACATATTGCCAAAGTGACAGGTATTTAAACAGTGATGAGGAGAATAAAGGCAGAAAATAAACACAGAGAAGACTTTTTAAAGCTTTTCAACATTTAAAATCTCAAATTTTCACAGCACATACATAAATCATCTGGGAGCAAACCTCAAAAATAATTAATACTAATTCACATGTGAAGATCCATAAGTGTGCCTTTACAGTTGTAAAAAGTCAATTTAAAGGACCACTAACTATTGATACATTTGAAATTCATACTGTATTGCGTAACAACATGTATGTCTACATCAGGTGAGAAAATAAACACACATGGTTTATACAGCATGCATACAAAATCTGATTATCTACTTCAGTCCTGTATAGCAATTATCTGCATCCATGGTCCATCCTGAACAATCCATTCTCTAACTTTTTTTTACATTTGTCTCACTCTAAGACTATGCTCTCTGTCATCTGGTCTTCTACCTGTATAGCATTCTTTATATTTAACAGCAAACCATTGGGAGTAGGGACTTCATGTTATTAACATTTTTGTACTGTGCATAATATATTAGTGCCTTTATCCTCAGTAGAAAAGAGATGAGCATCTTTTTACCACAAAGCAACTGAAAAACAGTGAATTATTCCTACAGAAAAGACATTTGCCAAAAAAGTTCATAAATACTATCATGTCTCAAGTAGCCTGGAGATTTCTGAATTTGTTCATGCACATTGCAGAAACAGTAACAGTGAGGTGAAATTCCATTCCTAAATCTTTGTGAATTACGTCCTTTGCCCTCTAATGCGCAGTTCTGTCTCAGCAATGCAACTCCTATGAGGATTACTCCTTTCCATCCTTCATACAAAACAGTTTTTCTTTCTTCCTTTCTTTCTTTCTCTCTCTTTCTTCCTTTCCTTCATTTTCTTTCTTTCTCCCTTTGTTTCTTAGTTTGTTCCTTCATTTGTTTCTTCCTTCCTTCCTTCCATCCTCCTCTCTCTCCCCATCTTCCTTCCTTCCTTCTTTCCTTCCTTTCTTCCTTCCTTCCATCCTTCCTTCCTTCTCTCTTTTTCTTTCTTCTACTCTCTCCCTCTCAGTTAGCAAACACAGACCCAGAGGTGCACTGTGCTAGCTACTGCTCTGTTTGCTGTGCTCCACACCCAAGCAGTTATTCCCTGACAGAGAGAAGCTTTTGTAAAAAGCACCTCTCTCTGCTCTCCACAGAAACCAAATGTTACCTATACAGGAATCCCAAAGTGTACACACACAGTCTTCAGCAGATATTACACTGCTATTTGAATCTTTTAGGTCATGTGCTATTCAACACTGGAAAAAGTGCTCCAGAATGGTAGAGCTGGTCTGATTAAACTCTAATGCCACTGACTATGGCTGGGGGCAGGTTTGTAGGCTAGCACACATGACTGCTCAGGTGCGTCTACATAGGCATGAAAGTACACCTACCTTTTTACCCTTCCGTCATACTGACCAGACATGTGCTATCTCTCATCCCAAAGCTTTCGTAGCTCCATCTATGGTGCTGTAACCAGGCTGGAAAGCCTGTCTGGGGTCCAGGATAAATGAGCTCTGTCGCTGGGACACGCTAATGCTACTTTATGACCCCAAGTTGAAGCTGGCTCAGACAGTGTGTGGAAAAGCCCACATCTGTCCATACCCATCCACGTAGACACCTCCTGATGACTTAGGCACCTCGGTCCACCCTAGGACTCATCCTGCAGGCAGACATGCTGCAGGTGTAGGGCTGGGAGGAAACACTATGACAGGTTGGCACCCCCCTCCCTGCCCTGCCAGGGACCTCCCTGCTGTAGAGCAGCATAAAGCACTCTGTTCCGAGCAGCACGGACTGTGTCCTATGCCGAGACAGCTAACACCGCCACAGCAGCGTGGCTAGAGCCAGCTCTTCTTGTTGTCCCCCTTCTCCCAAGCAACTAGCTAGCTGAGATGGGGAATATACTGGTGATAACTTTCCACAATTCTTTGTCCACCCCCACAGCCAGAGCTGTAGTTTGAGCAAGCCTGATTTAACCCAAGAGGGAAGAAATTGTGGGGACATCCAGACTGACCACGATCATTCAACTGCCTGAGAAAGAGTGGGGTGAAATCTAGCTTGCAAAACCCATGTATTTCACCAAGAGGGGAAGATGACACTTTGCCAGAAGGGACAGCTTACGTTTATTTGCTGAGAGCCGGGACTTATACTGGCCTCGAACCAGCCGGCAGGTGGACCCGTCGCCATTGCAGACCCCACAGTTATCTTCCTTGGCAGCACTTCCCAGCTGGTGGTCACAGCCAACGATCTGGCAAGAAAAAAAGATGTGCAGTTCAACGTGAGCACCTACTGACTGACTGCTCGATCCATCTCTGCAACTAATTACTGCCAAATTTCTCTCTCAGCATCTCTAGAGGGCCATAAAGTACCTTAACAATGAGAGAGGCTGTGCAAATCTGGCTGGGATTTTGAACTGAATTCAGACGTGAGATAGTTAGCAGGTTGGGACTCAATGGCTTTTGCAGTCCAGAGAAAGAAAAGACTATTGTTGGAGGTTGTTTGTTTAGGGCATTGTGAACATTTCTTGGTCAGAGTCCTATCAGAAATTACACTTTCTAGAGTTTCACAAAAAAATATGCCTGAAATAATATATAGGAAGACAGCTAGGAAGCAGACAGATAGATAAAAGAGCAGCCCATATAAATAGTAACATGGGCGAGATCTCAGTGAAATTTTACCTGCTATGCAGTTGGGAAAACCATGTGGTTTTAATTATGTTTAACAGTAATCCCATTCCACACTATCAATGCCTGTGTTCAGACATTGTTAAAGATCTGATAAAGAGGGAGGGAAACAAAAGAACTGAGAGTCAGAAATGAAATTACCTGCTCTGAAACTGGCTTTATGTTTACATCCAAATTGTTCGGTTCAAAATTCTAAAAGTTGAATAGATAAACTAGGCTTCTCAGTTTACAAAAAACCTGTAGCTCCCAGGACAATAAAATATAAGTGTATAATTAAATACATTTAAAATTAAATAAATTTAAAATTAAATAAATTAAATATAAATTTATTTACTACAGTGCTAATGTAAGCTTTTTGCTTGAACTTTGAATTCTGCATTCAGGTTATGAATTTTGCACATAAATAATTGAAATCCAAGAAATTAAGCAAGTCCATACAGTGTTATAATTATCTTTATACATACTAGAAAATGAAAGGCCTTCTAGCATTCTGGCATGCAAAGTAAGCAACAAAAATATTTCTGTATAAATTCTACTTCTGAAGAGTTTGTGTTAAGACTCTTAGCCAAACAGAGAATATATATAAACACAAGGAATTTTAAATAAAGTGCTTATTTCAGCTTTAATTTTTGCTGCATCTGTGAGTCTCACTTAAATCAGAAAGCTGGGTCCTAGAAGTTGATAAAAACAAATAGGGCACTTATCATGCAGGCTCATAAAAGCTACATGTGTAACTTGCCCACTTAAGCATTCAGACTAGGATTCCTTATTTAAGCAAATCTATGTTTGCAGAATTGCAGATCTTTGCTAGGGCAAGATGTACTTCTGGGTTTGACACTTTGTCTTCACTTGCCTGTGAAAATGCAGGCTTTGATTAATAACCAGTATTTACTTCCAACAATTCAATTCCCATTTCTAACATAATTATTTTACTAGTGGCACAATAGCAGTTTTTTTAGTTATCTGTCATATTGATAGTATAAATAATTTAATTTAAATCATTATAGGTTTAGATTCAGGCTTGATGAAAGCTATCACAAATTTCTTTGACTTTACCCATTTCTACTGGGTCAGAACTGGGTCAGACTCCTGTGCTTCTGCATTATATTATGATGTCTCCAGGGGAATTAATGATGGCTAATGGGGTAACAGTCATGCATAAATGATACCTTTCCCTGAAAACCTAGTCATACCAAGACTGCAAGGAACATTTTATCACATTAGAAATACCATGACAAATATTGGTTAGATAGCTGAAGCAAAGCTAAGATTATCTTGACTCTGACTACTCCATACAGAGCTTCCAAGTACAGATATACAAATTATATCAGTGATACCATGTAAGATTTAGGTCTATTTTTTTCTGAATAAGAATATCCCTACAGGAGCTGAACCACTTTTGATATACGCAGATTCGCTTGCTTTAACTTTCTTGAACGTCTCTGAACAGACAAATGTGAAAAAATCACTTGCATGATCTGAAAACTGTATGACATAATGCCTACAAAGCAGATGAATTTCCTTCAAACACATTACAGCTCACTAGCACCCACAGTGAGAAGGGTCCTGCTGAGGAAACCAGGTATCAGAGGAAAGGCCAGAATTCCCTTTCACATCTGCTCATAACATATTTTATATTCACTCAATGGTTCAGTCTAGAATGGTATCCAAATCTGTATGCTTTCACCTATTTTGAAGAGAACATGTGAACTGCCTGGATGTGAAAAGGGCTGGATCTTAAATCCAGGTAGGAGGTAACCAATTTCAAAACCAGACTTTACTACTTTAAAGCCTTTTTAATTTCATGAGTCCTCAGCTCACACATTGCCATGGGCTGTACTCTGATTAAAGTTAATTTATAAATTGAGCAATTTGGAGTTAGGTCACAACATGTAGAGGAAACTGCCAGGAAAATCTCAGGTGTGAAAGGAAGTTATATTGAGGTTCATTGCTCTTTTTGAGATGGACACCATTGCATAGCATAAAACCAATTATTTTTCTGAAATGCTGTATTTCAGGTAGAAGTAGGAGCAAAACGGAGACCTCTTGTGAACACCAAAAATTATGTGGTATGTACAAAATGTGTTTTAATCTTCCTGTACTTGGTAGTCTCTCAGATAACTTTATGTTATTAGATATTTTGATGAATTAAATGAATTTCCTATTTCTCCACAAGGTTTCTGCAGAGCTTTTTGCTTTACTCTGTTAGATTATCTGTTTTAATAGATATCCAGACCTCTGGGAATATGTATGAAATTTTCATTAAAAACCCTTATGAGTGATTAACTAATGCCTGAAAGAAAAAATGTTCCAAGTTCACTGCTTT
>JAVJGG010000074.1:46484367-46501114 GCA_035590195.1 Aviceda cuculoides
TTTAAAATGAAAAGCACTACTCAAGATCTCTGATACTACTTTTTCGTAGCTCTTACATGAAAACATTATATAGGTTGGACTCTTATGAAAGCAAAAGATCAGCCAAAGAAATATTAAAGTGCTCCTGAAAAAATACACAGTTCATGAGAATAATAACTTTTGTGTCTATGAGCAGAAGAAACATAGGTTTGGCTGAGTTGAGATGAGAATATGTCATTTCCATAATATTATTTTCACTCTCCATGAAGGCTGCAGAGAACTCACTGCAAAAGATGAAGGTATGGGTGAAAATATGTCACCATTCTCCCAGAAATCTGCAGATGGTTAGCAAGGAGCAGGAAGGCAGAATTGTTTCTTTCAACATCTACCCATAACATGAACAAAACACAGAGGGGAGGTTTTGGAATGGCTGTTATCAGGGATGCCAGAGCTAGAAAAGCCTGCTGAGACACTGACCTATGGACATACTCATCTGACTAGGGGTGGCTGAAGACTCGTCATGAAAATAAACACCACAGGAGATACTGCTTGATCAGCTCGGTAGGCAAAGGAGTGAATAGGGATATGGTACCTCTAATCTACAGCTCAGTGTAATGGTTCGGTGGATACAATTCAAAACAAAATACTGACATTTTTGAATCAGAGGTCTGAGGAATATTTCACTTTCTAAAAAGCTTTGAAATGTCAACTCATCTTGGTTTGAAGCTAGAACCAATGTTGAAATTCTGAAGTTTCTGTGGGATGGAAACTTCCTTTTCCAATGCATTCTAGTCCTGATCTTAATACATCCTGGGGGGTTTAGAGAGATGAAGCCTTTTTCAGCCCATAAAGGGCTGGGTAGGGATCCCCCACCAGGAATGAAAATGGATTACTGCAACATGTTATGCCTGGAAATTTTCTGAAGTAAGCAGTTTTCATGCTCATTTCTATTACATGTTAAGCTTCCTCCACTTAAAGCAGGGTAATGAAGCACAGACTTTCCACACTGAAATCTTTTGAGTTTCAAATTGCTGAAGTGCGGTCAGAAGCTTGAACTGCAGATTGTTACCGCACAAAATGTCAGAAGCAGCTCCATTAAGTTCCCTGACAATCTAATCCAAACCCCATTAAAATCAAGAAAATGCACTTATAAGTTCAATAGGCTTTGGATGAAGCTCTTGCTTATTTCTAAAGGTGTTCCTATGAAGCGCATCAATATTGTGGTTAAATGCCCTTATAGCAGTAAAGGCAGATCGTGCAGAGCTCTGGAGGTCTTTCAGGATATGGAAGATGTCAGACATGCAGTACCAGAGTGAGGAAATCACAGGTGAGTACCAACTCCTTACCCAGTTCTTTACCACCTCTAAAGTGAGTTGATTTTTTATCTTCTTATGGGTTTAGCATAAAGAAGTTAGTAACAAAACCCCAGAATAATAACAGCTAATCCCTAGCTGGCCGAGCCTGTATTGTTTTCTGGCATGAGACACCACAGTTCTGCTCAGAGGTAAAGATTCCATATTACATTTTAGGCTGAAGTCCCATACTTCATGCTGAGTTTGATTCTCTCCCCAACTCCCACTTTTACTCCACTGACAGCCAGTGAGTTGGCAAAATAAAAAAACACGGATATTCCTGACTCTGAGATATATTTGCAAAACAAGTTTTCCAGGACACTGCAAGAAATAAGATGCTCACCAAGAGCAACTGCTCGTGTATAATTTAAAGGCATCAGGCTGAAGGTCCGACAAAAGGAGTTGGAACTAACTCGCTGAGTGCGTGCACGAATGTTATGTGTGTATGTGTTCCCCTTGTGGACTTGAACTCTGGCTCAGTTTAGCAGATTTTTCCAGAAATAAAACTGGACCAGCAGTGACAGGTTCTGCTTCAGCCCTGCTAGCCTTGAAATGCCCTGAAGTAAGAAGTTGTCATAATAATTTCTATTTAGTATTAAGAAACTCTGGGCAGGAAATAATGTAATAAAGCAAGCTTGCAAATCTAGACAATTATAAATAAATCTCTCTCTTTTTCAAAGGGTATGTCTGCAGTTCAAACACAAGAAGTTCTGAGAACCCGAGAAAAACAAAGTTGCCCTTCACATGGATACTAATGTGGGGCTCAATCTGAGACTTGTGTTGATTGTCACTACTCAGCTGAAGCAAGTTTTGGATCAGAGCCACTGTTTCAACTGGGTCCAAAATCCTGTTTTACAGTCAAGATGAAGAGTTGTCATACTCTTTAAATTATTGTGTAAAGAACAAGCTCCAGGCTGTACAGCAAACTGGAACTGGACTGGTGTCTGTGATACGGCGGCTTGCAACCCCTGCCAAAGTGATATCTGCCCTTCAGTTCACTGATACCTTATGATGACAGTTCACAGCCTCAGCATCTTTCTGGCACAGCCTGCCAACATTATCCTGTGACAGGCAATCTTGTGCAGCACCAAGTACTAGGCAGGATCCTCTTATGTCCCAAGGAATTTAGGTGCAAGCCCACCACAATCAGCAACTATAATTGAAGGCTGTAAGATGATTTTCACAATGGCAAGGCAGTTTGTAACTGTGCTAGTAACAGCAGGCCCAGTGACAGGTGCAATCAATGTACTCACTTGGCACTTGAGCCAAATACAACTTGCAACTGTTCAGACAGCGTAAATGAACTTCAGTCACTGATCACCAGTCAAATTGTTGAATATAACAAGTGGAGTGACTGAGATCCACCTTCCAACACACTAAGCATCTGGCTGGCCAGCTCAGTGATTTGGTGTTGCTTGTTGCCTTATCTGCCACTGATCCACTGGAAGTGATTTGCAGATCCTACTTGGTATCAGCCCAGCATTTCCAGCTAGCCAGGTTTCTCTGCTTTACTATTTTTAAACCCAGACCAAGACCCTCATGGAGCCTTACCCCACGAGCATATATATACCCCACCAGACACAATATACTGACAATCAGTGGTTCAGCCAAAGCTCTAAAAGCAAATGGTAGACACCCAGCAGCAGAAGGAACTGAAGAGAAATCCTATTTCTCAGATTTCCCTCAGGGAAAAGAATAAATGTAACTTCATTCTGAAACCACCTTTGATTTAAAAAGAAGCAATTAAATCAATTTAAAAGCTACAACTTCTATATGAGGATTTATAGAGGCATTAAAATCTTGGATGTGGGAAAAAGACAACTCCTATCCTTATATGCAAATTTCATTAGAAGGAATCTTCCTACATAAAAAAGATTGAATTTTTCAGGTTCAGTCACACATAACCAACCAATCGATTTTGTAGGCCAACACAGGAGAGCCCACAGATGTGGAAATGAAGCCATACGTAGTTCATTCTCTGATGATACAGAAATCCAGTGGCTGCCATTCTGTAAGGAGCAACATTTAAACAGAATTAAGTTCCAAGAATTTATAAACAGATGACAAAAGGAAGAAAAGATTATGATTATTGTGATTATTCATGTTCACATATCCATTTCATTCACACTTTTCTTTGGTTTTGGCTGGATTTTGGTTCACATGTCCATATTCTGCCAGAGTAAGAATGGGATTCTGCTTTATTCTTGCACACTTGTGCTCTTATTGATGGAGGAGAACAAAAAACCCTACCTTTTTTTAGTCAGTACTCTATAGCAGGTTATTATTGAAATGCTTGATTTTCTCCAAAAGAATTGCACGTATTTTCTGGATAGATAGCTAATTTAGCATTTTCAGGGGAAAGATTTGCCAGGTTTTGTAGAAGATGAAACAACTGCAACAGAAGGTGACTGCAAAGGCCATTATAAGTCAAAACTCATCAAGGCAGCTCTCCTTCAGCTTTCTCAGAACAACGTACTTGAGAAACCAAAAGTAAATTCAATGATGTCTGCCCTTTGGACCCATTCTCTTCTCCTAGACTATGAAGCACTATAGAAGCATTTAATTGGCACTTGTGACATATTACATTTGATTGTGATTCTTTGTTAGCTCTGGTGACTTCATGACATGCTTGATACTGCCACTCTGACTTCTCTTCTGTTGGGTGTACAAGCTTCCTTCTCTCAGACAGGCTTCCTTTGTTGACAGGAGCCCATGCTCTGTCAGCTGGATCAACGGGAATCCAGCTGCAGTGCTTTGCTACTGACAGTGCCAGCAAAGACTTTCTGGTGCTTCAGGCAGTCACATAATCTGTGTTATCAAGGAAGAGACTTCACCCACAGTTCAAATACTTGAGAGAGACTGCATGTCCTCAAGCCACTGCTGAAACTGCTTAGTCTATGTGGTATTGCAACCTGCTGCTCAGTGTGTAAGAGGAGTGCATGCAGGCTCTATGAGAAGACACTTGGGATGACAGAGGAAACTAGCTAAAATGCCTGCAGACCCCTGTCCTGGATCTTCACAACAACTGGAAGCCTTGCCACAGTCTTCAGTGGGACCCACACATCTGTTTTGGTAGGGACTCTCAAAACTGCTCAGCCAGTGTGGACATCTTGCCATCTTCACACAGCACTAAACTCTCTTGACCACTCTAAACGCCTCAGGTTTTTAGGTGTGCTAAGGAAAAAGATGGACATAGATGACTTCCTGGTAACTGTAAAAGAACGCTCAGGAGTCTCCAAACTGCTCTTTTGAATTTCTTCTTTTTGCTATGACCACAAATTACAATGTGCTTCCCCCCCAGCAAAGAGAGGTGCTCTGTGTGCTGCTGGTCAAAGACATGCCCACAATAGACAGTTTGTCTACTTGGGAGTAACAGCAGGTATTGTTTCTGCTGAAAGACTAGAACAAAATATCTCTGCAGTGGTGCCAATCTCTGTTGGACGATAAAGTGGAAAACTGATAGCTCACAGCAGGGGGGTGGAGTTCTAATAATGCAAATGCAGATTCATTCACACAATAAACATATCTTCATTTCCTTGGCACTGTGTGCCACAAAAGTGTTGTTACCTGGCACAATGATAGCAATTTAAGCATTTGACTATTATGAGTCATGTTCTCCACCCCACTGGTTTCAGTGTGTTTGAAAGACATCATGCTGGGGGAAAAGCTACTTCTTTCATCTCAGAACAATGATACTTGTCAACAAGAAAACAAAATTAAGATTTGTTATCTACAGAACATGAGGTAGATGAGGATGGTGAGTATTAGCCAAAAAGTTCAAACAGCAGTTCAGCTCTTCAGGCTGACACAGTTCAAAAGCACATGACCATCAGAAATCAAGAATTCAGTATTTTCTGGAATGTTATCTCTCCAGAAAGCATCTAGGTTTCAATATACTCTAAAAAAAAAGATGGATTTGTTTTGAGCATTTAGGCCAAGGAGCTTGATGCAGACATCAGAATCTGAAGCCATTATAATCGTCATGCCAAAAGGCTGGGCTAAATTGAAAGACAACTTAGAACTGATCCTGTTATAATGCCTTCTAAATGTCTGAGGAAAAATAACCACCTTCTTGCTTAAATAATAAGTTATTATTACACCTTTTGCATTTTTCTAGTGTTTTACAGCTCACAAAAGAAAAAAAAAAAAAAAGACCGCTACAAAAAGCAGCCAGAAATAGTGAACTACAGGAGACTGAAATCCCAGCAACATGTAAATACCTAGACATTTTTTTCCCCCAATGCTTTGCTTTGTCTTAACCTGACTTCTGTCATAGCCTTGGCAGAAGAAAAAGATCATTACTGGAAGCTGTTGTGGAGGACTGAATGCCTCTAAAAATGAATACACACTGGTAGAAACACAAATGATGCCTGTTTGTAGAGAATTAATGGAACAAAAGCCATTCAATTCTCCACTTTGCCATCAAACAGACAAATGACAGGTACTTGCAGCCCTCATGTGAATGTAAGACAGCAACACAGGTAAAAATCTCTTTCTGGAAAATATTGTCTCTCAGAGTTTTCACAGTGAGATAATATGCCAAATTAAAGCACAGAAAAATGGGATCTTGTCAAAATAAGCATGTGATCCCCAGTGTCACCGGTAGCAAGGATGGATGACAACAGTTTCTAATGTTAGAGTAATGAGTGTAGGAGGGTGGAAAAATGCAGGCCACTTTCTTCCAGGGGTTCAGAAAGGGTGGGAAAGACTCCTGGCCCTCTCCTTCCTCAAAATTGGAGTTGACTTTCAGGGTCTGAGGAGGGCATGCAGAGAAATCAGGTCCCAAGCTAAGGAATGACTACGAATGGCCATGGGCCTAGGTGCCAATTTCTGCAGCAGTGCCTTAGGCACATCCCACAGGGACAGTTGTGGTCCAAAGCAGCTTCACGAGCCTTCAAGAGCCTGCTGAGGTGACCACCTAATCTATGTTCTTTAAAATCTGTATTTTACTTGTATCAAGCAGGTTTACTGTGCCAGTGGGTACAACATCCACTCACCAAACACACTGAACACACTGTTAAGTGGTGCTGGTTTTGTGATTAGCTCGTATTTTGGGCTGAACTGGAAACAGGAAAGGATCCATGCAACAACACTTTGTAGATGGAAGAGAAACTATCAATCCTGAAATCATGATAGACAGGCAATATAGCACAGTCATCTGTTTAAAGAAGAGCAGATTTTTCCACTCTTCTGACATTATGCACCAGTCAGGGTAGCCTCTGTTTCTGATGGAAAAAAATTAGAAGCACATACATGTATATATATAGCTATTTGAGTATGTGTATATATAGAACATAATAATTTGGGAACTATACAGTGGGAAAAACTATTTCACAAAATATGTCTTCACTGCAGAAAAGTCTGTAAAAAAATCTGCGAAGTATGATATGGGAAAAGATCAGGTGTCTAAGTTTTAAACCGCTGTATTATGACAGATGTTCCCATTTATCACATTTTTGTATTTTTAAGTTATTATTTCACCTATTATATCTCCAAACCCTACCAAACAAAGCAGCATATGACCATGCAGAAGATAATTTTTCCCTTACATTAAAAATATTTTTAGAATTGGTGAATCTCAATTCACAATCAATTTCTTTGCCTATCACAGATTTGTAACAGCAAATGAGTAACATCAAAACAGTAAGCAACAGTACTTAATGCTAATATTTGAAACAAATATATTTTATTTGTGAAGAAGCTGTATGAAACTATCCTCAATACACTTCTGGCAAAATATTCTTAACCCAGTGCATTCACTGCCTCAGTTCAACATGAACGATATCTTTGGAAATTCAACTGAGATTTGTTGGGTACAACTCTATTGCAATACTGGCTTCAAAAATAAACAAGCCATAGAAAGCTATTGCACTTTATTACATCACCTTTTCTAGTGTTTTTTAAAATCTGCGGTTTTCAGCCTGTGTCCATGGTATACTGGGGTTCATAGACTGACCACTTTTGTTACAGGTACTTTTCACTGTCTGTGAAAGGTAAGTAAGGCAACAAAGCTTGTGGCCAGCTGACTTGAATTCACCATGCTGGAAAACGTCTTAGGAATCAATAAATCGGAGAAGTTGAAAACTACCTCCCATAGCATTTGGTAGTAGATCTGTAAAAAACAATTTAATACTATCACAAATAGTAGAAATTAAGATAAGCATTTCTGGGATGCAGCTTTTTTTACCTAACAACCTGCAAAATTGAAAGAATGTAATGGAGAAAGATGGGCAGTTTGGGGAGAAGAAACACAAGTGCTTTTCCAATCCAGAACAACCTTTTCGTATAGCCTTCTTAGAAATGACCAGCTTTTTTATCATTGGATCTAATCCTGCTATTAGAGCTATAATAAGATTCCTTTTGTTTTTCCACCATATATATGAAATAATTGCATCGTCTTTAATAAAAACAACAACAATAGTAGTAGTAGTAATAATAATAATAATTACACTCATACAGTTAGAATCAGAATTGTTTTTTCAACAGCAGGACAGTCTGAGACTGCTGTAAAATTATTCCAGGTTTATGTTGAAATAACAGAAAGGAAAGTAGACCTCTTTTACCTTGATTCTTCGGAGAAATTTAAAGGAGTCAATAGGTTTTATATACCCACATGTATAAGAAACCAGTCAGTGTTTAACACATCCCAGAAATACTTCTCATCAATTTCTTGGGCTAGTAAGACTGTATTTGACTCTTTAATAGGTACCATTCAACTAAATGTTGCTATTAATTGTAGCACCATTCTTTTTTTCAGGTTTCTGCAATAAAATGTACACTATCTTTGAGAGACTGTGACTACACTTTTTGCCTTTGATGGGAGACCTTATATAGTTGCACCCTTTCAGCAGTTAGCTAAAAGGTAGTGTTGTGGGTATGGACATTTTCAATGTCTAACCTTTCAATATGAAAATTACATAGGCTGTCATGATTTTTCCCAGAGAAGAATTCCTGTTGTCTTGTGCTGTGGCTGAAACATTTAAAGCAAGACCCCAAATTACACACTTTGCTGTGGCTTGCATTGCAGGAAAAAAAAAAAAAAAAAGGAAAAGAGTGTGAAAAGAGTAAATGCCTGTGAGAATAGAAGGGAGGCAATGATTCTGCATGGACAGGGAAACTGCCATATTTTCACTTTCCTGGTTCCTGTGAAGTTGGGATCCCCAGGTTGGGGAAAGGAAAGGATAGCAGAAGAGAAGGGCCATTCCACATGTTTGAGTAAAAGAGATTGCCCAGACTGCAAGCATCTCATCCATGAATGTGACTTCATGGAAGCAATACTCATTTATATCAGGTAAGGATTTGGCTACGATATTAATGGGACCCACTTTTTGGAAACACTGCACAGCATCTTACTGTCTGGACACATATTTGTTAAAAAACATAATAGTTATTAAAAAAAAAAAAATCCTGATCTGGTGCTATACAGCAACATGCAGATTCTGCCATTAGTACTGGACATAGAAGCCTTGGATAATCCTTGATCACCCATATGAGAAAGAAAAGACTGATTTTCTTGTTCTTCCTTGCCCGAGTTAACAAGAGGAACATTTGTGGAATTCACACAAGCAGAAGACAAAAAATTAAATTGAGGGAGAACCAAGTATGAAGACTATGATAACAGAAATAATAAATAAAAAGGATAAGGAAAACAGAAAAGGCCAAAAATGAAAATGGAATATTTCCCCTTCAGCAGCAGAAACAGAAAGGGAAATTCAAGATTTTTTGATTGTGGCAGGCAAACTAGCTAAGAGGAAGGAAATTTTGTTTTCATTAGCAAAAGTCCCAGTAGATTTCATGGATTACTGTTGTTTGGGGCACAGGCCTTTCAGAGCATGAAGGCCCATGTTACGCTACCCAGTGCTGCAACCTGGCCAGCATTCATCTAGAACCCAAAGTGTGAAAGTGTGAAGGAAGAAAGAGCTCCACTAATAGGCGGCTGCTTGAGTGAACAAGCAAGGGAGAACACCCAGTTAAACATTGATTCTATATGGCAGGCAGTGATGGGCACATGTCAGGAAAGGTCACAGTCCACAACCAGGTGAAGTTGTCATGTGAGAGAAGATAAAAAATGTCTGGTGACAGAACAAAGCAGACGAATTGGCAATCATAGAAATGGAGAAGAAGTCCATGCATTTACCAAACTACAGTATGATTCTGATGAGCACCATATATGGCTGGTTCTTCATCAGGATGTTGTGTAATGAAATGGATGAAATATGACAGAAGTTTTCTTTATGTGAATTTCAAACAATCCACTGATAGTACTGTGGTCTGGAATAACCCCTTTCGAGCAGGAGCCCCTTGGAAAACAGAGAGTGGTGGCAGCTGCCTGTATCTGACCCCTCAGATGATTGAGAAAGGGATGTTCCAGAAATTAGACCAAATACTTGTTAGAAAAAAAAGCATTCAATTTAACTATCACATTTTTTGCCTGAAAACATCTACCTTATTTAAAACTTGCTAGAAATTTTAGTAGAGTTTATTAGAACAGAAAGAAATTAGAGGGGAAAAAAATCTACTGTTACTATATTAGTTCCTATCAGCATGTAGCAGCAATTTTCATTCTTTCTGAAAAGCCAGACATTTCCTTCTCCTTGTGCAACTTTCTTATACAAGGAAAAAAAAGGAAAACCCAACACTTTTCAAACCTGCAAAAAATGGAGAAGAGGGATAGGACAAGTGCAAAAGCTTCAGCTCTTTCAAGCTAACTAAGAAGAAAGAGAGAAAGAAATAGAGTAAGGAGAGGGAAAAAGGAGGAGAAGGAAAGGAAAAAAGGGGGGAGCGAAAGAAAGAAAGAAAGAGAAAGAAAGAATGAAAGAAAAGAAAGAAAGAAAGAAAGAAAGAGGGAAAAATCCAGAATGGATCCATGTTGTTTCCTCTTCAGAGAGGTTAAACGTTAGGTATGAGCTCAATGAAGTAGAGTGGATAAATTAGTGTTCTAGCACACATGCTCACTGCAGCGATCCCCTCCTCCTGTTGCCATGACAAAATAAGGTGTGATGAGAAAGGACAACCTTGATTTCAAATAAAAGCATAATATGAGAATTTTAAAAGAAATAGAACTGTCAATTTTTTTCTGACATAGAAATGTATCATTAAGATAGTCAGTATGCAGTACTACACCAATGAATTCTTACTGTTAATAATGGACACCTAAGTTTTTTAACGCTCTTGTCCTCAGTGAATGTGAAGGTGAGCAGGAAATTCTTGTTCGTACTTTACAGCAAACAGTCATTAGTGAGTCTGAAATGCTGCTTCCCCAAAGTATAGACAATTTCTTCTGAGCTTCACAGGTGGAATCGAGGATCACTGGCAAAGTGAGACCAGTAACTCCAACTTCGTTAACTCCAACTGCTGTATGCAGAAATTGCTTGTATCCTCAAAAACCCAATAATGGATTTAAAGTACAGGAATTTTTTTAAAACCAGGGAAAATTAAACTAGAAATTGGAAGTTTTAAAGTGTATTATTCTCTGGATCCCCATTAATTCTATCCATATAGACATTTCCTAATGTGGAACATTAAAGCCCTATTTCTCTTAATGAGCATTCTGTTGACTTCAGCATGGTGGTTCAAGCTAATTGCATTATACCAATAGGGCATACTGTATCCTGAGGTAAACTCAAAATGAGACACAAATATTACATCTGAGAAGAAATCTGTATTTCTTTAAAAAAGGAGAAGGGAAAAGGGACCCAAATAACACAGATATCTACGTTGAAAGGAATTTAAAATGGTTAGGAGGAACACAACAATTAGGAAGAAATAAAAGGCATTACAAAAAGAGGTTTTCATCTGAAAAATAGTGTTCCTCAATCTCTGTCACCTATGGATTTAAAAGTAAAACTCCAGAAAGGAAAAAACCAATGCTCAGAAGATAATTCCCATTAATTTCTTAGGTGTTTTACACAAAGATATAACCCATCTCTTCACGGAAGGTAAATACATTTATGTTTACGTAATATGGTGAGAGGCAAGACATACGCAGCTTGCATGATTCCTGAATTGACACAGTCATGCGTACTGCCCTATGCCATGAAGCATGTCTGAATCAGCAACTGCATAACCTCTCCCATACCCTACCTCTGTAAAAAAATATAATTTAAACATCTTTTAAAGAATCTCTAACCATACTCTTCATAGAATTGAAAATTCAGGGATACAGCTTGTTCTACACAGAAAGGTGGCTTTGCTTGTCCTGAATACAATTAGAAGTCTCTTCTGACTTTAACTGGTAGGTGGCAAGCACATAAAACAAAGACTTCAGCTCAATAACTAGTAATTAAACAAAGACTTATAACATGCCACTAAGCTACTGACAATTCTAAACCTCCAAACAACATGAAAAATGAAAGGATATATATGAGAGAGGGATCTTGTTATGTTCAAATATTGCATCTGGTGAACAAATGCATATTCACCATGAGAGTAAAAACCAGCACCATTTTATCAGGAAAAAGTACTGAGACACACAGAAGGCAATACAACTAACTCTTCATTTCTGCCATTAATAACCTCAGGAACAGCTTGTGAGGACACAACAGGCCACTGGCTGGCCCAATGCTACGAATGTTACGAATGCTCTCCATGCTATGAAATATCTCTGTGGCTAGTTCAGAGAGCTGACACTCCACTGAGAAAAAATGCACTATGTCTACGTAAGCGTACACTGATCTTAATGTCACTCTTCCTAATTCAGGATTTTTGCACAGACTGTAATTGAACAGGCATGCTTATACGTTTTATCAAGTGTTCTAGCTGAATGACATTCAATTCCTTCTTGGTTGCCAACTACTGAGTAAAAAAATCATACCTAGGGGTGTAATCAGAACATATGATGAAAGTCCCTACACTTCTCTGTAATAAAAACAGAGTCAAATACTACTTGGATCAATGCAAGCCCACTAGAAAGGCTAACTTAAAGTTGCTTTCAGTAGTTTTGCTCTGAGCAATTGAGAAAATATACCTCTTCATCCCTGAGATAGTGTAATTACTTCTTGCAAAGAACATGTTAACAAACATAATTCCATAATTCTGCTTTTTAATCTTCAGGACCTTAGACTGAATACAAATCTAAGGAGACTGCATTTTCTGCAATTGTGACAAACCATGCCTTCATATTGTAACAGCTGTCTGCTGCACTGCCCCACATCACGCAGTTTCAGAAACATCTCATGAAAATGTTGTTTGAGGCCAGGATCGTCATGAATGCTGTTGAATGTCCAGGATCATTATGAACTCTTACAAACTACTGAGATCTGATTGTTATGTTTTGAGCATATTAACCATTTTAGGTAAGTGGTAGCCTACAGCTACTACTGCAAATGCATAGAAATAACTTCTAAGATCATATTTTGTCTCCTCTGAAATGTACATGCATTCACTCACTATGCTTACAGAAGAAAGTTTATTCACACAAATAATACAGAGTGAGAATGCTCCACTTTGTTCTCCTACTGTTTTCCATTCTTGTAAAAGACCCTTTATAGAGGCTATAGAAAAATGTTGCTTTCAAAGAAATTGATTCTGGTGAATTTCATACTGTTTATCTTTCTGGACTGCTTAGGTAGTATTAGCTATTGCTGTCATAGATAGTGAAGCAGCTGCTGTCCTAAAGCATACAATTAGGGCAAATCTAGTTATGAACTGTCTAATGAAGTACCTCTACCCTCATAAAGATATGACTAGTTAGCAGGGATGCACTGTGACAGGAATACTTTGAGTTGCTTTAAATTTAATGCACCCCAAAATATAAAATTATTCACTGTGAGGAATGCAGCATGAGCATTTGTATTTTAATATTTTTTTTGGCCATCCTCAAAAATGATGCAGTAATTGTAAAGTATATAGAAAATGCTGATGAAGAAACTGAATGCTGAAGATCATGGAAAACATATAGTCATTGTGTTTACTCAATAAAAATTATTCTACCATTCTAGGTTATATAAAGAAAGGGTTAGTTTAACTGAAAGGGGATACTAGTGCTACTGTACTTGTTTATTTTAAAAATACTTACCTTACCCACAGAAACAATTAAGAAATAACATCAGTCTTCATAGTTGTAATAGTGCAGCTACATTCAGTCTTCCAGGAGTACGAAATATCATGAGAATGCAAATGAGTTTGTTTTAGTAGTGAATGCTTACGAGCTCTGCTCCTAAGGGAAGGTTTTCTCGGAAAGGTATGCTTCATATTTGGACCAAAGCAGAAATCAGCCTGACATAGAGCCTGAGTGCACTGATTCTAATTTCCAGGCCACTATAGGCAGAATACTTTGAAACATTTTCCCATCTAGATTTCTGTGCCTCCAGTTAAGTTTTTAAAAGATTAAAAAAACACTAAAGACTGAAATTAGTATGTCTCATTAGGCAATCCGAAATTTTGAGAAACTTGTGCACTCGGCTGAGGTTAAGACGTCTAGATGATTGCCTTCTTCAGATCACAAATGAGATTAGCCCAGTAACTGCCTACTCTGTTTCATTTACTGCAGGACTGCTTCTAGCTCAGAACAGAAAATCAAAGAGGAAGGAAACAGGTAGGAAACCTTCCAAAGGCACATAAAGTGGCTGAAAATACACTACAAAGCCAACAACACATCAAGTCTACATAGATTTGGAGGAGACTGGGCACTGAAACATGAATGTAGACTCAAGCTTTTCTGAGGTTCAGGTGTATTCAGTACTTAACAGAGATGGAACAAATGTTATCCCCTCCATCAACCTGTAGCTTACATGCAGTTCAGGAGACTAAAGTCTGATGTAGATATGTTCAAAAGAGTAGCAATATATAAATAAAAGCACAAAGGTAATATAGAAACAAATTAGGATGCCAATAAATTGGTTGAATGATCAATAGATCTCCATGCACTATAAAGTGAAGGGTTAAAAAGTCCTCATATCTCACTTTTAACAAACAGGGAAGCTGAGGTCCAAGGGGATGTAGCAGCTTGCTTAGCCCCATAGCAAACCAATGGGAGATTTTCCAGTTTAGTACCTCATCTACTGCTATGTGATTTTTGACTTACAGGGAGCAATAATCCTCAAAGATAATGTAAATTCATAGACTTGTGTTTTGGGTTTGTGTGGCAGGGTTTCGGTAGCAGGGGGAGGGGGCTAGAGGGATGGCTTCTATGAGAAGCTGCTCGAAGCTTCCCCAGCTTCAAGTCGGACCCACCTCTGCCCAAGGCTGAGCCCATCAGTGACAGTGGTAGCGCCTCTGGGAGAACAGATTTGAGAAGGGGAACCTGCAGTGAGGGAGGAGATTGTAATGTGAGAGGAACCCCTCTGCAGACACCGAGGTCAGTGCAGAAGGAGGGGGAGGAGGTGAGCCGGAGGAGGGGATGCCCCATGGTGAGACGGCAGACTGTCCCCCCCCAGCCCATGGAGGGGAATGAGGGAGCAGATGCCCACCTGCAGCCCAGGGAGGAGCCCACTCCCTGCCGGAGCAGGGGTATGCCCCAAAGATGCCTGTGACTCCATGGGAAAGCCCACGCTGGAGCAGTCTGTGACTGATGATTGGCCCGTGGAAGGGACCCATGCTGGAACAGTTCGTGAAGGACTGCAGCCCGTGGGAAGGACCCATGCGGGAGAAGTTTGTGGAGGACTGTGTCCCGTGGGAGAGACCCCACACTGGAACAGGGGAAGAGTGAGGAATCCTCCCCCTGAGGAGAAAGGAGCGGCAGAAACAACGTGTGATGAACTGACCCCAAACCCCATTCCCTGTCCCCCTGTGCTGCTGGGGGGAGGAGGTACAGAGAACCGGGAGTGGAGTTGAGCCAGGAATGAAGGAGGGATGGGGGAAAGGTGTTTTAAGTTTGGTTTTACTTCTCATTATTCTTGTTTTGATTTGATTTGTAGTAAATTAAATTGATTTTGTTTTTTTCCCCAAGTTAAGTCTGTCTTTTGCCCATGACCGTAATTGGTAGGTGATCCTTCCCTGACCTTGTGTCGACCCACGAGGTTTTATTTATATTTTCTTCTCCTCATCCCACCACAGGGGAAGGAGTGATCGAGCAGCTTCATGGTGCTTTGTGGCCAGCTGAGCTTAAACCATAACAAGTTGGAAAACTTTGGTATATCCAAATTACAAGCTAAAACATTATTTTCTTATGGTGCTTTCAAATGACAACTGCTACTGCAGCTAACTGTACAAAACAGTTTAAAACTAAGAATACATTCCTCCAAAAAATCCCAAGGAAACAGCATAAAGTGAGAAAATAACCTTTGAATCTGTATACCTCTTCCAAACAAGGTAGAAGAACTCAACTTAAGAGAATGAAAACAGATAATTAAAATGAAGACCCTAAAACGATACAAGTACGAAGGACGGGAGAGATTGAGCATGTGAGAGAGATCTGAGGGGACAAGTCACGAAGAAAGGCATTAGGGTAGGGCTGCTTTCCTTACTTGGCACAAGCCACTGATGCACATGTCCAGGGATTCAGTGTAGCACCGGGTCCCATCCAGAACCTTTGGTGCCAGCTCCACAACTAGAGCCGCTCCTCTGGCCTGGCACTTCAGTGAGCACGGGTTGTCAGGGTCATTAGAGATGGGAAGCCATTCGTAAAACTGTCCCTGGTACTTGACGTCATTGTGAGCAGAGCACTGCTGGGCACGAAAATCACCTGCTTCTGGTGGGCAGTCCTGAAGAAAAGAAGGAGGAAAAGGTCAGCACGTCTATTTGGGACAGCCAGTCGCAGTATCATGTAGCCGGCTGTGCTCTACATCTGCCAGATGTGGAGAGTTTTTCTGTTTAGACAAAGACGACTGATTGAAATAGCTACAGCTACACATATTTCAGCTGGACAATTATAGCTTTCTTTCTTCTTTCTGCAAAAGTATTGAAAGAACATCAAGATCATGTGTAAATATGCTTAGGACGTAAGAAATGCATCGTACGTGTCTTAACCACAGCCCTGAAATGCTCTTGCTGAATCTCTTTCCACTTGTGCACATATGTGGAGAAGAGCATGTACACAGCCACTCTCTTCCAGCCAAATTTTCCTCTTTGTTTGAAAAGAAAGAAGAAAGAAATATGTGATTTAATTGTTTGATTATTTAAGCTCTTCTCACTAGCTTTTTTTAACCAGTGAGCTAAATCAGTTGGTAGCAAGAAGAACCAGAAAAATGTGATACATATTTGCATTTCTTAAAGATTTCATAACTTGCTTAATTAGTGACTTAGTATTATTTTACTGGGAAGACCTTTAAAAAGCCCCTCTGTTAATCCTTCGGGAGGTTTGTAAGACACATAAACCCTACTCTGAACCCAGTACACCTGATATACTCATCTTGCTGATGAGAACGCGAGACTTTTCTTACTCATATATACTTTCTTGCCATCATTTAGCACTGAAAACCATGAGTCAAGTTTTCAAGTAAGCAAGAAGGGCTTCAAAATCAAGAGATTTCAGGCAA
>JAVJGG010000074.1:46501124-46521060 GCA_035590195.1 Aviceda cuculoides
AAAATAAACATGAGTTCTTTTTATTTCTTTTCCAGTTTGTGATCCTTGAAGAATATTCCAAGTTTTCCTGTGCAAGCTACCACAAAGGCTAGAGATTAATTGGTTTTTTTAGAAGAAACCTGAATTTCTCACATAATTATGGGAATACAGGAGCTAAGCTTTAGGAAAAACATTAAACATAATGAGAACTGTGACAAAAACCCAAATGTTGTCAATACAGCGGCTGCAGATTATTAAGGTCCCACAGTACTTCACCTTGCTGCTGTAAGGAAATCTGCTTCTCAATGATACCTGGTCAAATACCAGGTGAGATGAATACCTGCTATACCCTTTGCTTGAGGACTGTAACATTTTTATACAGACAATCATGTATGTTGATCATAGACTTGATAGGAAAGGATTTTCATATACATATACAACCACATAACTAGACAATATGCTTATAAGATGCCTGTATTCTCTGTTTGTTCTCAAACTACTTCATCCTGTAGAAATTAAATTATCAATAATGACAACCTTATTCACATACTTCTTACCCTCCAGCTAGGAAAATCTTCCTCCTATTAAGGCAAAATATCTCTTCTGAGGTTTAAATAATCAACTCTGTTTCTCAGACCTTTTTCTACACCTTCATTCACTAATGCTTTTCTGCTTCTTTTAAAGAGGGCAGATTGTTACAGCTTTCAATATGAATGGCATGGGGGCTGCATGTCATTTTATGACATTAAAGGATCATTGTTTAGTATCAGGGTCTAAAATAAAACCTGTCTTAAAAATCAAGCTTTCAGATCTCCCCATGAAGCAAATTGGCAGAATCTTGGCTATAAATTTCTCATTTACATACCCCTGGCCCAAACCCAGGCCCAGTCTGGCCTCTCATTCACTGTAGACTGGCAATGTGGTTATGCCCATTTTGTTTGAATGTTGAATGATGTAGGATCACACCACTCCAAACATTTCTTACAGTGAACTATACGCACATACAAGCCATGGTCTTAAGCCACAGATCTTCAGCCAATTTGCTTTGTACTGTGAGACCAATTTTCAGTTAATTTGCTTTGTATTTCAGTGTGATGCAGCCCAAAAGTAATGGGGCCAAGCTCCAGTCAAAAGTTCTTTTCTCTAAGTACAAGAGAATAGTATTCCTGGTACAAAAGTTTAAATGGATTAAGGTGTAAGAGAAAAAAAAGTATTTGGGCTAAATCTTGCTCTAGAAGAATATGTATCAAAGAGCAATAATGCAGAGCTCATTCATCCTTTTTGAAAGTGGAGGTTGAAAGTCCAAACTTGTAACTGGAATTTTACTGCTGGAAGACTTAGGCAGCAGACAGTTTTTCTATTCATATGTTATGGAAGATTAAAAAAGAAGTAAAATGTTGGAAGTATTTCAGTTGGATTTTAAAATCTCCAGAAAAACTTAGAGGCAATCAGGGCCTTTTTGTGATCTGGGCAAACTGTTGATACAGGACAAAGTTTGGACAGCAGCACAGAGTGAAGAGAGCAGAAAAATATGTGGGAAATTCATTATGCCTCTATAGCTGCGTAATTAGAGAAAAAGTGGTCTTTATGTTCTGCTTTTAAACAAAGGATGAACAAGACAGTTACAACTTGACCCAAGGTCTGGTTTAGCTCTATCTTCAAATAGAGAAGAGACAAGGAAAGAGGAACACTGCCCTTATTTCCTGCCACAAAATCTGCTGGTGAATACACTTCTCCGAATTTTTCTGTCCATAAATGAATACAGTCAGGTCTATTGGCTTGGCTTAGGCTTGTTGCAGAGATCCAAGCCAACTCTCTTGTTTGGTTCAAGCTTGGCTCTACCTTCGAAACTTCCTGGCTTGCAATAGCTTTATTTTTACAAAGACAGAAAGGCCCAATAAAGCACACGACATACAGAGTTCATACTCCTGCTTTGTACATTATTCAATACTATGTTTGTTGTGTTGGATTTTATTTTTAAATCAAAGAAAGAAAAAACGTCCAGTCAACATAACAAGCTTTCAGGACACGGCAGGTGACCAGGACAGATGTTAAATACTTCCAGTCTTTGATATCATGATTAAAATAAAACAATGGATTTAAATAGTAGAGCTTGTGTTTCAAAAGGTTTTCATGTGAAACTTGAAGCCACTCAAAGAATACATTCAAGCAGCCAGAAACGCAGACATGCATACTTATCTTGGCACACAGATATAAGAAGAGTCACAGTCTGGCCCACCACTTTTCTCCTACTGAAGTCCTGAATTCAAAATCTACCTGACAGCCTTGAAAGTCCCTTTCCCTCCCAGGGGAACCTTCCTTCCAGTTAAGAAAGTACATGTACTTGTACCTACACACATAACACCTGCATAACCTGTGTAATGTTTTTTTATACCAAATGGACAATGTTAAGGAAAGTAGTGGTCTGAATATTACCCATCATTAGACACAGGTCACTGAGATTGAAAAAGTAGGAACTGTATAGAACTCGGCACTGCTTATTGATCTCTTGTCCATGGTTTGGGTTCTTTTTTTCATTTCTAAACTTACTATTTACTGTTTGTGTTATGTCAGTGGGGATCAGAGCCTCTTTGTGCTGGGTTTTGTGCAATCATATAATGAAAGACAGATACAAGCTTACAGCCTATAAATGAGTATTCTAGTTGCTGAAAGAACAGATAAGGCAAAGCCAGTGTTTTGTTGCATATTTGTTCAAGCTGTAAACTGCTATATTCTTCTAAACTCTTCACATACCCTTAGATAAGAGTCTTTGCTGTTTTGAGGCAGTCTTCCTGTGCCTCACTTCTGCAGAGCTGGCTCCTGGACAGGAGAAACTGTAGACTCTGACTCCACAAAGTCTTTTCCCTTTTTAAAAAAAATCAGCCTGCTTTCAGTATGTGCACAGGGGCTTGGTGGAAGTGGATCCTCTACCGCTGCCAGCTAGCACAGCTTCATTGACCTGAGTGAAGTTACGTTTTACTCCACCTAAGGGTCTGATCCTGGAAGCTATTTAACAGTATGGAGTTTGTCTACCTGCACAACAGATTGACAGACAAAGGTGTGTCCACACTTTGAGACAGCCAGAAGTCACGGGCCAAGCCGGTGTACCAGTGAACCCAAGGCAGCATATCTTTGCATAGGTTATGCAGTTCTGCCGAGGTCTTTTGCTAATCACATCCCCATGGCCTGTGTTTGGCTTGGAGTATGCAGCAGCACTGGTATCTGGCCACAAAAGCACTACAGTCCTGCTTCAGGTTAATCCAGCTTTGGTGCTATATTCAAATTGTACCAATTTTGTTTTCTTTTGGAAATTATCTCTGGGACCCTGAAGACATGAGGAACTGCTGCCATTGCACTCCTTGAAGAATCAGAAAGAACTAATAAACTTGAAAGTCTTGCCTAAGTCCATTTATCTTCAGGCTTCCTATTCATTAAGACTTTTTAGGGAAGAAAATTTCCAGTGAATAGGAAACAACTGTTTCATCTCTAACTCTGTGAGTCCTAGATGGCTGTTTCATGACCTTGAGCTTGTGAAGGCTCATGAGATATTCCTGAAACACGGAGCCTGTGCTGGATACCTGTAATCTCCATTCATCCTATCAGGTCAGGATTTCCTCTACTGCAATGAAAATATATATCACTTTAAAGATGATCAGAAACCCCTTTGATGTATGAAACCTATTTTAAAATAAACACAGGAGTTTCATCTTCACCTCTTAGGCACCTAATGCTGGCCATATTATTACAGCTTCATTTGCTTCCTCACATCCAAGATTTTTTTTTTAACTTGACCTCCTATTTGACCCTGTTGTAATTCATAAGGTCCATGGAGTTTTGTGATGTTTGAATCCCTTTCAAAACAATTTCTATTAATCAACAAACCAGTGGAAAAGATAAGATGAATCCCAGATGTCCCTTGATGGTGATAGGTAGATCAGATTTCATGGGACAAAAGAGGGTTAAGCTTTTTAAAGTTTACTTAGTGGGTGAAATGTGGAAGATCATATCTAAGCTGCAATAGGTGGAAACAGTCAAAGAACCTTAAAACAGTTTACAATATATGTGCTTATATATTTGCAAAGGCCAAGAAAGATTTACTATACCTGGAGCTTTTCCTCTGTGTAAAAAATGATTAACAACTGGACTACTCTGTGCAGCATCTGACGGAACAGCTTATTGAACCAGTTCCATGAAGTATGCACAGCGTTTCAGCTGCACCAGTTTCCCTACTGAGAAAGAAAGCATGAAGTCCTCAAGTAGGGGCTTGCCCAAGACTAAATAAGAACTTCAGATAAAAGTACAGAGACTTAGGAGATCTAGGGATTTAACAGAAACTCCACTCGGCCTTGAAGCCTTGTTGAGTGCCTGCTTGAATTAAATTTCTTGCAGCCAGGTTTTTCACTACTCTACTCCTGTGAACTTCTAAATAGATTAGGATCATGCTTAGCTGCTTCGATTGAGAAGGGCTCATACTATAGCTTTCTCTGACAAGCCCAAGACACTGCAGTATCTGACAGAGAGAAACAATATAAATAAATGGGGGAATATCAGCAGATGCTTCTAGTCTGTATTAAATAAACATGGAACAGAGATGAGGGCTAAAACAGTCAGTGAAGTATAAATCTAAACTTCCATGAAGGTTTGTCATTAGAAATATTTATAAAATAAATTACAAGAAAATGTCTTCTTTTTTTTAAGTATGTTCCCATTTTTGGCAAATAATTCAATATGCAGCTTTTCATGCCACTTGAAAATTTTTGTTTGTTCATACCTTTTAAATATTAAAGTGAAGTGTTTAAATTAGATATAGTAACTTGTATTTCAGCTTTAAAAACTTCCAAATATTTCAGTTAAAAACTAGTACAAGTACCTACTATTAGAATACACTTAAAATCACCATGGATGCCACACTGGCAGATCAAAAAGAGATATTTAAACGTGATCCAGTTTGTTTTGTCTGTAAAGATTCTTGATGCATTTACACAGAACGGCAGCAATGGGGGAAGGGGAGTTGTTCTATTTTTCAATAGTTAAAGATTCACAAGTCTGCTTGTGAAAGAAAATACCAAATCCAGGAGTCAAAGCTTCTACCATTAGCAATGTAATAAAAGCACTTGTTTCCAAGTACAAAGAAATAATTCCTAGACAACACATTGAGGTTTTAAAATGTGCCCATTCAGAAATAAGATGGTAGTTATTAAAATCCAGCATTTTGAAGAACAGACTGTAGTCACAATAAATAATCTGAGTTTGGAAGAATTTCCACTTGAAAAGTAAACTGACATTAAGTAAATCGTGTTAGCAGGGAGATGTGTGTAGTAGGTGGGGGGTTTTTTTGGCTTATATTTTATTTTTTATTTTATTTTATTTTTTAAAAATTTATCTTCTATTTAAAATCCAAACTGTGTGTTTTGATCGCAGAAGACTTCACATGGCATTTCTAGCGACCAGAGGGTAGAAAAATTAAATCCTGCTAATTGTTTTTGTAGCTCTGAAAAAATTCTGCCTGGTGATGATGCTTCTCATACACACAAGCCAATCCTTCTGAGAATTATGCACTTATATGGAAGTTTAGGTCTGACACCTTCCAACAGGCTGGGCTTTGGTGCATGGAAAGAAGACAGTGTCATTTTGTCGAAAGATGGGCAGTATCAGTGCTCGTGTGTACAAAATGCAGCATGAGCTGATAAGAAACAGGGATGGAAGTAGCCTGTCTGAATGCAAGCCAAAAAATGGGGGATGTCATTACAGTTGGTATTTCAGCCAAGTGAAGAAAGTGAGGTATATATAAAAAAGAGCTGCAGGTAACGTTTACTGGTGTTTACAAGTTTTGGTGGTCTGATTAATGGGATCTACCATCTACAAATTCTATCTTAGGCTTAACAGAACTGCTCTAAACGTTGTTGAAAGAGCTAGTAAAGTTTTAAAACTTCCAGCATTGTCTATTTTCATGTCAAAAAGCAAAATCTCAAGAGCAGCTTTATATGTACTGTTCATCATCGTGTTGGCAGGTATAAGCAAGTAAATATGAAAAGCAAACTCCTTTGGGAATGAAGTGCTAGTCTCATGCCTCTCATTTTTTTTTTCTGGTCTGATTCAGAATACAGTGCAATAAAAGGAAAAATATCGGGGAAAATAAAAATGTTTTCAATCATAAAAAGCGGTTTGGTAATGGAAGAGAATGAAGAGAGAAGGCATGGAAACAGTACACATTCCAGACAGATTTTTGTGTCAATGGGGGAAGAGAAGGCAAAAACCAGCATAGTGGCAGAAGGACTGAAAGAGAGAAAGGGCAAATAAGGTGTCATGATAACCTTCTACAAAAGCTGGAGAGAAGTTGACAGCTAAGAACATGCCTACAAGAAGGAATGAGAGTGTGTTAGCTTGAAAAAAAAAACAAACCAACCAACCAACCAAAACAAAACAAAACAAAAAAAACACAACAAAAAACCCAAACAAACACCTATTAAAAATCAATCCTACTTGCAGTTTGGAAATATTTTTGTTTGTTTTGTATAGTGTTTAGTATAACAACTCATCTAGATACAAAACATGTTTTCGTTGCATTCAGAGTAATTTTCTAAAGAAAAACAAATGACTCAGTCTCTCCACCCCAAGCTTATATTCTAAAATGTCTAGAAACACACTTAGAGTCAATATGAATAGTAAGAAGAAAAAAAAGCAGATGCAATTCAAATCTAAATCATCTTCAGATTCCCTCTTTCCTTCTTTTACTAAGTACACGTATGGCTTTATACCCATAATCTTTCCAGTTTCTGATCAACACCAGGCAATGCAAGTGGTGAACATACTGGACTGGATTTGTTCTTTTAAGGACAGCTCAGAAGTTTTATAGACAGCAGTATCAATCTCTCTTATAGTCTATGCTATGAAAATGGTTCAGCACCCCTAGAATAATACAGGTCACTGAAGAAACAGAAACATCATTCTCTCCCCTTGCCTCTCTATTTCTTTATCTCATTCTTTTTTTTTCCCCTGTAATTTAATTTCAGGATGAATTAAAACCAGCTGTAGCAAAATCTTGCAAATGATAGTGCCTATGAAAATGTGTTCATTGCCAGACACCAAGAAGTATTCTTCCCATTCTCCAATTTCCCCTTTGAAGTAAAGAGTTTGCTTTTAGTATGTGTGACTACCCATCCTTTCCTGTAAGAAGGCAGTCATATAAACAAAAACACGTCAGTTCACAGAAAGACGGTTTGCAGAAAATAAAAAGACTGGTTATTTTGTGAACAATAAGATCAGTCCTCAAGTTATGCACAAGCTAATGGTAATGAAAGCTTTTATTTCAAGAGTCACTGATTTCCACAAGAATCAAAAAGGAATTTTCCACAATGCATGATAGTTAGGTTCATATGCAAGGGTGGAATGGGGGTATTTGCTCTAATTTTCCTTCAAAGCAACAGATTGTCATCTAACAGATGAAACTGTAGGTCTCATTGAGCCTGGAAGTTCCGTCCTCCTGATTTTCAGTGTATTTGTAGGTGAAATCTTAAAAGGCAAAGTCTGAGTTAACAAAAATACACGCAATATTGTGTGCCTTTTCCAGGGCAGAATTCTATAACAAGCCATGGAGTTAATGAATTGTTTCCAAGATCCGATTTGTATGTATGTATGTATCTTCGGCTTTTGGAGACAAAGACAATAGACTTCATTAAAGAGAAAGTGATCTTTTTTTACTATTCTGAAAGAGACAAACAGTATTTCAGTGGTACAGTGGTGCTGCACAAGGTATTTCAAATGGTACCTAGCCCCAGAAACAAGGGGCTGAGGACCAGCATGGCTGTGGCAGGATCCTGCCACAAGTTCTGATGCTGATCATGGTGGCAGTGCCCTTGCAATGACCGATATTGTGGATACTGGTGCACAGTATCTCAGATTAATAAAGATGGTAAGTGGAAGAGCATAACATCTGAGTCAAAGACTCAACATACTTTAAAAATACAAAATACTTTCCCCTGAAATCAAAGTCTATGAAATGAATACAGCCAAGTACTTTCCTTATGACATAAAGCCGTATTTGGAGGGCCTGGTCAAAGTATGATGCAGTCAGAAGCTTGAGAACAGTAGATTGATTTATTGCTAGTTTTGCAAGTTTACCAAAAGCAAACAAATGAAAACTCACTTAATCCTTTTATTAAGGAAAAAAGCAGTGTAGTGCAATCCATTCTTTACCCTCTCTGAAAAAAGGGGTTAAAAACATAAATGCAGTCCTGGGTCTTCATAATTCAGACAAAACTGTCACTGATTCCAGCATAGTAAAGCACTTTGAAAGTTTCAGTTTGGATTATTTGGTATGAAATAACTGAGTTCTGCAGCTGCATGGCTCACTGCTATGTTGGAAAGCTTGGAGCCAGTATTGCCAAATACAAGGTATGTAAAGGAATTGCCTGAAAAAACTATGCAAGGTTTTATTTTGAAGGAAAACTGTTCAGGTGCACATTTCCAAAACAGAACCTAAGCTAAAAGTAACATTTAAAAACTTCATTCCTTATCTTGGAAATTTAAGCTCAGTGATTCCAAAATAAGGGTTACAACACAGGTGAAACCCCAGCCTCTCCTCATGGTGATGCAGCAACAGCTAATGGCAGCAGAGCACGATGCTAGTCTGTCTCACTGCTCTTAGCATACACAAGGGCAGGTCAGAAGGGGAAGCAGACTGTCACAAGATGCGTGTGTGTGTGCGTGTGCGTGTGCGTGTGCGTGTGCGTGTGTGTGTGTGTGTGTGTGTCTCTGATATTCCACAGAGCTACAGCATGCAACTTGCCTGGCACAAATCAACCTTCCCATTCCCACCATGGTCGTGGTGTAGCCTAAGTGCCTGAGAGATAGAAACTGGACTGTTAATCAGCCAGCAGACCTATTATTGACTACTCTGGTTGTTGTCAGTTAGCGAAGCAGATGTCTAGACTGATGAGAGATTTCGGGAACCCAAAGGATACACCCAGAGCAAATTTCAGAGGAAGAAATGTGAGAAATCTTACTGCATGGGAGACTACAACTCAGATAGAAGCAGTTTCTTTCATTATGAACTGTAGTCTATTGAAGAAAATATGATCTAAATATGAGGGAACATATTAATTTTTTTAACTTAAACTTTTAAACTTTTTTAGACAAAGCACCTATTGAAAGGCTTCTGAATATGTCCCTATCAGGCATGAGAAATCTTGGCCCAGTGCATGTCTGATTTCATTTTCCATCTTTACTGGTAAACCTGACATTTCTCTATGTAATTTGAGAGCTTTTACTATTCTTGGCACCCAATAAAACTTTCCATATGAAAGTCTTTATTTCCATTTTCACCAGTGAAAACACTTCCACTTCGGTGAGCACAGAAGTTGAAGTTTCTCATTTTATTGTATTGAAAACTATATCCACCATATATAAAAAACAAGCAAGAGCCTTTGGAAAGGCCAAAACACTGGTGCAGGCTATCTAAGACTGCTTTTCTAAGATATGCAACAGAATAGAAATGCTGGGAGGGCACAGGTGAGGAGAAACATATATCTTTTACTGACTTGTCTTCAATCCTTAGCAGGTTAATCTTCCATCCTGACAGACTCTCCAGTGTGAACCAGCTGGTTATCAAAATAATACTGGGAACACGAGTGATCTTGATTCTGCCAGGGGGACTGGCAGACTCCAAAGAGCAACTATGAAGTTTCACTGACACTCCATTTGAAAAGGCTGTGACTGCGATCCCTTCCAAAGAGTTTTAGCTTCATGCTATGGCATAATCTCTCCAGTTTTTCAAGAAACTGACAAAGGTTTGCCCACAGTCCTGTGGTATGAAGGCAGTTTAGATAGCTATAGTGCCACATTACCAAATCATTTTATGTAATTTGGATGCGACTGTTGTATGTGATAATTTGTACTCTATCAAAGCTATACTTCACTTACCACATTGCTGCATGTCCTGTACCGGATGTTTCGCCCTTCACAGGTCCTGTGTCCAAAAATTAAAAACAAACCCCAAAACATTAATAGCTGAATATCAAAAGCAAACACGTAATGTTTATTCTGTCAGCATCTTTCCTACAATGATATCTAATCATCTAATTCCCCACCAACCCTCTTCCCCAAAGTAAAGGGATCTGCGTCCCTATACAGGTATTGAGGTATGAATGCTGCAACTCCTCAGTTTCCTACCTTTGCTTTAAAAATGAGTTTCTAGAAGGCAGGATCAGTTTGTAAATGAGGTTGGAGGTCAGAGTACAGAACATAGCTGGAAATCAACATCTGAATCACATTAATAAAGCCCCGTGTCTCCCAGCTATCCACAAGGATTTCACAAAGGCACAGCTCTGCGTCTACCCAGACACACACCTTAGCACTGACACAGTCTCAGCAGCCAGGCTTTATCTGCTGGGGAACAACCTGCCTGCAGCAGTGTGAAATGACAGGCTAGCAGCCAGGGCTTTTTCCCGATTTGATGTGAGGGGAGAAGGAGAGCATAAAACTTCCCCCCCGACCCACCAGCCCCTCACTACTCCCAGATCCATGCTCCAGAACAGCATCCAAAGAGCAGCTGGGCCTAGCAGAGGTGAAGGAGAGCATGTGCCCCGACATGTGCTCTCCCTGGCTCTCCTTCTTTTCCCCCACAGCAGACCCATACCAGCCCTGATGCTGGAGGGGCTCCCAGAAGAGAGGTCAACACCCAGCCATCTTTTTAGCACTCAGCAGTGTGTATTCTGAGTATTTGACCTTAGGTGAAGTTTCATGTGTTTTATGAGTTCAGACAGCATACTCTGTGGAGGTCCACGGTGCAAATCAGAATGCAGGGTTTGGCTTTTAAAGATTATCCTTCAAAAGAATAGAATTCCTTACATTTTTAATTTCTTAATTTCACAACTCCCCCCCCTCTCCCTTTTTTTTTTGGCCAGGATTTAACAAGTACACATTCCTTGAGGACTAAATGCCTGCCAAGAGTGAATTTTTAAATCCAAACCATTTTGAACTATCCAAGAGAGAGGACAGCATCTGCATGTGTTTGTGTCGTTCCTTTTTCCTTTGTTTTTTTCTAAAACAGAAGAACTTTTTCCATACTGAGTTAACTCTAAAATAATCTGAACAGATTTCCTTTAAATGATTGAAGCCATCCTTCCTCCTACCTTTATCCACAAAACTTAATTGTGAAATTCCTCCAGCAGTCATTTACACCCATGTCAGTACAAAATCAGGGCAAAACACAGTTTTGCAAATGTATCACAGGGGTGTAAATTATCACAAGAGAAGATAAACAAGTAAATAAACTTATCACTTTTTCAGAAGAAATGTAAGCACAAAGATAACATATTCTGTTGTGTAGCATTTAGCACAAAAAGGATGCTATTAAAAGCACAATAGACATACCACTAATTCAATGCTTTTGTAATGTTATGTAATTAACTGAAGCAATTTTTGATCATTGCAAGCACAATCAGAAGTGAAAAGTGTCTACAAAGTATCTAGCACTAGAAAAAACGTTTTTAGCAGTGCAACAAAAAAAATTATATTCACAATAGGCTGTGAACTAAAAAACTGAAAAAAAACCTGCAAGCAACTCCCCCACTATCCCAGTCATTCCTGAGCAATATAGACAAGCTGGCAGAGATACTGTGGTGCAGACCAAACCTGTTTACACTCCACTACATGCAATAGAGGTACTCTCGGTTTACACTGATAGGTAGCAAAGAAAGAAGTGTATGCAGCATGCAGGCAGTCCTAGTCGAGGCCTTGTACACCACACTGAATAGCTTGTTTGCCAAGGTTGATATATGCTCCATCTATCTCTTAGAAATGCCATACAACGCATCAGACATCCCTTAGCTTCACACAGACCTGCTGTTACCACAATTTCAATTACTGTTAATTTATTAACCTCAGAACCATTGAACTGCAAGGGAAATTTAAACTTCATTTCTATCAGCTGCCTCACAGTTTCTTCTTCTTCTTTTCACAATTTTTTCATATTGTCTGTTCTGAAATGAAAACCCACTTATTTTTCAGTAATTCTTTGCATTAGGGAAAAGAATGGGTACTTTCATTAGACACATGCCACAGAACTATTCAGATTTTTCTTCCAATTTCCCTCCTTTGGTTAATGGCCAGGGTTTTTCTGGGGGAAAAAAAAAAAAAAAAAAAAAAGTGCAATTCTGGATGTAGCTACTGCTGTGACGATTCATGAACACTAGGAACCACTCTTGCAAAACTTCCCTTGTCCCCTCTCCAAGACCAAACTTTGGGGTTTTGTTGTTTAAGCTCATTAGTTCCCCAGTTATCACCCATCAACCAAAAGCAGGTAAACTGCTTTCAGCCTGAGCTGATGTATTTTCACAACAGATTTGTAGAGTAGTTTGTGTTTCAGATCTATGCTGCTTCAGGACAGTATTCCAGATTCTCTTAAACTCAAGTATCTACTTTTGGATTCAAAACCATAGGATTTGTAGAAAAAAAAAAGATGGTTAAAAAGACTCTGGGAAACAAAAAAAATAAATAGCAGTTGGGGGGGCATAAATTTTAATTTTAAAAAGTAAATTCTGTTTCTGATCCTGTCTATGCTTAAAATAGGGAAGCTGAAACTACCTAGTGAACTTAATCCTGCTGGAGTGAAATACACAGCATCCTGCATGACACCAGGCCAGACTAGTTTTTTCCCTCTGCAAAGGGTTTGAATTAATGGTACAGGTCCCTTATCTCAGTGTGGATGCTTTGCAGAGTGCCACAGCACAGAGCATTTAACACGCGAGGAAGAACCACAGCAGATTAGTGAGACAGTCACCACACATCCTCTGACCTCTGTAGGTATAAATGAGAACTCATATGAAGAAGGAGTACACACAGCCGTTTGTAAAAGTCAGAAGTCACCCAAAATGGCAAGTTTGTCTTGGAGAGCACACAAAGAGTGGGAGCAGTAAGAGGTACTTCTAGTCTTCTCTGTTATCTATACACTGCAGGAGATTTTGTGAAGGGAAAAGGTAGCTGAGGGTTTGGCTTGACAGGCAATTATTAGCGAGTGAATATGAAAGAAAAGCAAGCGAACGGGAATCATGTTTCATTCTTCAAACCTAGTCACTTGTTTCCAGTAAAGTTTCTGAAAGAGGTTAACAACTTTTAATATATTAAAATATTCACTTCTCTTAACGTAAACAGCCCGAAACCCTGGTATTTATTTCTCCAGGCTCCAGTTTGTAGAGGGACTTAGTTCAAGTCCCCCCTAACAAAGGTCTAAAGTAGATGTGTATTTGTGCTCAGCTAGAGTTAGAAGCCTTGCAATAATCCATGCCAGAAAGAATAGCAACTCCATGCCAGAGTTGCGTTTATCTGTAATTACCAAAGACGATGAAAGAGGTTTGCAGAGGAGGACCTCATCAACTCCTGCCACTCTCAGCAGTCATCAAAGTTTGAAATGCTTTTCTTAAGAAACAAGTCTCCATATAAGAAAGCAACTATGAACCAGAGGTGGGTTATTTTTGTGCATGTGAATTTTGATGCAACTGTTCACTACAGGGGTTTGAAAGATGATGTAATGTTGGACATTCTTTACTCCCCTTTATTTTCACACCCCTTGATAATCACTTTTCTGGACAGATTCTGGTTTCTGCACTGCACCTGTGAGAAAAATGTGCTGTGGGCCTTTCTCCTCCCACGAGATCTTAGGCAGACTGTGTCAGCCCTCCCCTTTCCCTGGTGCCAGCAGGCATGAGACCGTGCTATACACAGTTAACACCATCTTGTATCTCTCTTTCCTCACCCTGTTGCTCTTACCTCTTTCCCAAATGTTGCACAGTGTTATGATCCCCTCTCATCCTCAGTACAACTCTGTGTTTGTCCTTATCCAGGGGAAAAAAAGTCTCTTTTATTCTTTCAGCATACCATAATGGAAATTTGAGCGAAAGCCATAGACACCAAATTGTTACGAAAAAGGAAGACGCATCAGGACTGCATTAACTTTATGAGTTCACTTTTTCAAACTGTCTGGTTGGGTCTGCACAGCTTCGTGTCCAAATCATTCAATTGACAATATATTGAAAAGATGTGTAAAAATTTTTCCATATCCTTCTGTTAAAAAGCACCTTGCCTGCCACAGTATAGATGCACTGGTATGTTTCGCCATGCACCTTGGCATTGCAACTGTAAAAATCTTTCATTCTTTATGTTTAGGAGACTGTCTCCTACAGACTTCAGCACCTTGCTGAAATAGTGAAATACCAGAAATGTTACAGGAATAGTTAACTTCGAGACAAGAAAAGTGGGCATGGATAGACAAGCCAACTTTCCCTAGACAAGCCAACTTTCCCTGGCAAATTTAGTTACAGCTTTTATGAATATTCTTTCTGCAGGAGTAAAAGAAATAAACAACCAGGAGGTAAAATACCAACTTGAGTCACTACATGAAGGAAGCTGGCTAGGCAAATAAAAGCATGGGTACTGATCTGTGGCCACCAAAGGCCTACTTCTTGCATAAATAATGTTTTCTGCAATCTCGTTATTAGGGAATCAATAATTCTGTTGTAAATAATGTATCATACTTAGCATGATTGGACCCATGTGAACCTCATGAAGTTCAACAAGGCCAAGTACAAGGTCCTGCACCTGGGCTGGGGCAAACCCCAAAATCAATACAGACTGAGTGATGAATTGACTGAGAGCAGCCCTGCAAAGAAGGACTTGGGCATACTGGTGGATGAAAAATTGGATGTGAGCTGGCAATGTCCGCTTGCAGACCAGAAAGCCAATTTTATCCTGGGCTGCATAAAAAGAAGCAGAGCCAGCAGGGCCAGGGACGTGATCCTCCCCCTCTACTCTGATTCAGAGACCTCACTTGGAGTACTGAATCCAGCTCTGGGGTTCCCACTACGAGACAGACATTGGCCTGTTAGAGCAGATCCAGAGGGCCACAAAAATGATCAGAGGGCTGGAACTCCTGTCCTATGAAGAAAGCCTGAGAGAGTTGGGGTAGAAGGTGGGTTCATAAGGGTAAAGTCCTGTTTAACAAATTAATATCCTTTTGTGAAAAGGTCAGCCATCTAGTTGACCAAGGGAGCCAGTAGATGTGGGTTTTCTGGATTTTAGCAAAGCTTTTGGAACTGTCTCTCACAGCATCCTTCTGGACAAAATGTCCAGCATACAGCTAGACAAGTCCATAACATGTTGGGTGAGCAATTGGCTGATGGGTCAGGCTCAAATAGTTCTAGTAAATGCAGTCACATCAGGTTGGTGGTCAGTCACTAGTGGGGTACCCCAGGGCACAATTTTAGGGCCAGTGCTCTTTAATGTTTTTATAAATCATCTCGATGCAGGAATCAAATGTACATTAAGTAAGTTTGCTGATACTAAACTAGGAGGAGCTGTGGACTCCCTTGAGGGTAGAGAGGCCATACAGAGAGATCTGGATGGACTAGAGAGCTGGGCAATTACCAACTGTATGAAGTTTAACAAGAGCAAGTGCAGGATTCTCTAGCTGGGATGGCGTAATCCTGATCATACGTACAAACTGGGGGACAAGAGGCTGGAGACCAGACCCGTGGAAAGAGATCTGGGGGTTTGGGTTGATGGCAAGTTCAATATGAGTCAACAGTGTGCCCCGGCAGCCAAAAGGGCCAACCTTGTCCTGGGGTGCATCAAGCACAGCATCGCTAGCCGGTCGAGGGAGGTGATTGTCCCACTCTACACTGCACTGGTGTGGACCCACCTTGAGTTCTGTGGGCAGTTGTGGGCGCCTCAGTATAAGGACATCAGATTATTGAAGTGAAATGTGTGTAGAGGAGGACAGCAAAGATGGTGAAAGGTGTCGAGGGCAAGACATGAGGACTGGCTGAGGTCACTTGGTTTGTTCAGCTTGGAGAAGAGAAGGCTAAGGGGTGACCTTATCACAGTCTACATCTTCCTCAAGGAGGGCAGCGGAGTAGGAGGTGCTGATCTCCTCTCTCTGGTGGCCAGTGATAGGACACAAGGAAGCAGAATGAAGCTGTGTAAGGGGAAGTTCAATCTGACATTAGGAAAAGGTTCTTCACTGAGACGGTGGTCGGTCACTGGAACAGGCTCCCCCAGGAAACAGTCATGGCATGAAGCCTGTCAGAGTTCGAGGAGCATTTGGATGATGCTCTTAGTCACATGGTTTAGTTTTAAGCAGTCCTGCGAGGAGCAGCAAGTTGGACTCTATGATCCTTATGGGTCCTTTCCAACTCAAGGTATTCTGTGATTCTATGATTCTATGTTCAGCTGGAGAAAAGTAGTTCCAGGGGACCTTACTGCAGACTTTTAATATATAAAGGAAGCTTATATGGAATATGGAGAAAGACTTTTTACCAAGGCCTGTACTGACAGGACAAGGGGCAATAATTTTAAACTGGAAGAGGATAGATTTAGATGGGATATAAAGAATAATTTTTTTTACAATGCAGGTGATAAGACACTGGAATAGGTTGCCCAGAGAAGTTCCGGATGCCCCATCACTGGAAGTGTTCAAGGTGAGGTTGGACAGGACTTTGAGCAACCTGATCTAGTGAAAGATGTCCCTGCCAATGGCAGGAGGGTTGGACTAGATGATCTTCAAAGGTCCTTTCCAACCCAACCCATTCTATGATTAAATAAACATTGACCCTCATGTATGTGAAGGGGATGAGTATGGAACTAACAAAAAAGCCATCATACTGGGCTTTACTCTTGTGAAACTCTTGTATATCTAGAGTAAATTCACTGGAATCAAAAGAATGGAATATGGCTATATGCATATGCAATATGACTACACATTATATCAAAGAGATGGTGTTAGAAAAAAGAAAGGCAAAAATGCCTTTATTTAATACTTAGCCTGAACCAAAACCTGACTAGCTGTTTAGGAATTTGAAGGACAAGTAAATGGTGTTTCTCAAAGATGAAGCCCCTTTCACGGTGATATTAGTAGAAAACAAGTATTTTCCTGTCTACCTGATGCTTATTGAAGTTGTGTTGAATGATCCCTACAGAAATGCCATCCAATCTATTCTAAAATTTTGTTTATACTGTAGGCTATAGTGCAAGAAGTAACCAAAGTAATGTAAAGGTAGCTAGCCCACCTACTGATATACTAAGTTGGCTATTTCTAGCAGTCTAGCCAAAACAGTATAGAGCTCAGAGAAAGCTAATATATCTATTGGTCTTGCAGAGATAAGCCTTTCCTTCTAAAAGTACGATTAGGCTTGTGTCATAATTTCATTTTAAACTCTGGAAGTTTGATGAGGGGAACTGTTCAGATTTGAGAATTTTGCTGGAAATGTTATACAAACAATGATCAGCTGCATCTCCAACAGTGCTCCAACCCACAGAAAGCTCTTACTCTGGGTAGCTTCTGCTTCCCTTGGAGTTTAAGGTTGGCATTATATTTAGTCAGAAGTAAGGCAGACCTTGGACTTTTGCTGTACAAAATGCTGAACAGAATAATTTACTTTTTTTTCTTTTACTTTCAAATTCTTTTACTTTCAAATTCTTCTTCGCATTATTCAGAGCCACTGAATTTTATTTTCTAAGTAATAGCTGGCATTAAATGGCAGTCCCTAAACTCTCAGTAAAATATGACTGCCTAGTCCAATTAAAATAACAAAAATCAAATTTCAGAAAAATAAAGGAAAAGGAGAAAAATTTGTCAGAGTGCTTTCAGACTACTGTTTATTTTCAGCCATTTAGTCTCTCAAGTTTGTCACTGAAGTATTTTTTATTTTCTTAAGAATCTTTTAAAAAGTGTCTTAGCTTTAGATTTGCACATATAACATATTGCAGATATACAAAAAGCAATTACAGTCACAAATGTTTTTCAGATGCTCACTAGCCAAGAAAGGCAGAAAAAAGCAAGAATTAAAGAAGTGCCTTTCAGCAAAACAATGGCAAGAGGTCTCTTCACAGTCCAAGTGGACAGAAAATACAATACCAAATCTCACCTGGCCTGCTGTCTAACAAAGATAACATCTAGAACATATTGCAGGCCCCGAAGTACTAACACCCCAAATCTGAACATGCCTGAGCTTGGATCTGTATCCAAGTTTTGCAGCTGGTCTTCACAAAACAAATGTGTTGAACAGGAACCCTAGTTCCCCATGCTTTGAGGAAGTTTGAACCTGGGTCTGAATCACACGTGTTAGCCCAGCTCTGTTGAAATGCTTATGCTTTCTCATGTACTCATGTACTTTCTCAGTACAATCAATTGCTTGGGGCTTTAGAGAATCACATCTTAACTTCTTTTTTATAGGTAGTAAGGCTTACAAAAACTCCACATCATGCAAAAGCCTGGCTGATTTAATTCCTTTTAATTTAAATTCCAGAACAGATTTATTGAAAGAATTATGAACATACAAGAGCTCTTGCAGTTAACCTGGACTTATGAACAGTTTATAATACAAGTGAAGGCTTCACAGACATTTTTGTTAGGTAGGCTACTTCTCAACAGAAAGACAAATTTATGGAGACCACATCCATCACTCAACTGTAGGTACAATGCTGACTACCATTCATTGTAACACAGATCATTTTCTCACTCAAAACACCAACATATAACATCCCTGTGGCAACTCTAGCAATGGATTACATGGGCAAACAACACTAGGAAAGCATTTTATGTATCTTTAGCTATTTCACTGAGGTGTAGAAGTAGGAAATTAGGACAGTGACTAACTGGTTCTCCAAAGAGTGCCAGCAATCACTCCACAGATTACAACGTTGATCTAGATTGTGTGAAATTTGCAGCTTTTTTTATTATTGGCTGAAATTTAAGATTGTCACTTGCTGCTTCTGCCATTAGAAGGAGTTAGAATTGTAGTCTCTCTTGAAAAATGGAAATGCTTCTCCATCAAATGAAAGCAGGAAATGTTCTCATAATTACTAATTTGACTAATCCCAGAGTAAATAGAATAAAATTTCCCTTTTAACATGCTGCTAGATGGCACAGCTTTAACCAGAAGCAACTACAAACTAAATATACTCAAAATTTATTCCAAATGTTTAAAATCACCCAGTATAGCATGGAGGATATCTTATTCTAGAAGTCATAAAACTCCACAGTATTTAAAATGATCATTCTGATTGGCATAGGAACATTTCATAAAGTGGCATAATTTGCCTTATTTAGTAATGCCAGGATTAGAGCAGACTGCATTTATATCATTGCACAATAGTTGCAGAAATTTGTTAGCTTCTATCTTATAAAGAAGCAAACCTCAAACTAGAATAATGGTTCCATTGTAATTTTCACTCAGAAAGTTTAAAGGACCGTTTATCAATGTTAGATGTGAAAAACTTCAGATTCTTTTGCAATCTAAGTCCCTGAGACAGGTGAGTCTGTGACTGTAGCCTGAAACTAGAGGCCACAGCCACATGCTTGGACTAAATTCTAAATTTGGTTGTGAAGCAGCAACAGAACAGCAGAAAATGTTTAGGTATGAAAGGTATATACGATTGCAACTTTAAACGGTATGTTTAAAATAGGTAGTATTTGATGTATCCCCTTTTCAGTGCTACTCAGTGTTATTGTAATGGGTTCTTATTCTATTATTTAACTTTAAACTAACATGGATAACATGCATCTATTCCATCATCATCTGACAGGCACAAAACCATTTGATGCTTGATTTGTGAACTGATAATCTGTGTGATCAAAATGAGAAAAGATTACTCCTTAATGAAATAAATAGAATTTATTTTGGGCTTCTGTCTTATGAAAAATGTCACACAGCACAATACTGACCTACTTTTAGCTAATTTATCTAGTTTAGTAAACCTAACCTCCAAAGGTATGTCTTGGTGGCTATTTTACTGATCACCTGAGTCAAACTGCAATAAAACTGAGAGTCATTTATGCAGATCTACTGTTTTCATCCTGCAGAATGCAATGGCAGTGGACTGAATTACTGTTGGAGTTTCAGAAACTCTTCTGTTTTTTTCTGTTAAAGGAATTTTTCCCCATACGGGTTGCTAGGGGGACAAA
>JAVJGG010000074.1:46525966-46552164 GCA_035590195.1 Aviceda cuculoides
TGTCCCCCTAGCAACCCGTATGGGGAAAAATTCCTTTAACAGAAAAAAAAACCAGAAGAGTTTCTGAAACTCCAACATTATTGTAGACATTAGAAATTGTGCTTTGAAGTTTTGTTACTGTGTTAGAAACTATGAAGGGTCATATTAAAAAGTGCCTTCCAAGATGCTCTTGAGGAAAAAAGAATCACAACATAGTGAATCAATGTGATACAAAGACATTCAACATAACAGCTTTCATGCACTCACCATAGGGAAACAAACTATTGTTACTTCTCTGTCCAAAGATCTAGAAAACTTTCTGGACAAAGTTTCCTTAACTGTTTTATCCCTGCTATTTGCTAACTTAAAAAACAAAGTGCACACTACCTGAAGAGCTGGAGTTCTTCCAAGGCGAGGCACAGACCCAGGCAGTGCTATTGTTAATGCCAGTGGTTAGGCACAAACAAATTTATAGAAAAGCAGCACTGGTAGACTCAGAAATGCTCAGCTCTTCTAGGATTAACTCATAAACGTATGGCAGTACCAGCCTCAAATAATGCAGTCATGCATGTATCCAGCATTTCATTTTCATTCATGTAAATACAGCTTAGAAACATAGATCTGTAGGGACACAAATGATTTAACCATTTTGATAGGTATTGTCCCTCACAGATCATGTGGTTTTGTTGGAAGAAACTGAATAACCTAAAGAAGCATGGAAAGGTGCATGGAAAATGCCTGTGTCTGATGGAGAGCAAGCAGTGTTCTCCTTCAAATCTTGGCTTGTGCTGTGGGCCAACACCTGGTAAACAGCATTTCTAACTGTATTTGGAATAAATGAGGAGGCAAGCAAACTATATGAGGGAGACTTTGATGGTACACCTTCAACAGAGAAACATCACCAAGCATCACTGCTAGCCCATGTTAGAGGAATCAGCTTTGGTTTTCAACACCGAGGGATTATTTGAGCCACAGAGATTGCTCAACACTGAAATCATATTATCTTCAGTGAAGCGATGTAAAAATTTTGTCATGAAATCGGAAACCTAGTGAAATATACCAGTCTTGAATATTGTTATTCACACGCAAAACCCAAAAATGTTGGTGATGGCTTAGGGCTATGAACGGGGTCAATATACATCTGGTTAAAGGAGATACTGAATTTGTCACACACAACTGTGATCCTAAACTGAACAGTCTGTGTCTGTAGAGCAAAGGACTAAGTCTGGCACGTTAAGATATGAAATGTGTATTAAATGGCATTTATCAAGGTAAGAGGTTAACTATTCAGTATACTTTAAGGAGCCAGGAATGCATTATATATGTTAACCATTAATAATGAAAGAATTTTCTAATATGGAAACCTTTTAGTCCTATCAAATTCTGCAGGGGGGATTGCAGTTCACCCACTAGTATCATCTGTGGCACCGAATAAACACCCAGGCATAAGATTAGCTGACGTGAAAGCCCATGTCTTTTATTACCTGTCTCTATACTCAGCTCAGCAATAGGCCCAAAGTCTTGCACTGAATTCTGTTCTCCTGAAAACAGAAAGCCTGTAATCTCAGTGTTGTGCACATTTGCACCCTCTCACAGTCATTAGCTCCATGCGTCTGAAGGATGAAAACATTGCCAGTGCTGTTCCCATGGTCCCATGGGAGTCTTCCTGCCCTGAAGAGAGTCATTAGCTCATGGATCAGTACTTAGCTTACTCAGGTTGACAGAGTAATTGTATTGCTATATTCTTTCCAAAAACCTGATACTACTCTGAGATACACTGGCACAATAAATTAGTGGTAACTAAATGAAAGTTGATCGTGTTAAACCTGCTCAAGTGAGCTCAGACTGCATGCCAAATTGGCAAACTTCTATGGACATATTGTTTTAAGGAAGAAAAAAAAAAAAAAAAAAAAAAGATTTGCAGGACACCTGTCCAGCCATTTTTTTCTTCTTTCCCTCTCTTCCCATTATTACTTTTATCAAGGTACAGTCCAAACCCGATCTTAAAGAATGCATCAGTCGGTTTGGGCAGCATGGGTTAAAAAAGAAAGAATTTTCCTCTCTGCAAACACACCAAATACAGTTATTTCTTTTGAAAGGAAGAGCTCAGTGAGTGGCAAGGTTCAGATGCAGGACCAGTGCACAGCAACGCACCAGACTCTCCACCCAGCCATGGCTCCCCAGCATTTCACAATGGTTGCCTGCTGCATTCCTCATGCTGCTGCTCATGGACCCTTCAAGGGCAAGAGTGCTCCTTTTTTTTTTAAAACAGAGTATTTTAAAGGGCAAATACACAAATGCCACTTAAATAGAGTTGAGTCTGTTTGGCCTTCTGACACAAAGGCAGACAACCCTTTTGAAAGACCTTTAAGATCTGGTCCAAAGCATGCTGAGGTCAAATGAAAACTCCATCAAATTAAAGGGGTTCAGGAGCAGAACCTTAAAAGATAGGCTGAAAAGGGGACCCAACACAATTTGTAAAGATTTTTTTTTTTAATTAATCACATAAATCTTGTAAATGAGAAGGAAGCTAAACCAAGCAGGCAGGAGGCAAGCTTTCTTCAAACAGCTCTGCTGAAGCACCTCCACTCTGATCCTGCTGCTCTATCTTAGCACTTTTGCCAAGTGGAGGTTGCCAGCTATGCCAAATATAATGATTATTCTATGGTGTGGCCAACCTCCAATTTCAATTTGTTTCATGGTGCACAGCTTGTAATGGCATTTTAAACACATGTGGCACTTTATTCTGCACAACAGCTGTTGGAAAATAGTTTAGATGGGTAATTGAATCATTTTTTTTGTTCCTGTAACACTAGTATGATGTAATTTTGTTTTGGATCTACTGATGGGGGAAAAAAAGCTGAATTAACTTAGTCTGTGAGACATGATATTGGATTTGCTTAATGAGTGTATAACAATTATTTGACACTCTCAGTTTATCCTACCTTTATTCAAATGCAAAAGGATTTAATTCCAACACAATAATTGCAAGGGTAAGTGTAAAAATTGATGTAATGTATGTGGTCAAATTCTGACTATGGCCAGATGTGATCCATCCTCTAGATACAATCTCATTAACATTTAGACATGAGATAAGAGGAATGACATGCCAATTTACTGAGGTTATTTCAGCTGACTGCTTTCTGAAGGGTATTTTTTATAAAATGAAAATGTGTGTTTGCACTTTTAGTTTGCTAAAAATAAAATGTGTTTCTGTGCTGTTAGTTCACAAGGAAAAAAATAACTTCAAACTGCAAATGGATGCTTGGCCTGATCATTCACCACTGGTTGAAAGCTCAAAGACATAATTAAAAAGGATTGCAATGTAAAGTCACGTGAACCAAGTACTCTTACCTCATCGCAAATTATAAGCATCAGCACAGCTAGACATTCTAAGGGTCCAAATTTTTCTGAAATAAATTGTACTCCTACCCAGAGGAGAGCCATGTGCCTGTTATTTGCATTCCAAGATTTGTTATAAGACCTATATATTCCCAGAAAGCACGTGATCTCAAGCTGGAACAGGCTCCAAGTTTTCTTTTAACAAGTGGAATAAATATAATTCATTTCAACTCCATCCATGTTTAATGTTAAAGAAAGCAGAGTGGTTTCCCCTCCTGTGAACTACAGAGTTAAGATTGAGCCTGAAATTCTAGCAGTGCCTGAAAAGTCATTTTAAATCTGAAGAAGATTGTCTATTGCAGGTCTATTACAGCTTCAAAGGGTATATATCATTACTAAGTAAGAATTCACTGTTTAGCACAGATTTTTTAAAAGTAGCTTATACTGCTAATTAATGATTTCTACCCTCTTTCAACAAAGTGAACTAAACTGAAGAACCTACATTACAATACTCATGATAATGGTCAAGAACATTGCAGTGTTCTGCGATACAAGAACCTTGACAATACTCCTTTAAAGCCCTAACAGTTCCTGCCACAAAAAACAAGAAAGAAAAAAAAAAAAAAAGAGAGAAAAAAAACGGCGGGGGGCATGGGGTACATGCCTTTAAAGCTGCAAGGGGTAAAGCTGCCACCACTTAAAGCTTCCTTAGAAAAAATCTTTTCTCTCTGCCAGAAGTACCCCAGGTTAGTGCTTCTGGAAATGCCAGTGTATGCTAAAGAAGCAAAATGTAGACAGTCATCAAGGCTCATTATGCCCTGCTGCTGATATCAGAAGAGCTTCCTTCCCCTTTCTGTCCATTCTAGGTGGATCTCAGCTTGAGCTTCCCAGGAAACACCCACTGCTTTGTCCACACAAAACCTGTGATGTCCTGAGATCTACAGCATCAATGGCAGAAATGTCACCTGCAAGCAATTTGCTTATCAATGACCTACATAAAAAAAGTAAGTCTGCTAGCACTAATCAAAATCAGCTCTTTCTTTATCTCTCATTACCCTAATACACATTTAACCTGAGGGTGATCCTGCAGCTACCACCTAACACAGAAGCTCCAGAGGAAATGGGCATAAGGACTCCCAAAGAGTTCTCTAACGAGAAAGAGAAGTAAAGCACTGTGCTTTTGGACAAGAAAGCAAGAAGGATCACTTGTACAAAATGAAATCACTGTCAGTGGATAGGGCATTCAGGTGTAGATGCTTACAAGGAACAAAAAAAAGTCTGTAAACTACAAGCTGAACAAAGGACTTCTTATAAACAATCTGACATTTATAACAAATAATCTGACGTAAGTAAGACTAAAAGAGATAGGTATCCAATTTTATTCTTAAAAAAACCCAGCTTAAGTGTTTAACAGTAATTTCTGAATTTATTAAAGAGTTGTCAGGCATTCATTTTATATATGGACTATGAGATGAATAACAGGTCTTTCATACCCTCTCCACTAACACACAGTACACAGAAATAATTTAAACTATTTGGAATAGTATGTAGAAGCCACAAGTGTCACAGATCCTTAAATCACAACAGCTGCCTGGCCATCCAGGAGCTGCCATCCCTGATGAGAGAACCATGTTTCTTCTAAGAGCACGTGTATACACATGTGTGTGGGTACACAGAGGGAGAAACATGAAGAGTAGCAAAACCTCTGTTCATATCCTGAGACCTATAAAAGAAGTTCAGCCTTAAGAAAATAAATATTAGTCATATATTGGAAATGAATTTAAAATTTTGTTTGGAATGGGTCTACCCCTACAGAATCCAACTATTTGACAGTGTCACACAGAAAAGAGTGTGTATAAATGCAGATCACATTGTTTAATTACTCCTCACTTTCCAAGGGTTCCAGTCTTCCTCCTTATTCAGTAAAACGCTGCTAAAGTCATATTTTTCAAGCAGCCAGTGTGTTCCCTAGATTAAACAGCAAGGTAATAAAAATGCAGTTAACCTCTTGTTGGACTAAGGCACTGATGCAGACTTTAAGCCCCAGTTATTTCCCAGATGATATGCACCTCTGGGTTTGGTTAAGAAATTTAAATCATCTGTTTCTTATCATATCCTCATTGTTTAGGGGTATGATGAACTGTCAGTGACAATATGCAAGGCTCCTTTGAGGCCATTGCCTAGACTTGTCTTTTGCTACTGTGAAAATGATATTAGGGACAGAAAACCCGTATTTTTCCTGATTATATGGTCTTCCTGCCCTCCCTTTTCAGATATGTCCAAGCGCATCCCTATATGAATTCTTGCCAAGCCATACATTCTCCTTCTTTGAGTAATCCTTGATCATCTTTTGATGTTTGTCACTTAGGTCAAATATATACTTCACACAGTACTGAAATGCTGTCTGTAGTGAACCAGGAAGAAACTCTCTCGGCACTTACCTAGGTGTGTAACAGCAGAAGACAAGGCCAGTGACCTCATATCTTTTTAAGAAACATGTCTTTCAAAATTTCAACCAATACAAATATATGGTTTATAAGAATTCATTTGCACAATGTTGTGTATCTTTGTGGCATTCCATCCAAAGAAACAGCTGGATTACAGCTTAGATGGGAAACTGCTTGGAAATCTGGCTTTTGAAGGAAGGCAAGGCAGAACAAAATCACAGCCAGCTGAATTAATATTCTCAATTACTGTCAAACAAAATGTTAATATGCAAGACATTCCTGACTAGCTGTTGAAACTTTTCAGAGTGATTACTTAGAAACATTGTAAGTAAAATATTCTGACACATCCACTTTGCAATGCATAAAAAACATGTTTAATGTATCTAGGCAGAGTTGCACTTCATTTTAAACAGTATTGTATGACTGAAGCACATCCACTCTTCCAGAATAACTGTACAAACTGAAGAAATGGCTTATTAAAGTAAGCCTTATCCTTGTGAGGAGCATAATTCCCTGGAAGCACTAGGATTCCCCATGACAATAGCTGTCCTCCAGCTCTAAGCAAGTATCTGCCCATTTCATGCACCTCATGAAAGCAGAGGTCCCCAAGCCAGCCTTAGCAATATGTCCAAGGACTTACTGGGAATGAGCACCAACCTATTTTCTTTTCCCAAGGGGTCTGCTTCAGGGTCAGGATGGATGAACACTGTTTAACTGCTGTGGTAGATAGCTTGTCTTCCCATTATCCTGAGTGTATCCCTTGTAAAGACAAAGAGAGGACTTCAGCCACTAGACCTGCCACCCAGCTGCCCTCCAAAAGGACCACACAAGCCAGAAAAACCTGCCTACCTTGCATTCTTACCAACGTAATGGGAGTTCTGCTCTCACAGAAGTTAAAAGAATATGAAGAGAGAAAATGCCCTTGCACCCAAGCTGCCAGAGCTGTTTACTGCACCTGAGATGCTGAGTGACCGCAGGTGCAATTGTTCCTGTGATTAACTGCATGCTGTTCCATATGGCCAAATCAAAAGAATGATTAAAGAACTGTCCAAACTGCTGCTAAAACACTGTTTTCTCTGGCAAACAACCTGGAAAGAAAAGTAGCTGCAATGAGGATCAGACATGTTGAGGTGGAAGTGGCTGTACCTTGTACACTGGCTTCCCTGCTCCCCGGAGGGCAGCAGCTCCCTTCTACTGGGTATGGAGCTACGAGCTGAATATTACCAGTCCACTTTCCCCAGGCTTCCACAGTCTTAGAAATTAACTTAGGAATTTTTGCCTCCTTTGCACTTGCAAGACAAGGCAAAAGGCCTGCGAGGGGATCAAGAGTGTATTTCTTATGGAAAACCCCTGGCACAGGGAACCCTTGATCTGAGTGACTCCATGCCCCAAGGAAGGCACTGGCACAGGACCACCCAAGTGTGAGGGTATATACTGTACTTTGGGTAATTACTTTATGTTCAGACTTTGTTAGTGCAGAAAAATGGGCCAGGATTTCTTTTTTCATTTCAGCCTCTTAAAAAGGAATAAACAAAAAAGTCCAAATCTCCTTCTGGGTAGTTTTCAATTTACTCTTTCTTCAGGATTAACATCATCTATCACTTAGAAGAAACAGGGGAAGACACCTTGATGAGAAGGAGAGAAGAAGAAATCTCACTGAGATCCTCTGCTGCTTTTCAATACTTATTCTGCTCCTGTGAACACAGACAGGGGGAAGAGCAATAGGTGGACAGTTTTTTTTTTACCTTGAAGGAAGACACCTGATACACATACAGCTAGCTCAGTTCCCAGGGACATAAGTAAAAATTTGCTGTGTTAGTCCTTTTCAGTGCTGCATTCCTTTTTGTCTTCTTTTCCTCTTAACAGCACAGTCATGGAAGGCAGGCTCATTAATAAGGGAGCATAAAAAGGGAAATTATGGCATCTTTTCCTTTTGCACAGGAAAGCAAAGGTTAACCAAGGGGGAAATAACCCCTCCTCCCTTCCTAGCCATATATGACCTGATATGGTTATTGCACAAATAATAAGGACGAAGTGTCACACTGATGTCTGTCATCCTGAAAACACATTTGCACCCTTTGACAGTTGTTAGCACCACACATCAAGTGTTCTCTGAAGGATAAAAACGTTGTCAGTACTGTCCCCATAGTCCCATGGGATTCCTCCTGTCCTGAAGCAAGTCACATAACTGTATATATGCAGTGTCTTCAAACATAATAGGGAGTACACAGCTTCTAGTCTGCAACAAAACAGGGAAGAAATGATAAACAGCCATCTCAGGATGTTAGGACCTAAACAGCCATCCTCAAACCTGGACTGGAAGTTGCATCCCAGGAGAAATGTGCCAAATGTGAGCTCATTTATTCACCCAAAAGGGCAGCAGCCAGCTGCGGGGGCGGGTTGCTGGCAGAGTATGGAGCTGACACCATACCACTTCAACATGCTGCATGTTGTGCTCCCTGTAACATTTTATAACAGTGTCTCATAAAACTCAGGTCAGTCCTATCTCCCACTCCACTTACCCATATGAAAATATACACCAGGAGAGTGATGTGAATACAAGAGCTTGCTTTCTTGCTCTCACAAACCCAAGTTACAACACCCTGTTGAATTTAAATCCTGCCGTGCTGGTGTAAACACCAGGCATGGGTGATCCAATACACAGCAGGTCCAAGCTGGCTCAGCTTCAGACTTGTCACCTGATTGACTCAGAAGGGTTTTTAAGGCTAGGACTGGTTCAGCTGCAGGATGGGTGAAATCACTTTCCAGAATTCAGAACCCACTCAACAGCATAGGTTCACAAGTGCATCTTGCACTTGAGGACCTGGGGTTTGCCTTCCACATAGCAAGAACTGCAGTCGGGGAAAGAGCCCACAGAGGCACACAGAAAGGAAAAGACAGAAAAGTAAAACTCTTATCTGTCACAAGGTCTATTGCATGCCAAGTGTTTTCTAGGCGGTGAGAGATCAAAGCTATGTGCTGGCTGGGCTGTGTCCATCAGCTTCAGGAAAAAATGGCCAACATATGGCTGACACTCCTAGCTCCACAGGTGAACCAGTGTCTCCCCCAAAGAGCCAGAGGAATGTGTATTAGATATTTTCCCTTGCTTTAGGAAACTGACCGTAAGTTTCAGATACTCACCCTGCCTAACTCTCCATACAGGTCATGACATCCAACACTGAGTCCTCTTATGTGCACCGAATACCATTTTGGACTGGATTCAGAAACTGGTTCTGAAAGTCTGAGCTAGAAGACCTTGTCACATCAGCATAGATTTTAACAGGCTCGTCAAACCTAGGATGGCTCAGCCTCTTCTGGAGCAGGTCAGAGCATTAAGACAACGTGCCATAGGCTGCAACAGGAAGATGGCACTCTGGTCAGGAGGCATTTCCGTGAAGGGGATTTGTGTAATTTCAGATAAACATCTGCAGTTATGAGGTTTATTCAAAATAAATGAAGCCTCCTATTCTTCTGATGGTCTGCCATCTCCCTCAGTTACCTCATGGAGCTGTGTATGTGTTTATTTTAACAACAAGGGGCCGTATAAAGGATTGAAACTTTAAGCCTTGGTGGAGGCAGGAAAACTGAAAGGGAAATATTTATGTAAAAAAATAGGGGGGACAGAGAAAGAGGGGAAGAGAGGAAGACAGAAAGGGAGGGAGGAAGGAAAAAAGAAAGGAAGGAAGAAAGGATGAGGAAGGGAAGAGGAAGAAGTAGAGAAATAAATAAATCATGGAGAAAGCTCAAGATCCCATGCTGTAACAAAAAATAAAGGGAAGACAGGGAAAAAAATGTTCATGGGACTCTTAGAAATTAACTATAAACCTCAGAGTTTACCTAACATATTTATCCCCCCCCTTAATCACCAAATAATTGATCTCAAATTAATGTTTCTTTAAAGGAAAATACACTCAATTGTTGAGAGTTTGCAGTAGCAAGCTGGAGTTTTCTAGGAGTACCAGATTTTCTTTTTTCATGTTTTTACATTGAATTACAAAGATGGAAGGACCTAGACACTATCAGGATATAAACTGCTGCTACTCTCATGCTGCCCTCTAACATCACACAGTGAAAATATTTGTTTCCATTGCTCTCAGCAAATAAAATAAAAGACACAGCCACACTTTGGAACCAGTATGCTGCACAGAAAGGGTATGCATTCCTCTCTATGCCAGTCTTCAACTCTGGTAAGATGTGATAACGCACTCCCATTTGCCCTGGTGCTCACCAGCACTGATGGGTGGCTGAGCCCATCAGAGCATGATGCACTGTTAAAGTTTGGATTAGAAAAGCAGAGTCTTATGATTCAAGCTGTGACAACTCAAGTTTTTAGTTTCAGAGAATTCTGTTGAATTCCCTCTCTCCTTCAGCTGATTCAGATCTTTCATCTTTAAAACATGTCCCTGGCTAGACCTTTAAGGAACATATTGGCAATACCATAGCAACATGAAAATCCCCCACTCTCTTTTTTAAAAGTTACAGGAACTATGAAAATGTCATATCCAAAACACATTTATAATCATAATCCATCCATATACCAAAATGAAAAAAGAAAAGACAGCCCTGGGCTTGTAAAGGGCAGTTATATTTGCCCTCAACAACAGATGCTTTTAACAGTCCAGGCTGAAAGAAATATGGGGATTTAAATAAGCCAGTTAAGTAAGTAAGTAAATAAATAATCCACCAATATGATGCCAGCACCAGAACGGTAGGAGAACTTATTGCTTCCTTCCCTTTCATTTCTGGGTCTGTTGATATAGCAGAGGATCTGAACAATACACTAGCAAACTTCAAACAGAGACTGAGATTATATCCAACAAAGCTAGAAGGGGAAATTTGACACCCCTACAGTACACTCATATGGAAACAAAATGAGTAATATTTATTTTATGGGACAGTTTGAATTTATTATAAGTTGCATATAATTTCCTGTCTCATTTCTTGAGCACTCTTGGAATTTATTTCAGGATGTCTTACATTATCACACACCCCCTTCCCTCCACCCTGACACCCTCTCTGCTGGACTTGCTCTACAAGAAGTCCCTGAAAGGTAGAAATCCCAGGACAACCTTTAAAGGGTTGAAGCTTTGGAAGAAATTCCATAAAGGCAGTGAAGATGAAAATGGAAAAAATGTTAAAATTAATATACTGTAGAATCAGTGAACATACCACTTATTTCTGCATACAACTTGCAAACGGACTGCTCCTATAAGCAGTGTCCAAATAATTTACAGGTAGCAAAACTATTAGGATTTCTACATAGGATTTCCTTGGAAGCAAATTAAATCTCGCAAGTACAAACACTGCTTTTCCTCCCCCAGTCACCTGTCCATATTGCATTCTAATTCTTCCACAACTTTAGCTGCTTTTATAAGAGATTTGGAAAAGCTGGTTTCTGGCAGCAAAAAGAAAGAAAAGTGCTCATATGTGAAATGAAATTCTAATCAGGGTACTTAAAGGAAAAAAAAAAAGAAAAACCTAGAAATGCACCTGGAGTTAGTAATCTTTGATATGGTAACATCTCACTGTCAGTGAAGCAGAGAGAAGGTCCTGGCCTACAGTAGTCTTCAATGTGCACACTCAGATTCAGGCCATAGCAAACTGACAACACCCAGCAAAGGTGTCCTGTTGAAAATAAGATAAATTGGCCACTCAGAGGTTTCACAAGAAGATATTCATGACCAATGCTTTTTGAAGGTATTTTAATTGCTCCTGTGCATGACATCTCAATACCACATGTAAAAGCTCAACATAAAACCAGTTATTAAATGAAAAGACTTTAGTACAAAGTCTGAGCAGGTGGAATTTAATGTAGTTCTATTGCAGCTAACAGAGGCAAATAAATTTGTATAGATGAGATGCTTGCTCTCAAATCTCAGTTAATACTATACTTATGAACCATTACATTTGTATTAAGAGTTAGTATTCTAGGAATGGTATTTGCCACTTCCAAAAAGAAGGGTAAAAACTTTAAAGGCTGATGACCCTATCTGGTTGTGGGAGAGGCTTCAACAGAGACAGATAAGATACTGCATACAGTTACCTTGAAAGACAAATGAAACATTTGAGGATGGCATCTTTAAAACCATGATACCAACCTTTAAATCTTTCTAGTATCTGTAATGCCCAATAGACAACTCTCTCTCTGTGTCCACTTTGCATATGGAAATATTTTGGCTGATTAAAAAAATAGGTCTGAACATGTACAGTGAGTCTTAGTGTGCATGATAGCAAATGTCAGACCTCTGATGAAATGTTTTACATTCCCTGAGACAGAAGGACATCTAAATGATCAGGTTGCACTAAGCATTGACTATTATTTTTCTGTGTTCAACACTACACAACATTAAGGACCAAGAAAATATTTTCCATCACTCCATGAAATGTATATCTCTTGGTTACTTCCCCAATTTTGCCTGAACATACGTTTAAGGGCTAGGGGATGTTGTAAGACCTTGAATATTCAAAGCTGTTCAGCCATCTGTTAAGACAAGCCTACATCCATTGACTGATATGAAACGATGGAGGTGCCAAAAGCAAAAGTTAGCCATTCCTGTACACCAGTTAGGAACAAGTTGTGGTTCATACCAGAGCATGATATTCTGATGGAATTCAATGTTTCGTGCCAGCTTCTGATTAGTTGCTGTCCACCACATGAGAAGACTTCCTTCATAACTGCCCTTGGCTGGACTGGAACAAGTAATTTCTTTCTCCTTTTCCTGCTCCCCATCCTGATACCATAGCATCTGGTAGTTGATGTGTTTTCACTGTTTTTTCACTATGTTCAGCTTTCTGATTGTTTCTATAAGGATGGTCTTATTATTCTGCTTTCCTTCCTCATATGACAGAATATATGCCTCCGTAGCAACAGACTGCAATTTCCCATTTTTTTCCATGTAATTGTTGCCCATACAGTAATAATTTTCTTACTTTTCTTACAAGCTTAAGAAGATAGCTAAGAAAAGCAATAGAAACAACAGTGCCATCTGCAGATTTGACAACACTGTAACAGAAACCTCGAGGTTATATTTGGATGGCTAACAACACAGTTATAAGGGTTTCAGGTTTTGTTTGCATCAGTGAAAAATCAGTTATGCAGAGATTGATAGCCCTCTGCTGAAGGATTATTTGTCTGGGCATGTGGACTACTCAGGCTTTACATTAACTCATGAACCTCCTAAGCATATAAGTTTGTCCAGCTGACAGATCCATAAGTATAGGTGACTATACTCCAACGTTCAGATTCTCCACAGTGTTCAATTTCAGAGTTCCTTTTACTATTCTTTGCCAAACCTATGAATCTAGCAAAAGTAATTTAAACAAAACATTTTTAACTTTACTGACATTCGTGGAGCAGACCAATAGCTCAACAGCCTACATAAATTACTGACTCCCATTCACTGAAGTCCAAGATAAAAAAAATCTGTAACACAACCTTAGTTCACTTCATGAAAGCCTTCGCATTTGGTAGAAAAAGAGTGAATAAATGACATACTTAAAAAAAAATCTGAAGGAAGAGATCAATAAAATAAGTCAGAACAAAATTCTAGAGGAATGTAAGAAGAAAGTGATGAGTATACATACTTAGTAGTATCTAGACCTTCACATAAGAAATTGTTTTGTTTTATAGACAAGACATTCAGAGCACAGCAGCACTGGCCACAAACCACAAGGGTGAGAAATTTTGCACTCCTTCACATGAATAAATCTTAGCTTTGTATAGCTGTACTCTGTATTTCAGTGCATTTTACCCAACTGATGTGATCAAATGCCAGTCTGTACATAGGCATGACTACGCATGAAAATGTACACGTGCACTTTGGACCCTGTACTGGAAAAATCCCACTCCATACAGCTACAGTTGTAGAAACAGAGGAGCAGACATACAACAGTAGGTAGACCTATCTACATATGAAAGGAAAAACTGTCAAGCTTTGTACATTTAGATGTAAACGAGAAACATTATATTCATTCCACTGGCTAATTGTGCTTGTGGTCATCCAAGACAGACCCAGTTAGGTAATAAGGGAATATAATGTCAAAGAGCCTGGAAGGAATGGACTATTATATTTGACTATTTTCCATGTACAAATTAGCACAGCAACGGAAAGAAATCCCGCAGAAAAACACATGTACTTTATTACAGTTCCAAGTGTTACTTCTGTAAGTAGCACAACAGCAACAAAGAGAGCTAAAAAAAGCTGCTGAAAAGATGCAAACAACAAATGCAAATGTGATTAAATGCCCTTCTGACATGAAGTGATTTGACTTCAACTTCAGATGAACACATGGCTGGTTATGGTTTTGGCCACATTTCCTTTGAGTTAGACAACTGTGATTTGCTTGTGTTAGGCTTTTATTTTTAAACTAATAGAAAAGGGAATCTTCGGAATAGAATGCCTGCTTTCTTTTGTTTCTTGTAAAACTGGTGTGCTAATAGTTCTTTAGCATGCAAAAGTTCGCAGAGCAATGAGCAAAATTCTCCAAATACCTAGTGTTAGCCTGCAAAGAGAGAAACTGTCTTTTCAAGTTACTTTCAGTCTGATACTACTTTTTCAAAACAGGCATCTAGTGTTATGGCTCAGATTCTCAAAAGTATCTATGAAAGTACCTAACTCCCATTTATGGCAGAGAAACTGGATGTCTGAGTATGGAGCAAGTTCTAGGGCAGTCAAACAATAAACTGCTGAGCCCCCACAGACCTTACTGAAACACCAACTCAACTGAAAATGAATAGAATTTCTTCTGAAGAAGGTTAAGGACTCTGATGGGGTAGTGAGCTACCCTCACTACTACACCACTCCAGGTGGTCTGCCCTGAAGTAGACTCTACCTGCTGGCTAATGAGGGTAACAGGAGGGGTTATTGCTGATACTCCCTGTGGGCTTGTCCATCCCCTTAGCATCATGTGAGCATGGACAGTGCACATCTGGGCTATGCAATCTCATTACTGAGGCAAGGGTGCAGAACAAACAGTTTAGGAGCTACTTTGCTTCACAGTGTCTTACTGAAAATGTTGGAACATGTGATAAATTATTGTAAGACCAATCCTGTAAGCATTTGTTACCTAGCCTTAGTGCTTACAGCTGTGAACTTCTGCTGATATTACTAGTGCTACATGACTAGAAGCTGCTCATGTTTCTCAGCGCCGGCAAGACAGGGGGTTTAGAGAGATACAAGGTGAAACACATAAATCCAAATGCTTATCGTCATAGTTTTCAAACTAATTCCACATACTTGACTGAAGGCTAATACTGATGAGGTTAATAGCCAGGTTACACACCTGATCCAATGCCTCTTTTTTTTTTTTTCTCAAAAACATCCATGAGCTTTCTACTATGCCCCGTGTGACTTCATGCTGCAATGAACTACAGTAGTAACATGTATACCAAGGTATCCTACAACTTACCTCTATCTCTAGCCAACTGTAAGTAAAAATCTTGCATGTTTATCTAATCTTCTGCTGAAAGCAAGTGAGAGATTTTCCTGAGTATGGAAAGAGCAAAAGAATAGCCTGATTCAAAAAAGAAAGTTAAGCTTGCTTCACATCACAATTCTTAAGGCACAAAGATTTGGTGGGAGGTGGGGGGGAAATCTCTTGAGGCAGGGTAAGTCATACAAACTACTATAGTATGCAACATAATGCATAATAGTTGGAGCAGAATGCACTATTTATTTTCATGAATTAGGGACTGAGAACTTAATTCACAAGCAGTAGAGTGAAGCACAAATGTTATGAGCTTAATATGGGGACAAATCCTACAGTCCTTACAGTCTTGTTGAGTCATATCTCCTGTTGATCTTCCCTGAATTAGTACTGCAGGATTGACTCATAACATATTATAGTCATCACGTTATAGACTTCTCATTTTCATAAATGAAAGAGAATCTGTGCTGACTTTATGGTGTTTTGTGTGAATTCAGTATTTTAAATGGAAAATAGACCTTTAAACAAAATAAGAGTTTTAGATCAATCCAGATAGCATTCTTATTCCTTTTGATTAATTAGTATTTAGTGATTCTATATTCAATTTTATCTTTTTTTAAATCATACAATATTTTTAAATAAGCATTTTGAATAGGGTTGTCCCATTGTTTAAGTTCCCATCTGGCTGCTAAAAAATGTCTTAAGATTAGTTTACAATGATTATCGTAAGTTGTATTATACAGATAAATAGGAAGATGCAAGCTGCTATAAAGTTCATACATTTCTTTAAGATTCTTTGCTATTTGAATTACTACATTCAGTCAAATCTTCAGAAAAAGATGACATATATGTATGCCAAGAATGTGTGTATATTACTATTGTTACTGCAGATTTTCTGATAGCAAACATACAGCTCATACTTACAAAATTAAGTATGAGTCAAAATGGAACTTTTAATCTCAATCAAACAGCAGAGCTACAGTGCTCAGCTGTAGAGCATCCTATCAGGATAATGAGGGGAAGTATGTGAGAAAATCATAAAGTAATGATCAGCTTTGCAGCCCTGAAGTATACCAGATATCACATAATGCATCTTCTAGTAGTTGGTATAAACTTGTCTCTGTAATGAGCTAGAGCAGTAATGAGAGCTTATTTAAACTGGCTGCAGGAAAAAGTTCGGTACATGCCGTACCTTGTTTCCCTGTGTGTGCACAACTGAAAAATACCTCTTCTCTTCTGTTTTTTTTAGGAAGGAAAAAAATTTCAGGAACATTACAGCATGATAAAGTTTGATTTAAAGAGGGGAGAAACAGCTCTTCTCTAAATCCCAAGCAGTTAAATCACCATTCACAGGTCATTGCTCTCCAAGTTTATGAAAGTGATGCCAATATCAACTTCTTGGTTCTACCTGCAGCAACTCACAATATCAAGGCTCCACGCCTGAAATACTTTAGAGAGGACAGGAGTTACACGATTTGTTCAAAACAAACTCTGACTGCAGTCTTAAAGATTAAAAACATACCCGCCCGCATATACACGCACAGACACAGTATCAGCTGCAATCAACACATACTTGAGGGAAAGAAATGACATTTACCAGGAGGAGGGAAGCCAGGAGCAGGGTGCCAGCAGTTGCCCAGCGGCAGCCCTCCATGGTCAGCTCCGTGCCGGACCTGGGGTCGGACTCTGCACAGGCTGCGGAGCGCTCGGCTGCCTGCTGTCACATCCAGCGCCGGTGCAAAACTTCAGCCCTGCTTCTCCGCTTCCATCAGCCCTGCTCACATTTCCTGAGCCAGGCGTGGGTGGGTGGGTTGGGGGGAAGCTGCGGGGAAGCACTCCGTGAGCCGGCGAGCAGCCAATCCCCCTCTTGCAAGTCAGACAAGCAGCATGACAAAGCCAAAGGGTCTACGGAAAGTGTAACAGTGAAGGACGGGGGGGGGGGAGAGAGAGAGGAGATGGAGGAGGAGAAGGAGGAGGAGAGAGTCAGAATGGCACAGCTGAAGGGAGTGCTCTGCCTTCAGCTAGCCGTCCTCCAGGAGCTCTGCTCCACCACTTGCCATGAGCTGTTCACGCTTATTGCTAGGTCAGTAGCTCTCCTCCTCAGCATACATTGTTCCAGACAGGAGGGAAACTTAATCCGTGTCAATATATAACTTATGCCATAAAAGGCACCGATTGGAAAATGCTGAAATCCTCCAGGGAGAATGGATGTTTTACTAAAGCCTTGCATTCTCTACAGAAATATGCTCTCTGGAAGCCTTTTACACCATTTGTTCAGCAATAAAGGAGTCTGACTCCACTCCCAAATTGCAAACTAGGAATGTTTCTAACAGGACTGAATGACAGTTTTTCTGTCACTACTTTCTTTTGGGGGAAATTTAAAACCTACCCTATTCTGCATTAGAAGGAAAGTGAGCTTATGGGAGGAAAAATTTTGCACAGAAAGGCAAAGATCCACACACCTCAGGAAAGCTGGGAACTCTGCCTTTTAAATATTAATTTGACAGATAGGAGTTTGAAATCACTGCTCTCACTGTGTTAAGGATTCATCCAGTTTGCATGCCTATGCCCCTGCATTGCCTGAAGTCTCCAGATTCTTTTTTTTCTTCCCTGTTTGTCTGTTTGTTTTATTTTCTGAAGCAGAAATTGCAAACTGGATCCAAGAACTCTTTCTCAACGCAGCAGGCGTTCTCCCACATGGGGCTGACCTGGACATCTCTTGCAGTCGCAATATTATGGTGCTGCAGGGCATGCTATGTCCAGATGGGCATGCAGAAAGCCCTGTCTTCCCTAAACTCTTAGCTCTTAACTGTCGTACCTCAGTAAGCTCAGACAGTGAAGGAGAAAAGTAAGGTCCATGTGTGTTAGGGGTAGAGAACAGTATGCTAGCAATAAGCCTGAAAAGTGACTGAAGTCAGAAGCTAGCAGAAGAAAGGGAAACTCTGCTAAGGGCACCAGGACTGGGGACAGAAAGGAAAAAGGAACAAGTGTAGACCACAGACCACTTAAGAGAACTGCACATCAGTAGAAAAGAAAAACAGCCTGGAAGAAAAGCTGGACGAGCAGATGGAGAGTGATACAGAGTTTGCAAGAGGGAAAGAACTGAGGGGAAAAAAAGAGTTACATACATTGAGAAGTCAGGAGGAAAGAAGAGCGTCTGGCTTGGTGTAACTGGAACAGGAACATAAATGCTGAAGACATCTGAAGGCCAAAATAGAAAAGAGATAAACTAGACAGAGCTGGGCTTGGGGAATTAGGCTGAAGAGAGAAATTTGGAACAAGAAACAAAAGTAATTAGGAACAGTGAGAGAAACAGATTTCAGCTTACACTGGCCAGCAGTAGCTTGGTTGGGGACCTTTGGACTTGACAGGCAAGGAAACAGGGCCAGGAAGACTGAAAAGGCTCAGTGGGAATGGGCTACATTGGAAAACCAGCGAGGTGGATTGAATGTAGGAGGGGTGAGAAAAGGCCTAAAATGGGTACTAAGATTCCTCTACCACCAGTGAGTCCTTTATGTGTCCAAATGCCCTCACACAGCAACTTCAGAAACCACTTTGAGGAGGAGAGGGGAGAGATGGACCACTTTGCACCGTCCTGTGGCTCAGAAGTGGGAAAACCATCATAGGATGACACCATGGCAGAATTTACAACTTTTCATATTGCCCTTGAAAACTCAGGAAACTAAACATATAAATTTACTAAAAGTCTAGTGTACCTTTTAAGAATAACACCACCACTACACAAAGCCCCCAAATTATTTTCTTCACCATCAGTCTCAACACAGACCTAAGCGTTGCACAAAAAGATTTTTTCCATACATCTCCCGGCCACAGCTGTCTGTTTTATCCCACATGCTTTACCCCAAGAAGACTAACATCGTAGGAGAAGTACTTAAAGATAGCTCCTGGAATTCCTGTACACAAAATTCTCAAAGCCAAATTTTTATGGTAAAGAGCAAGGTTTGTAATACTGAATAGATGAAATGATGAGTGTTTTATTTTTAAAACCAAAACTGCTGCAATTATGATTACATGGCTTACAATGAATGAAACAACTGAGAAGGATGTTTTCATAACCATATGCTTGTATTTTTCTTCCCTTTTTTTTTTTTTCCTTAGCCTGACTTTTAACTGGAGTTGTTGCACTAACACTACATAAGCTCATTTCAGAATTTCTGATTTTGGACATTTCTTGTTCAACTTTGGAGAAGGTGGAGGTTTTAAAAGGAAGTTTTGGAGATTCTTCTTCTCAGTACAGAAGTCTCTATAGGAAACTAAATCATCTAAGATGGACTAACTTGATCATACTTGGATTGCATGTATCCTGCCATTTTTCTGCTCATGGACCTCTCATTGAATCTTATAGGGATTTTCCGTGGAAAGTGATGGCAAGAGAAGGAATTTAATCATAGGCTAGAATCATAGAATCATTTAGGTTGGAAAAGATCTTTAAGATCATCAAGTCCAACCATAAACCTAATACTGCCAATTCCGCCACTAAACCATGTCCCTAAGCACCACGTCTACATGTCTTTTAAATAGCTCCAGGGATGGTGACTCCACCACTTCCCTGGGCAGCCTGTTACAATGCTTCATAACCCTTTCAGTGAAGAAATTTTTCCTCACATCCAACCTAAACCTCCCCTGTGCAACTTGAGGCCATTTCCTCTCATCCTATTGCTTGTTACTTGGGAGAAGAGATGGACACCCACCTCATTACAACCTCCTTTCAGGTAGTTGTAGAGAGTGATAAGGTCTCCCCTCAGCATCCCCTTCTCCAGACTAAACAACCCCAGTTCCCTCAGCTGCTCCTCATAGGCCTTGTTCTCTAGACCCTTTACCAGCTTTGTTGCTCTTCTCTGGATGTGCTACAGCACCTCAGTGTCTTTCTTGTAGTGAGTTGAAGAACTTGCAGTAATGTTACCAAATTATATGGCCTGCAATGTTCAGACATGTTGAAAAGGTGATTTAGCTATAAAGAGCTTTGTTTATTCAAGATATGTGTTTAATCACTAGCAGAGCAGCAAGATGTTCATAATAGCATTGTAAATTGTATGAAATTCACTAGACCTGCTATTTTGTTGCACATTTAAAATTCAGATCAGATTCTAAAATGCTGCTTGAATTTTGTTTTCACAACAAACTCATGCAAACCCCGTAATTTTTTTATGAAACCACACAATCATACTTTTGACAGTTTGGCTTTCAGTTTTCTGCACGTATTTGAACCTAGAAATCAAAGCGAAATTCAAGGAATGGAAACTCACATGAATGGAGTCCAAAGGAAAGGCCTATTTAAATTCTTGCATACAGATTTACTGAGGAGTCATGCCCAATATCTGCCAATTTCTGCAGAGCAGTGTTGCATCTACCTGAAGGTTCATTTGAATTATTCCTAACTGACAAAAAAAAAAAAACCAAAAACAACCAAACCCCCAAAACCGACAAAAAAAACCCAACTGAAAAAGAAGTGTAGATTTACTGAAAAATGACTTTAAGGTATGAAGTGTCTGGAAGTGTTTTGGAGGTGAACATCTCCATATCCTGCTGTTCAGGTCCAGGGTTTTGTTATCTGCATATATGCATTTTGTGTGGAGTTCATTCACTTATCTTGCTGAAAGGTCATTCTAGATATGGAACACTAGTTTGGTGGTATGGGTATTTCTTTTCGGGTTGCCTATATTTTAAAACTAAAGCCTGTAGTAAGAAGGAAAATATGCCCTACATGAGGTAACATTGCCTGAAAGGTGCAAAGCCTCAGGCCTTGTTCATCCCCAAAATCTCTCTCTGTCATACACCCCAAAGGAATGCAAGAATTCAGAGGAATAAAAGGTTTCCACCTGCTGCAGAAGTAATAGCTGAAACCTCAAGGAGTGTGCTAGCCAATGTGGATGGTGCCTACTATGCCCAGAACTTTTTTTTTACCAGTAAGACAAAGGTTGTTCTCAGCAAAACCTTAATGCTACAGATAAAGTCCTGAGTCCTTTAAGATCATTTGCAAAATTGATATTGGAGATTGGTGACTCAAGGATTGCATTCAGTATCACTTTCTGTGTATACATATGCAAATATGTCACCTCCAAACCCTGATATTACAAAGGTAAGCCCTTCACCATCTCAGGGAGAGTAAATGCACAAATACATGCTACTCCATGTCCTGAAAATTACTCCTTCCACTTTCTGATCTGGTCATTAGTTCCAATTCTCCTTCATCTCTGGCAGGTGTTTAAATTAAATCGATTTGCATCTGTTTGTGAGAAGCAGAGCTGTTTATCAGCACTGCACACCTATGGCTGCTTATATGAAATGGAAGTAGAAGCAAAGGAGGGTGTCTGAAGTAGTATTTAAAGCTCTACAGATTTAACAATACTTAATTTGAAAAACACACACACAAGCAAAAGAAAACTGTTAACATCAATATGCTTTATAGCAGGAAAGAGTGAACTCAACTTTAGAGCTGATCTCCCTGGGGAGAATATGTTACAGTTTTCACTCAGAAGCCACCTGTCTCTTCCTGGAGGTTGGACCTCTTTTATGCCATCAGGTCTGTAGCAACCAGGATTTTTTCTTTCTTTTCACTTTTTCAGTTAACAGTTATTCTTAGATTTTTTCTCTTATAAGACCGGATTGATTTCTGGGAACCTGGAAGCCTGCACAGGTATAGAAAGTGAGAAGTGGGAGAGAGCCAGTGCTTTATAAGGAGATTTAGATTGGATTTGCGTTTACATGTGTGTGTGCTTGTGTGTGCCTTCAGTAGATGTGAAAGAAACTAAAATGAAAGTTATAAAGACTGCAGTATTCTGGACTGCCTGGTGTCAGAAAGCTCACCCAGGTGTATATGACCTGATGCATACAGAACCTTCACCTAGACCTCTGACTTGAGATAAAATTAAAGGTACAATAGCAGGAACAATATACCTCTGAGGACTATGAACATCCTCATTCACACCTAGCAGGGCAATACATAGATAGTTCAGCCTTCAGACTCACCCAGTCTTTGCCCTGTGTGAGAGACTGGTTGCCATGAGCACTGGGGTGCAGTGAGGTCACCTCGGAACCAGTGTGCTGTGATCTCTGTCTCTGTCACCCACATGAACCTCTACATCTAACATGAGGAGAAGTCTCGAGAAAGAGATGATATGTAACACTTAATCCATTTTGTTTAGCTGGGCAGAAATCAAACTGATAGGATGCTTTCACATGAAACATTGAAGCTGAACAGTTGCTTCTTCTGCGGGAGTTGTGGCAACAGATTGAGTGAGTTCATATGTAAGGACTGCTTCTTTCTAGAAATGTTAACTGCACTCATTGAAGTGATGAGGTACAAAGACCTCCCCCTTTCCCATGTTAGACTGTCACCATTTACCCTGTGAATTAAGATACCTGTTGTGTTTGAGTAATAGCACTTAACCTTTGGCAGCAGAAAAATCTAAACCAAAATCTCACCAAAATGTCTAAATGTTTATAGAGTCTTGCAGTTGTTTTCACAACAATTTAACACTGTATTCACATTTTTTCATTGGAAGGGTGTGGTAATTTGGTGGATGAGCCAAACATCTTGAACTGACTTGCTTGAAATCTGAATTATGACAGCAAAAAGGGGAATTCTGCAACAGCAGATGCAAAACTGCTTCCTCCTCCTGTTTCGACGGAGAATCCCAGGCAAGACAGCCAAGCATGTACCCATCATTCTTCTGACATTATCTCTATCAGGCTTATTCCTTTCCCAGTGTGCCACTTACATACCCTTAATATCTCCCTTCAACTTTTGGACACGCTCCTTGTGGGCAGACTAAAATGGATTCCTGTTTTTAGAGTCATCTCAGTGCCTGTCTGTGAGTGGGCTCACGCACAACTCTGGGCCACTCGCACTCTCTTGGAAAGTGAGCCTCTACCTTCCAATTTTTTTTTACTCACACAACACTGTTTCTCCTATTGTTGCACTGCTGCACGCACCTTTTCAAGTATACTTTCAGAAGCCTGTGCAATTTATTTATGATCTCCAGTCTTTCCATGCCTCTTGCCTCCCAGCTAGCACTCTATCTCAGCTTGCTCTGACAGTTGTTTACATGCCATACTCTCTGAACAGCCTACAAAATACAGGAAATACTGTTTTTATGTTTTACAAACAGGGCACTGTAGGTACAGGGAGATTAACTAACTTGCCCATGATTGTACATGAAGTCACTGACAGAGCGCGGAACTGTTACAATATCACTGAAGAAGCAAACTAGCAGCCCTAACTACATGGACAAACATGTTGGTTAGTTCCATGAGAAATTAAGTTAAAGTAAATCTCATTTAACCATGTATGGCAATAAGAAATACACTGTGAGCAGTATGTCAGTAAATTGACATTAACTGCAGAGCACTTCCATTACCTTACAGAACTCATCCAGTTCTTGCGATGAACTTCAAGCAAGTAAGAGATGTGTTCTGTGCTGACAGATTTTGCAAGTCCATGACCAGTTTCACAGTCATTACTGGGTTTTTAACTCACAGGCCCAGCTTCAGACGTCAGGTCAATATATGAGTTTCACTTGTCATAACTGTTTCTGGGCTCACGGCTGGTAAAAAATAACAGGAAATCATGATCTTTAAAGGCTTGCATACGGATAGCAGATAAAAACAGGTTTGCATGCAAATATTAGAAGTCTCATCATTCAAGATATCAAGCTTGGGATTTTAGAGGTATTACACAGCAACACGAGGGGTTGATGACATTGCTCTTGAATATTTCAGGAATAGAGCCTATATTTTGTAAACCACCCCAGCTGGAAGTCAGTTGGAGCTTTATGAGTTATAAATTACTTCACTGAAGAAACAAACCCAAACCAAAAAAAAAAGAAGTATGTCACTTTTTAACATCTTTGGACCTCTAATTTAGAAAGCTTTTGTCTTGTCTTATTTTCCTTCTATAGCAGTAAAGCATAGGTAATTCTTTATATGGCTTTTAGCTTTTTTATTAATGCAAATGGGATTTGATTCCACTTTCCTTTTCTTAACAAAATTCAGGTTCTACAGGCGGGCTTAGACTATTGTGAGCAAACCTAAAATTAATCAAGTGAAACTGCCAAAGAAAGCCATCAAGGAAAGAATATGCAAGTTTTAAGAATCTTACAAAGAAATGAGGAAGAAAAGAAGACTAGGGAGTAAATTTTGGATCAAGATTTGGAAAACCCCTAAGGTGGGGGAGGTGGGATTGAGGTTTGGCCAATTTGTGATACTCAGCTCTGTGTCTGGATTCAGCTTTCCAAAGTTTCCAAAAGACTAGGGGTATGGAGGAAGGAGAGGAGTTGGATTCAAAGTTTTTGTGTTTTGGCCCATCTCTTGTACTAATAATTAATGAGAACGCCTGGACAGCACAAAGCATACTTTGAAATGTCAAGCCAGCAAGATATTTAAGCAGTGGAGAAACCCTTCTTTCTAAGCGAGAGAGTTTTGAATATCAAAACACTAGTGAAGATGCCACGTTGATGGAACACCCACTCAGTCACAATGGGGTTCTCCATGCAAAAGACACAGAGTACTTACCCCCAAGTTGGCCAAGTTGTTAGTAAAGATTAACGATGCAGACAAACAGCAAGGATTATAGCACAAAACTACCTAATGACCTGTTTAAAAGCTGGAATCAGTATTGTTCTTGTGACAATCACAGAGATGGAGAAAAATTGAGGGTCAGTGTTATGGAAAAAAATCTTCAGTTTGAAGCACAAAGCACATTCAAAAATATACAAAGATAAAGAATATGTCATAAAACATGAGGGTAAGTGGCAGGATTTTGAAACAGCACAGGGCTCAAATGGCTGCAACTCAAGTGCAGAAGTGGAAAAAGGTATTCAGTGAAATATTTGAAACATATGTTTTTTGTTTATGTTTCTTGCAAATATTTGAGAAAAGTGAACGACTCCTACCTGTATACAATCATGACCATGAATACACTATTATGTTGTAACAAAAATGTATTTATAAGCAACCAGTAAAATGCTGGAAGAAATTATAATGTTAATAACTAGGAGGCTATCGTGTTCCATATTAAATTTCTCAGCACTGCAGCTCACTATGCAAAGAGCAGCAGTTTCTACTTGATGTATTAAACAGCTTCAAAATGGTAGAAATACAGGAAGCAGTGAAACAGGACAGATAGTATTCTTTTGAGCTAAGCAGAAAATATTCTCACTATCAGAGAAACAGGTGAAAAAATAAAATAATTTTTATTTCCTGTGTTTACATCTGGTGGGATCTACTGACCTTCTAGTTTGAATTCATGAAGGCTGGCAACTCAAAATCCATATGTGGACTGAATCTTCACAGAAAAGGATCTTTTTAAAAACATTTGAAGAATGATTGTGGCTGGTAAATATATGAGTAGCTTGCACTAAGCCAGACATGTGGTTAGATGATATAATTTTAAGGAGTCTAATCCTTCCCTAATTCTTGGAAGAAATCAGGAATAATGAAAGTGAACTCGGTAGGGTCTTCTACAAACTAAAACAGGTGAAAATTAGAGCAAAATCTTAATCTGCACGACATTTAGTCTGTATTATAATTTGTTTTATCATGTAATTCAATGTGTGCTCATACAATCTGAATTTCAAACATAAAAGACTTTCAAGTGGCAATCGAAGATAAAGATGATCATGGCACTATGTGTGACAAATACTCATGGAGGAACTGAAGAAAACTATTTTGACTAAAAGCATTAAACCTTCCATTCAAATGAGAATAACGTGATTCTCCAATCAAATAAATTACTGCAGTAGACACAAATTTCTGAGCAATGGAAGATAAGGTGCATTCACAAATAAACCTCACCAGCTTTAATCAGTAAAAACTAAAGCCCTTAGTCATACAAGAACTTAATATGTGCCCCTAAACTCCACGCAGTCTGTTTTGATCAAGCTGGTCAATATATATTATCAAAACGTAATTGTCCTGGTTTCAGCTGGGATAGAGTTAATTGTCTTCCTAGTAGCTGGTACAGTGCTGTGTTTTGAGTTCAGT
>JAVJGG010000074.1:46552264-46564670 GCA_035590195.1 Aviceda cuculoides
TATTAGTTTCTTCTTTTCTGTTCTATTAAACTGTTCTTAACCCACGAGTTTTACTTCTTTTTCCTGATTTCCTCCCCTATCCCACTGGGGGGCGGGGAGTGAGTGAGCGGCTGCGTGGTGCTTAGTTGCTGGCTGGGGTTAAACCACGACAGTAATGAAGGACATGTTGAGAGGCAAGCAGATAATGCTGCATGGATAAGGACACAGGACTTGGTTGCCTGGAGTCACCAGAGTCAGAAGCCAAATGACTTGCACTTCTGATTTTGAGTCACTTCATAAGCAAATAAGAGAATAATTGTTCTTTAACTGAATTTCAGGACTAGATTATTTAGAAACGTCATGTATTCACATACTCAATGGTTCAAAGCCTGCTGTGTCAACATTTTTTCATGGGAAAAGCACATAAGGTTGAGTCCTGCTATAATTCAAAGCTTTAACCCCACAGGCCATTTACCAGATGAATTCTCATGAGAATCTACTATTGTCAGGTATATTGTTGCATCATGCATGTCTTAATCCCAAGGACAAAATAATTATGAGAAATATAAGAAACAAAAAGACTTAATTTATCAGTGCAAGAGAAGCTTAGAGTCCCATCATCTTTCTATGTCACAGATTCTCTGTGAGTTTTTCACAGTGTCTTTTTAGCTACTTCATATGACAGTCTCTGACAGACGGGCCTTTATTTTTGCAACATCTAGCATCTTGCCTGAAGTCATAGCTATAGCAAAAATATCTTCATATGTCTTATAAAAAAACCCTCTTGGAACCATCATAATAATTTGTCTGTCTCCAGGTGCCATTCGCTTTATTTAAGCAGTTAATCCACTTAGATGAATATTGTATTTCATGCATACTTGTTTCCAATGAAACGATTGTTTCCAATACTTTCTTCATGAGGCACTGCAAAATCTGTTCTACATTCAATTGACAAAGATATTTATGGAGCTATCAATGCAGTTTTTGGCTTATCTTCTTTCTTTTACTTGACTCCTGATTTATAAAATTTGCTTTTAAGTATCTTTGACATTAACAATTGTTCTGACCACTTAGGTTTGTAATCTTATTTGCCTGCACAGCAGCATTGAATTTGATAAGAAATATTCTTGTGCTGGAGTATGACTTTGTTCAGCAAAAGAGTATAACTGGACTACTGGCTAAACGTCATTCTTCTGCAAAAAGCTTTGATGTAGTAAGAAAGAACTGTATCTAAATCATGAAACACTATGGAGCAGATTACCTAGGCAATTCTAATTGCTTACTGTGGTTTACACATTATTTATATATAAAGATCTACATTTCCCCACTGTGTGTTACTTCTGCTTTCTCTGTTCTCCCCTCTCGCCTCCTGGCTTTGACTGCACATGTATGGACTTGTTCGTCTGTTAAAGTGCAGAGTAAAAGATAAAGCAGATCAGACATGTTTGTATTGCAGGTCTACATTGTATCTTCTCTGTGAATTGCACAGAGGGGGTTGGTTTCTTTTGTTGGTAATTCTTTAGCATTTATGAGCACAGACCTTCACTACACAGACAAAGAGTAAATGGCATGTCATTGAGTCATAAAATACTGTCAGCTTGTCAATAACTTCCTGCAATGCCACCATCAGTTGAAAAGCTAATGCAGTGAAGCTGGAAGAAGCTAGAGATAAATAACACCTTTCATACTGACAGAACAATGCAGCACTATACGTCTAATAGAGTATACTATAATACATATTTCCTTACCTGTATGAAGTACATCAAAGGCTCAACTTTCTAAAACCTATATGTAGCTGGGCATTCAGAAAGATATATGCCAACTAAAAACCTCTGTCCTTTGGGGAAAACTGCTCAGGAATGCTGTGCAACAGCAATGGGTAAGGTTAAAGTACTGTAGTTTTGAGTTATCACTTAGCAACAGAAGCTGTAACATCAGGAGTTTTACATGTCTTTAATATATCTCCTACAGTGCCATCTATAATCATTAGGCTTTACATTTCTAAGGCCTTTTTGTCCAATAGAGCTTTGTGTCCGTTAACTGACAGGCAGTGTTTTCTTGGAGTCTTTAAAATGCAGGCTGAGAAGCGAGCTGTATGCCATTAATACTACTGTCCCACTAATACTCATGGTTAGGGGCAGCCTTTCCAAAGAAACATCCACCTCAGTGAAAAACATACAAATGAGGCTCACCTGGTGAATATAATGCATATTTTAGGATCACTGTGCCAAGTGCCTGACAAACTGCAGAGTTAGCCAGTTTCTTCAGTGTGAGTCAAGTTAAACTGAGGTTTTGAAATTTATAGGTGTGCCTATTCATTAGCATAGTTACCACCACGTGATTCAGAAGTATCTTTTATTTTCCCCGTTCAGATGTAAGAATATAAGATACAGACAAGTGAGGTACATGGTATGCTTAAAATCACGTGAAGATTGTCTAAAAGTGTCGAGATCCTGGTCAATGATCACCAAACCACTCTCTGCCTAGTTGGCTTAATGGTAAATAAAATTTTTTTAAGCATATGCCCAGATGTCATGTGCTTTGTGTTTGAAGTAATGCTGCTCAAAGCTACTTTAATTAAACAGCAGCTTTGATTATCTATTATCTGATACCCGGGAAGGTAAAACACACCATTCCATCCTCTACAGTGACTGGGTGGGGTGCGATAAAATAAAACAAATTAATTTCAATGTGTATAACATCAAGATATAATTTTCCTGTTGAACAGGTATCCAGAGCTCCCTTTAGGAAGCTGGTGCACCCATCCAAGGACAGTGTTTGACAAAACACTAGTTAAATTACTGGTTCAAATTTTCTCAACCTTGGCTTTATTTTATTCTCCTGAAGCATGAATATAGCAGTAGCTTCACCACTTGAGCTGTGGGAGAGACAGAGCTGAGTTAAGGCTCCCCTCTGCATTTTAATGTTTTAAAAAGAGTTAAAAAGGAAAAAGAAATACTTTTTACTGCATAATAAAAAATAGCAGCTCACTCTGGCCTGACAAATAGCCCAGTGATTCCAGTAAGAATGGAGTGGGTGTTGGTCAGGGCAGAGTCAAACGCTGCAGCTGAGATTCAGTACTTGAGGAAAAAGACATCCTTTTCCACCTATATTTTTCTTCCACTCATTGTATGTTTTCTTTTATTCTTCTGGGAAACACTGAGTCTGAATGTTTTACTATGGCATCACCATGTAACATGGAGACTGTACTCCCACTGTTCCGCAAAACACTGGGCTGGACCTGCACAGACAGACAGCTTGCCAATTCCCCAGTTTATACACTCCTGCACCACACATGAAAAAACTTGACATCTTATTCAAGGTTATTGCCAGAAGGGAAAGTAATGTAAGAGAAGCATCATTAGGGAGAAATAATTATGAGTTTAATTAAACAGAAAGTGTTTGGATTACAGATAATATTTTGCACAAAATTTTAATACTTGCATTTCCCATCTCTTAAAATTTCTTTCAGTTTCCATTACAATGAGCATTTTCTAAACAGTGGTTCTCACTGAATCTGTGGTTCAGGAACATGGATGGTTGATTGCATTTCAGAGAATCATTTCTTGATCCTTAGTAAGAACAAGACAGAAGACTCTATGTCAAAGATAATAAACTGAAAACAGCAGTTTCAGTAATGCTGACTGACCTGTTCTTGATGTCACTAGTCTCATGAAGACAATACAGGAGGTAGAGCAGTATAGGGAGGATTCAGTTGCATCTACTTGGCAACCATAAACAATGCATGTTAGAATAAATAATGCCAGATTTTCCAGTGTTAGACATGCAGTTTCTGGCTTCTACATCACAAGATTTTTGAAGTGCCTTGTATGACTGAAAACTTTTCATGATTTTTTTGAAAGCACATGAAATACATGCCTACTCAATGTGTGTGTGTGTCATCACTTGCTGTGATTTATCCTGCTTCCATCCTGTGTATCATGACTGGAGCAACTAATATAGTTTCAGGGAACATAAGTCATATTCCCCCAAAAGATCCTGAGCCAAAGATACCAGGCACTCACATAACTAATGACACATGTTGGTGCCTGTCCCAGGGGATTTGCAAAGGTATATTCATCAGCATTGGAGTGCTTCTGCGGAAAGTGGATTTTTAAAGAAGTGGTGGCCTGTGTTTGCACAGTTCATTCTTCGCGTTGACCTGACATGTTTGCCTAAAAGCCTGTATATGAGACACTGAACTGTTCTGAAAACCCACTGAACAGCATAGGATCAGGCTTTATATACTTTCTATATGCCTGCTAAGTATTTCCATTTACAAGCTTCCTCAGAAAGAATGCCTCATCTTCAAAATACAGCCCCATAGATTAATGAAAAAGTAGCTGCTTTCATAAACAGGAAAAACTAGGCATTTGCATGACAACAGATTTACAACCACAACAGCTAGTAATCTGCAGACTAAATCACCAGTATTTTTAGTGCCATCAAGTCTGCATATTAAGTTCTGTGGGCAGAACTGTTTAAACACAGCCAGGATATTAAATGGCATGCCTGTAAGAAACAAAGTTCCTCATTGACAGTGAGGGGCCCAGAGTAGCAAGGAGTCATCATAGCGATTGCTTTCATATTTTTACAGTATTTGTTCCATTTCATAGCTAGGAAACACCATGTTGGAGCCCCATGTAATGTTAATGCATGTTCCCTCATACATACTGTCCGCACTTTTAGGGATGATCACTGGTTTATAAGGAGCAGCTTGTCTGTGTAGATTTTGAATGATGAAGTCACTGTGCTTTGTCTTACACACCCTCATCCCCGAGATGGTCCCCAAACGGGCCACTGTAAGCCAGCCAGGCATGAATACCGCACCTCTGAGTGCAGATGTACATGTGAAGAGTGTGCCAGAGGGAAGGGCAAGACTCTGACGATGCTGATGGGCTGGCTCTGAACCCAGGTTAGCAGCCGACCGCTGCGAAGAGGCCAGCGGTGCAGCAGCCCCCTCTAGGGTATGCCGAAAAGACCAGGCAGAGAATAGCAGCAAGACGGGAAACATCTTGCAGAGAATGACAGGGAGAAAAACTAAAGGACCAGACAAGAATGAAACCCCAAAGTCCTACTGGACAGAAAGAAAGACTCACCGCTGTGAAGGGGTGCACCCACAGGCGGGTTGGCAGTCAAGCTCCACCACCACCCTGAAACGTCCCCTCGGTACCCCAGAAAGGGTCAGGGTTGTTACAGAGTAAAAATGAGATCCCCTCCAGATTAGAGAGCAGAAATACAACAGGCAGTAGATGAAAGTATCCTCACCATGAAGAATGTGAAAATAGCTGTATTAATTTAATTTTACTCAACTGGGTTAGCCCCAGGTGTTTGAAATGAATAGCAAGCTGCTGTGCTAGACCAGGTGGCTTTCTTTTTAAGGTTAGCACGTTTCCCCAGGTGAAAACAGCAAAAGTGCTCAAGTTACAAAGTGGACAGTAAGACTGCTATAGTGGGCTCCTTAATGAGCTCTTTTCTCCCACCCTTGGCCTTTCTCAAAGAGTTCACAAATACAGAGGAGGCAGTGACGTACCCTGGAAATGACATCTGTCCCCTTCTCCCAGACAGTAGCAAAAATAACAGCTGGGAATATGTAATTTTCAACGACAATTTTCAGTGCTCAGAGTACCCTGTGTTTCACATGGCTGCTGCTTTCCAAGCAGCACTGGGCAACAGAAATGTCACATGGTCCTCTGGTATTTATTAACATGCCTCTTATGGCATTGTTAGGTCATTGGCTGTGTTTCTAATTAAAAGATTTCTTCTGTGAATAACATGAGAAATAGTACTATGTGCCACCTTCTAACCTTTCAACATCGGCTATTCACTTTTGTTCACAGAACTTGTCAGTATCCAGGTTAAAAAATGGGTCAGATTCCCAGTATAGGCCTACCGATCACATGTCTTCATTTGGATGATACTTGAATTCAGTTTCTTTTAAGAACTGAATAAGCAAGGTGCTCACACAATGTCATATCAATACAAGTGAAAGAATTTATTTCAGTGTCCTTTAATTCAATGTCTGTATAGGAGAGATATTAAAACTCATTCTTCAGCAGCACAATGCTATTTAATGCTGTAATATGCAACGGGCCAGATTTTGCCTTCAGATGAACCTAAATTAAGTCAATAGGCATAAGGACCCTACACACAGATTTTGTCCTAGTGAACAGAAGTGGTTTTCCTGCTTAGACACCCTCCTTTGAGGAAGATCAAAGAGTTTGAAAATGCTTGTAGAAGCAGGAAAAGCCTTGCTCACAGACATTTTGTTAACTTTGATGACTTACATACTGGAATTCACCTGAAAGCTGCGGCACTGCGTATCAAAAGCTCTCTGGAGCAGAGCATGTTTTGTTTTCTGCCTGCAATGCCAAGCGCACAGACTGCAAGTTTACAGATTGTAGGCATTAACTACAAGCAATAATTATACTGATATAGTTTTGTTTGAAAGTTCAACTAAAAATTGTTTTGCTTTCTCTTATACTTTTTCTTTTCCTTGCTCAGAACAGAAACAAAAAGCAAACTTATAAACAGAGAAAATTCAGTACAAACCGATCAGCTCAAGAAAAAAACTTCACAGCTAATTATGAAATAAAGCAAATCTGCAGGAATATTGTTGCAAGATATTGGTTTTCTGCTGCTTGATTAGTGTTGTAGCAGGACAGAGATGTTAGTCTGCACAGCAGAGGACAGAGGACTTGTGACGGTGATCAATTAAAATAACACTATTTTTCTTTTATCATACAACAGATGCAGATATGCCATTCTTATCACGTGATATTCATGCTGATACTGCAGAGAGAGTAATTTTCACTAATAACTAGTTTCTAATGGCCTTCAGGACAATGAAGTACATGTGTGGGTTACAGGCAGGTAGGTAGAAGAAACTGATGAGGACTGAGAAAAAGCTCACCCCTGGGTGCACAGGGACAGCACCAGCAAGGGGCAAGGGGAGCACTGCTAAAACCACAGCTTTGGCCGGGCCCCTCTTTCCACCAGCATAATGATATTCTCCTTTGCTGCGTTTTTCAGCCACAGGGGTCAGATACCTTATCTAGATCTGCAAAATTCCACAGCTGATGTCATTCAGAATCTCTTCTTCTGTTGAATACAATGCTTGTTTCAACACCTGTTATAAATACATTTTAGTGTTCATCCTAATAGTTCCCGAGACCAAATCAAACTTGAACAGTAACCACCAGCTTGATTGCTTCATTATCTGGAGAGAAAAGACATTTTGCATCTCCAGTTTTATAATACCTACTTTTATATTTTATTTATAATATAATTTTTGTAATTTGAACAAATTAAAATTTCATGTGGTACTAAATGATCAACTAGAAATAACAGAACTATGAAAATAAATTCATTGAAAATTTAATTTGATAGTATTTGTACAGAAAGTGTGCGAACAATGAAAAAAAAAATTTAAAAAGTTACTGGAATTGCCCATTTTTGACCATGAAAATTTTTGTCACAAGGTCTTATTCAATATTCCTTAGTTATTTCTGTTATTGTGCTTAAGGCTCATAATTTTTTCTACTGACAGACCAGATCAGAAATTCTCTATGCCCTCTGTTTTTTTGTGTGAAAGGAGGAGGAAAAGCAGGAGAGGAGGGTCACTTGCATTTTCTCTAATGACAAGATAGAAACAATAGACAAATTGGTAGTAGGATATAGAAAATTAATGCTGTGAATATTCTTTTTCTGAAAGAAGAAATCCTTTCTATACCTTTAGTCTTATATAATTTTTTCAGAATATAATCTCAGTTCAAATAAAATGGTAGATGAGAAAAATAATTTTATTTTCATTTAGTGCCTTTTAAACTTACAATACAGGCAACTGATTCAAAGTGGACTTTTGCTGTGCACATAAGTGACTGACAATTGTTCAATAGGTAGTCATGTGGTGAAAATCAGAAACTGCTTAAAGAATTAGTAATTTTAAAATTAATTCATACAAGGTAGTAGTTTTGCAGAAACAAAATGGTTCCCATTTCATCAAAATATCCTGGAATCAGTAGTCCAAACTCACAAGATTTTCCATAATGACATATAGCGAATCATACCACTATTTCTCACTATCTCTAAATGAAGAGGAACATCATCCCTTTTTGGGGAGGAAAAAAAATTTCCAAAGATCATCTTTTGTGGTGTTGCCAATGATACTAAATTACAACTAAAAGAAAACTAAGATAAAGTTAAAATTGCCATTTATTGTTTTTTGTTTCCCCCTTTTTGTTTGCTAGCTTGCAGTAGAACACATGTGCATGCTTTACAGGCTTTATTGTTTTTATGGACTGGTTTGCCATGTCTTACAAATACTGCATTGCACAATATTCCCATAGCACCCATGCTGGAGATTTCACATTTTACGGCTTTTTTTCATAAGCACAGAAAAGTTTGATTCAGCATCCCAGCACAACTCCATCTCCTGTCATTATCTCAGACCACCTCTGCGGTGGAATCATTTCAATACAACATGGTAAGCTGACCTTTTTTCAATGGCCCTAACCAGAAACAAGATTCTCACCAGTGTCAGAGACTGTAGAAGACATACCTGGTCTCTAGCTATTGAATACATATATCTGTGTCAGCTTTGCAAACTAAGCTGGAGTTTCTGGCCTAAAAAGTTGATTGAAGGGATTTCAGTTATTAGGGTACTGAAGTATACACACATGGGAGACTCTCATGCTTCTCTGTAATACCACGTACAGCAAAATGGCAATGTCACACTGCTCACACTGCTTTTTTAATGTATAAAATCCAAAGGGCAGTGCCAATCAAAGACATTGGAGGACATTTGTGGCTGTCATACTCCCAGTATCTTTAGAAGGTGAAGCTATTATTGCAAAACAACATATTAGCTACTGCTTATTTCTTTTATCGGTAGGAAGGAGAAATGGCTTGCACTCTTTGAAGAGTCATGTCCCTTTTCTCTATCCCTAAATGCACTTTCCTATGCCTTGCTTTTTCTTTGAGTCTTTCTTTGCACGCTTCAACATTTTCAGTCTTTCTTGCAATTCTCATCTTTTCTGCTTTTTTCCCTTTCTTTTCCTCCAAAGACAGTGACACAGAACAGAATAAAGCCAGGAATACAAGACAGAAACAAGAGCATGACATTGGATCATCTGAGCCACCAGAATCCAGTGTTGCATAATAGCTGGAGTCCTGTCACAGGTTCAAACCAGGCAGATTCACAGAACACCCACCTCACATGCTTCCAAATAACACAAGCAATAAAGTAAAAAACAAAACCCCCAAATCCCAGACCTCAGAATGAGAGGTCAAAGACATTGCTAGTACCTTAACTCTTTGCAAATGTAGGTAATCTGTTGGCGAGCAAACGATGGTAAGCAGAATTTTCAGAAGGTAGGACTTTGCCTAGTCTGGCTGTTTCAACAAATTGATACCACTTAAACTGGTTCTTCATGCTTCCTCACTGCCCTCTAGACAGACATGCAAGGTGGAAGTGATGGAGTAAGGAGGCCCGGTGAACACCAGAGACCATAATCTGGCTGGAGGGGACTAGAAAGAGGGCTCTACTGAAAGACCTCTCCATAGAAGACAAAACAGCCTGCAGAGAAGAAGGTTGGCCTCTTACAATCAAAGAAAATGCAGCTGATACACTTTAAAAGCCAGAGACTGAGCAGCAGGCAAAATGGGAATTACAGCACGAAGCAGGAGGCCTGAGCCTTGAGTCTAAAGGCAAAGGTTACAATGATTTTTGTAAGCAGCAACCAGAGACCAAGGGTCTCCTACCTAGTTTCTAATAGTTTCTAATGGTCATGCTGCTACAGACAAACTCGGCTGAAGTCCCAGAGAAATCAGTACTTGGCAATGAAAGATTAATGACTAAAAAAATCACCAAAAAAATATGGGAGACTGACAGGAGATCCCTCAGTTTTCGATAACTGGATAGCTAGATACAGATGGTTTGCCTGCTGTTACTGCTTAGATCAAAGTAGAGATTTTAGAAAAAGAAATAAGTAGTGTAAACTTATTGCAAATATTATTCCACTTTTCTACATATTTTGTTAAGCTCATGAGACCCTCAAAGAAAGAGCCTGATTCTCCTCTGGGCTGACATTGACATAAATTCATCGGCTCCTGCAGAATCCAACAGGAGCCCAGGGAGCCAGTGCGGCTCACCAGCCAGCAGCACAGAGCTCTGAGAGTATGCGCTCAGGAAATGAGATCCTGTTCACAGTATGCAACCGGTTTTAATATAAATGAGATATTTACTGGTCACAGATCTGCAGTTCCTAGGTGTATTCTTCATTTTAAAGTCTACAAAATATCGTTTTATGGAATGTGCCTCTTCTTTATTGTGCTTTCAGTGTACAACACGCAACAGTGGGGCTCCAAACCTACCTCGTGTATAAAATAATCTATGAGGTTCTTCTGCTCTTTACAACTATGAGGAAAGTGCAAAAATTAAATTAGTCATCTGTCGTGATGGATAAATGTTAACCTTACCAGAGTGGCTGGTAACAGGAAGGGACAATGGGATATTATTATGCCTCTATTAAATTAAAACTAATTTAATAGTCTATATACTATAATTCCTGTTTACTAGTTGCAAGTTAGCTGAAAATATTTTACAGATTATTACTCAGGTGTTAACTAAAGCAGCAGGTTTCTCCAAAGCAATTGTCATATTTCTCCAGACTTTCATTTTGTCTTCCTGCAGAGCCCAAGGAAAGAAAGAAGAAAAGGAACAAGGAGGAAAAGATTTAAAACTCAGAATGGAGAGACAGGTAAGCCATTTTCTTTCATGCTTCTCCATGAATGCAATTCTTTTCAATCCTAGTACTTTCCAGCTGTTTCAAGGATGTCTGTTGGTGATGTATTGCCCCCTTCAATGGAGGTAAAAGTTGGCAGTGCTGTTCAGAAGCCAGTTTACTGTGGTCTTACTCTGGAGATCTGGTGGGAATTAGTGTATGCATCGCCTCCTTAAATGAATGGGAACTATCCCATCTCATGACTGCTCACATCTTATAGTTTCACATTTATTTTAAATTACAATCAATGTGTTGGACTGGCATGATATGCACCTCAAGAAATATTCATAATCTAAAGCCTATCCCCTTCTAAAGGAAAAATCTGCTTGATGGCATACTTATGAGAAAATTTTGTGGGAATATTCTCAAAATCCTCATTCTCAAATCATCTCAAAATGTCAGTTACAGAGGCTTTATTGCAAAACATGTATCTTAATAAGAGCAAACAAGGGACGTGTGTACTGTCTAAACAATTTGGCATTGAACAATGTGAGAAAAAATGTGGAAATACCATCCAGACAAAGTATTAAAAAATTAAAGAATGTTCATGACTTCAGTAATGTGCAAGCCATCAATAGTATCAATTTATGACTGCTACACACCAGCACTATGAAATCATAATGCCAGTATTTTTGTTTGAATACAGATTTTAAGGTGAACATCCTTTCTAAATGCCTGCAGGTTTTCCCCTCTTGTGACCATTCAAAAGAAATGTCCAAAGCTAGATTCTCTATATTGTTTTCCCTTTGACACAGTTCCAGAGATTCCCTCACTGGTCTTCTGAAAAAAAAACAAAAAACAAAAAACAAAAAAGAAGAAAAAATTTTGTTATTTAATAAATTTACCTATTTATCATCAGATGGCTTTCCTTATGACTTTATTTTCCTTACACCTTTTACTGTGTCTCAAGTTATAGAGATTTCCTATCAAATTTTTTTCAAATACAGCAGAATCAAAGGGTTTGAGAAGGGAGGAGTGTTGCAGCTGGGGAGAGTGTAAGGAGGAGAGACAAAAAGGAAGACCGGAAGGCGTGACCGGACCCAGTGACCCTTTGTAGCCCCTTGCCCCCTCACTGAACCAGGCTGGCTCTCCTCCACCTCTTGTCTCTTCCAGAAACCATTCAGCTGCCATGATATAATCAAACTTTGCTGACCTAAGAACGAGAATAAAGTCATTCTGCCTTTATCCATGAGGGATGTGGGTAGGGAAGATAGGGTTTTGCTTTCACTGCTGAGAAGTCTGGAGCTGGCTCTGGAAATAGACATAAAATTTATAAAACACCAGTACAATGCATGCATTCCTGCGTATTTGAAAGAGAGGGAAAAACATGTGAAAAGCAAGGGATTTGACTCTCCGGGCCCTCCATATGTGGAATTTCCATCCACATCAGTTGGAGTTCAGTATATGAAAGGCTTGCAGAAGCAAATCCAAAAGGATATGTAAAACCAGTAAAGACTTTTTTTTTTAATGTGAAACCTGAAGCATTTAGCTTACTTCACAGAACAGAGGGAGCTACCCTGAAGGCTTCTGTGAGTGTGATTCAACTTTAATCAAAATAGTGGCTAGAGAACTAGGAAAGCAGAAATGTCGTTTAATTTAAATACAGCTGCCTGCCCCTTCCCCCCTCCCCCCCGATCTAACAT
>JAVJGG010000074.1:46579702-46621231 GCA_035590195.1 Aviceda cuculoides
CCCCCAAAGAGAAAGAAAGAAAGAGAGGACAGAAGTGCTCTGAGAGCATTTCACTAAGCTCGTTTTTGTGATGGGAACCGGTATAACAGCCTGGCCATCGACACCAAAACAGCATACCAGTGCAAAATCCGTTCCCATGCCTGTACCACCTGTCCCTTGACATCAGACTACTAAAAAAGAGGCCCTGATGATCCAATAAGTGAAAGGGTGTGTGACATCAGCCCAGTTAGGAATTACTTAGCCAAAACTTCATAAAGAAGAGCCTGTGCTTTGGTGTCAAACCAGCAAGACAGAGACATTGGCTCAGAAACATTCAAACTTGGAAACTGACCTCAGACAAACAAGACGGCATTTCTGAGCCAAGAATTTAAATGGGGTTTGTGCCTTAGCATTATCACAGTAAGGTAGTTGTATTTACAGAATAACCACACAAAAAGCCTGTACCTTGGCATCAGCCCAGCAATTGAGATCTGCTAAGTCAATGAGCTCAGAGAGGCCTGTTATTTGTCCATCCAGGAATGCTCAGCAGTAGCTATGTGAAGAACATGGAGAGATCAAACTCTCCATCCACCCTCTAACACTGGGGACAGCATAACTTTTTTAAAATGCTCCCATATCTTCACTGACTATTGAAATAAAGATTTGTGAAGGTTCAAGGCAAAAAATCTCAGGTGGGAACAGAAGAAGAAGCAGGTGCTTGATTTCAGGTTTACACAAACTTCAGAGCCTTTTACTAGTAAAGGGAATGTGACTATCTGATGGAAAGTTTGTTCAGTCTGGAAATCCTCAAATTCTCATGTTTCATGGGAAGTTTTCCTTCTCATATTCCCACCACTTTCAGCTCCTTCTTCCCTCCTAGATAAGACAAGAGAACCTATCATTAGCTTGAATTAGCTAGGGAGAGGACAAATTTGTCAGTTTTCTATATTCATTTACAATAGCTTAGTAAATTACTGACAGAGATGAGGGTGGTGAATGCATAAGTAAATCAGAAATATTTCCCTGTTCCACTCCACCTGCTGCACATGCCACACAGCAAGCACACACATGCATATGTGTACACACACACATAAATTTTTCTTGCCTCTCCTTCATCCTCATACTATGAATCCTGCCTGAATACACAATACGATGCAGTGCACTACAGCACCTTACACAAAGTAATATTTACTGATCACTCCTTCTCTGCTTGATTTAACAAACTAGATATCTTGCAACATTCAATTATTTTCTAACTTCCTTGTAAACTGTACATTCACTGAACCAAATTTTACATAGAGATTTACTGGTTTTGGAATCCAAGAAAATAGGTAGCATGGCTAACTTCTGAGTGGCAGAAGTGAAGATCAGTTTGCCTATAAAGTTAAAAAGTTATATTACTAGTACACAGGTGCTGTTATCCCTTAACTTCTACCATGTCAACTTCAAAACAGGGCATGATGTATTCTCATTTTAAGAACATGGATGTGTGTAACTAAAGCTATATTTCAAAGGGTTTTTAATATGATACTTTGTTTTATATTTCAACAATACTAACTTAGTGTAAACCAAATGAGGAAAAAACCCAAAGTTTAAGAATCATTAGTGCCACTGAGAACATAACTTTAAAAGCGAGTTGGTGCTCTTCATTCTAATGGTGCTACCTTGCTCAGTGTCTGGCTTTAAAAAACAGGTTAAGTAGGAATAATTGGTACCTTACATATTTTGATCACCTCAAGATTGCACTTCCTTTGCCTCCAACTTGTAGCAGAAAGAACTAATACTTAGTAGCAACCCATCCTAGAGTAATAAGTCCATGTCTAAGAAAACATGTAGTGTCTTAAATAGAACATGTCTCTTTATACTCCAGACCCACCAGCAGGGAGATGTCTTCTGACTTAACACATACCACACCAGGTATCACCTAGTCAAGGTTGCTGGAAAGTGCAGTTCAACTCATGTCTCTGAGGGAAATACAGTAGAAGCCTTTAGAGGGTTTACTGCAAAAATGCATTTTTGTAGACACTGAAAAGCTGACATACTGCAGAAAAATATTTACTTTTTCATCCTGCAGAAGGAGTCTGAAGGACAGGAACTTGGTGAATGCCTTCTTTAGCCAAAGCAACTCACGGTAATTACACACTCATCTCCTGTCTAATATTCAGTCATCCCAAATTTGTGCATTGTCCCTCCAGCACATCTAAGAAAAATGGTGTCTAAGAATAACTGTATGGTATATTTACCATGCTGATAATAAATTCCAGTGTCTCCTGTCAAAACTTAGAAGAGCATGGAACTCCAGCATGGAGGTGGCAGCAGTACTGAAATGCCGATGAAACTACTTTTTTCAAGCAAAGGCACATCCAACATTATCTGAATCTGTAAGATTAGTGATCATTTCTTCAGTCTGATATTGCAGTCCTTCATTCTGGGTTCATTCTCATTAGTCCCAGCACTGCAATCAGATTGATTCAGATCCACCATGTCCATATGAGGTGGGGTTTCATATAGGTATCAGTCCTCTGGTGGATGAGGAAGCAGGCCAATTGCCTCATTAAGAAACAAGCACTATATTAGTGCTCTGGTATTTTATGCAAGTACACCTATTTGTAACTCATCAGAGAATGTGAGTGCCTTTATTTCAGCACAGGAGTATGCACATTTGTGGGAGAGGAGGATGTGGAAGGACTAACAGAAAATGTTAAGATCAAAGGTAAAAGAAGTAACAGACACTTCCAAATCATTAAGACAAAAGCCCTGCCACTGTTTTCTTAGGACTCCTTTCTCATGCCATGTGTTGCTAGTTAGCAGCTCTGAATGTGGCAAATGTGAGAAAAAGCAAAATATCAGCCAAGTTCTGCGTAGTGGTAAAGTCAAAACAAGAGCCAAAATGGCATTCTTAGAAGCCAGGAACCTTTTTTTGTTTGTTTGCTTGTTTTAAAGGTAATTAATAGTTTTCTGCTTACTCCAAGAACTGCAGTCAGTGATTAAAAAAGTTATGTTTCTCTAAAAGGACTGACAACCCTAGATCCATTTTCATTATGATCATTTGTTAGCAATTCATCTTTGCTTCTGAAGTATCCTGAGGTGCTTCAGTAAAGAAGCTGTTATGCATATGAATGGTATTATGTCTCTCTCTCTTTTATTATACTAAAATTGGAGCAAAGTCTATAAGGGCTAATCTTCTGGCTTTTACTCAGGCAAAATTGCTCTTGCCACCCACAAGAGACTTATTTTCTGGGTGCGGCTTATGCAACACCTATTAATTTCATTAAGGCAACTAGAAGTCTGATCTTGGGTTTAGAGGATTGAATCACTTAATTCTGTTAAAACTTTAACAAAGGAAACATCAAGTTCTTTACTCAATACAAGATCAAACTCTCCAAATGAGCTTAAAGGCCTCTAAAAATTGTACCTGCTGTTTTCTGCAATATTTAAAACCTGGTACAGTACACATGAATTACACTAGGAAAATCTTAGGTGGTAAAAAAGTTCAGTCTAAGTTGCAAACAAGCCTGGATCTTGACAAGCATGGGGTATAACATTACAAACACATAGAATAAATGCAGAAGTGTACTATGCTTTACAAATACATGTCAGCATAAAAGTTACTCAAAACACCATTTCAAAACATCACTTGAAATTGCCATCCAAACAAACATAAATAAAAACAAATTTTAAAATTTCCTTATCGTACTTATTATAAAATCAGCTTCAATAATCCCATTCAATCAATGAAATCACGCTTTTGCCTAACATAACATGATACTGTTCCTGCATAATCGGAACCACAGAACGAGATGTGCTCTGTTACACTATAAGGTCCTTCCTCCTGGGTATTGGTTCAAATACTCCTCCCCAGTCATTGCTACCAAGATGATATCAGACACTGATTTTTTTAAGAGATCCTATGTTATCCATGCCAAAACAAAAAAGTAAGCTAAAAAAAAAAAAGGCAGAAAAGCAAGAGGAACTCATACAAGGAGAAAAAGAGATTTAAAAACAACCCAGGTTTATTAATTCTGTTTTTGTTTATTGAAAGTATTTTTGTGGTTCATCTGTTAAAAATATATCATAAATTTGAACTTGATATGAGGACACTCATTTGTTCTAATTTCCATTTTAAACTGTTCCTCTCGATCTTAACTCCGTGATAGATACATACAGTACAAGAATATTTGGACTCAAAACATTTTCAGAAATATGAAACAAAACTGTTCTCACTGAAACTTTGACTTGGAAGCGCCATAAATTACGCTTTTGTTCCATGGGATATATTGACCAATGAAGATTACTGGTCCTTTGACATAAAAGAAGGTTCATTTGCTCTGGGACTTCATCTTGCATCATTCAAGTTAGTGAAACAGTTGTCATTGATTACAGTACTGTAAAAGCTCCATGTGCTCTAGATTGTCTCTTATTTTTATACATACTCTGATGTATTTTTTTTCCTGTGTGAGTGGAAAAAAAGAGTCAGGCTTGCATTCATAAGTAAGCCTTCTCCTCCTGCAAAAAAAAAAAAAAAAAACAACAACACAGAAACACCTGCCTAATACGTTTGTGTTCACTCTAAAAAAAAAACCAAAACCACAAGTAGAAATAGTCGAATTTGTTTTAGTCAAGTTCAGTGGAGCTATAAGTGCCCAGGGGTAAGTAAAGATAGAATAATTCAGATCTGGTGTGAATTTTGGGTGCAGATCCCATTCTACCTCCACCCCCAAGCTGGAATTTAGATTCCCAAATTGATATTAATTTTGAAAATAATTGGAGGGGAGGGTAATGAAGGGAGTGCGTGTTCCATGCAGTGTACTGTAGCAATGGGTTTGGCAAATGGCAATGTTAATACCTCATAGTTCAGGGTGATTGCTTTCTTTATTCAGCCTTTAATCACTCTCATACCTCTAACCAGTGGCCCTTTTTTACATCCACAATCACCCAGAAAACATTCCCATAGCCACAACAGATCCTCTGGCTTTTAAAAGTAACACTGATCAGCTCTTGAGTGTTGGCAGCAAACAGAGCTGCTGAATGCCAGACTTTTCAGTAAACCCCCCTCACTCCTGTGGTGAAGAACTAACTCTTCAACACCTGCCAACGGTGAAGAAAGCTGGGAGCTCACTGTCAGCAGTTACCCACAACAGGATTTAAAGAAAAGAAAAGAGTGGAGAAAGGAGGTGCACATGCTACCAAAAAATAGTAAAATAAGCAACACTTCATTAGCACATATAGCATAAAACTAATAGCTGAGGGGAGAGAGCCTATAATGACAGCATCATTCCAATTTGCAAAGGCATAATACAGTTCTCAGAAAGCTGAGAGGTCAGCTCCAAAAAGAACAAACAGGTAAAAATCAGCCAGAAAGCTTATTCCTGTATTGGTTTAAAAGGCAAAAATGCTTCAAAGAACAGGACACTATATGGATGACACTTGAGCATTCCCATTTGTCAGTGAGGTGAAACCTTTGCTCTGTTTCAGTCACTACCAAATTTATAGAATTAGAGTGAAAAATAATTTCTCTTCTGTCCCCTTATTTTTGCTACAAAACTGCACCCATTCTACCCCTGTCACAAAGTCCCATTAAATCATCGTCCAGAGTCTTCGCTAGCCAAGTTAGCCTACCAAGCTGGAGGTACTCAGACCACAACCACAGGCATAAGGTACAACATTCTACAGATTAATCACAAATCCTGTAAAAACTTGATCTGGCAGCTTCTATTAATCCCAAAGGATGGCAAAGCACGACTGTCAATGCATTAAAAATCGCTTAAAATAGAAAGGAAATCTTTACACAGCTTCAAACAGTGTTCAAAACATTGTCTTTGACTACATACACACAGGCTTTGGGGAAGAAACTATTTGTAATTCTCACTGTGCTCCTGTGCTGCATACTTCTTATAATTGATTTGATGTTATATCCTTGGTTTCACTTGATTTTCCTTCTTTTATGGAGTAAAGGACAAAAGAGGTAGAAACCTAGAAACCTGGAACTCGTCTTTCAAGCAAACTTACACTGAAAAGCAGCAGTTGAATAATAAATACTGTAAGAAGTGTAATTTCTGCTGTGCAACCCCTGGTACAACACAACTGTAGTGAGTGTGATTCCATGCATGGGAGGTTGCACATGTTTTGACTAAAATAAACCTATGTTATATTTCTGGTTTGGGGAATTGGTTGAGCAGTAAATTCTCATCTGATGTTTTCCCTACACTTATTTCAGCCCAAACTCACATGAAAAATAGAACACTTTAGACCCTTGGAATTTCCTGTACAAAATGAAATGGAAAGGTAATATTCTGAAACACATGATCCATGTATAAGCTCAGGCGTTATAGCTCTCAGAAATCTTTGCATGTAAAGCCATCAGCAACCACTCAGCAAAAAGGAAAATGTGCAGTGCACCTTGAGCTGATAGTAGAGTATCAGGAGAAAACAAGACATAGGTATCACACTCCTTAAGGATCAGCAACAGTGAAGTGCTTGGTGAGGTGAGATATCCCCTCATCTGCCCTCTAAAACTTCCCCTACTCTTTTCATTGCCTCTCCCCTCATATGCTCCCAGAATCCCCAGGCTCTGTTCCCTTCATCCCCTAGGCACACCACAAGTCTGGTATACTGCTTTCAAAGAAACAGAAAATATGATACTTCCTACAGCTGGCTCAGTTCTAATAATCCACTTCAGAAAACAGTGACAATGAGATAGCTTTCCTGAGATCAAGTCACAGCTGTGTGACATCTTGAGCAAGCCTGTAGGCTGATATATTTCCTACCCTAAAAACCTCTTTTTCTGCTACTGTCGAAAATTATGAAAACTAAATCACTCTTTCTCTTCTATAAGGCACAGCTTTTTTTCAAACTCAGGATAAAACTGAAACTACTCCACTAGCCCCTCTGGAGAAAGTTACTTTTGGAACAGAATGTTTTAACCTACAAATGGTAATACTTTTAAGGATAATATACTAATTTTTTAATTCAAATAGGGTATTTGGTCTGTAACAGAGACTGGACCTGTGGCATTTCAGTAGACCTTGGAGCAGTTTCTGAAGCTCAGTCTGTTCAGACTGAAGTTTCTGTTGATTAACAGGACATTAGGAGAGAATCTTCACCAAGACAAATTTGATGCAAAATATAAGTGAAGTTTTAAAGAAATTGATTTTTTTTTCTCTATTACAAATCTTCACAAGGAAATCACTGCATATTTAGCTAGGAGTGATTTCTGTGTCTGCAGATCAGGCTGAAAGCTAATGAACATTCAGTCTTCCTAACTAGTCCAACAAAAACAAAGAGTTTCAACTTTCAGACCCAAGTACAATTAATATGCTGTCATCCAAATGCCTAGAAATTATCTCCATGTCCATTTCAAAAAGCAGTGGTGCCTTCACAGCTGTTTTGAAACAGAAGTGGGATTGTAGCTAAAAAACTAACTCCACTTGAACATGTCAGGAGCAATTATGCCTTTAAATAGTGAAGTGTGTTTTGTCAGGTCTTCATGGAAAAAACCCACCAAAAATACTCAGGTAAACTTCCTTTCAAGTGCAGGAGTAATTTGTTTGCTGTTCTCAGTCTTTAGGTTTTATCCATGCATTCTAACGTTAACCAGTCAATTAACATTTACCTGAAGCTGAGCATGTACATTATTTTTGTCCTGGCAAATTCAGTCTTGATGCTAAGCAAATCTGTTTCCACAAATGTATCTCAAACACAAAAGGATGTTTTCTTCATCTGTGATAAGCAAATTTTCATCACAAATTAGCATGGAATTCTGTAATCTTGATTCTGACATATAGTAAAGAATAATATATTTCAGATTGTGGATCTTGACCATGACGTATAAAAACTTACATGTACTCTGTTCTTATTTATTGTTTTGTATCCAAGCACAGTTTTAATTTGCACATTTGCTGGAACACATCAAGAATGCTTTGTTTTAACAAGAGTATCTGAATGAACAAAAACACAAAACAAAGCTAAGATCATATGAACAACTAAAATACCCATTTCTGTTACAAAATAAATTGTCTAGTAGCTCTAGTTTGCATTTAACATTTCATGTAATAAGCTGTTTGCAACGTGATATAAATTACAGATGCATGCCACCCTTGCGAAAACACCAGCTTCAGCAAAGAGGAATTTTTAAGCTATATTTTTCTGATGATGGTATAGATGACAGGAGCACTGGAGCTCTACAAGAAGCAGCATACTCCAACAGAGACTTCACCATGAAGGAAGAGCGTGTATGTGTGAGAGATTATACAAACCATTAGCTTGTAAATGAGCTTTATCTGAAAACTGAAAAAATTGAGTACAGAGTGATGGGAATGTTATTATTTAAAAAAAAAAAAAAAAAAAAAAGAAAAAGAAAAATCCCAAACCCCAAAACCTTCCAGAATGTGGATTTTCCATCTTTTTAGAAATTTTTTTAAACAAAACTACCCAATCCTTCTATTTCCTTAGCTTTAGCAGTATTTAAAAAAAAAAATCATAGTTTGTCACAATAGACATGAATTTCTGAAAATTACAACACTCTCAGATACAGATCCAATCTTGTCTGACTTTTTTCACAAGCTCTGTTTCAGCCTGTCTTTCACCACAGAATCAGGTATCTCAGAGCATAAATAAGCATTGCAGAAAAAGCTAGAGAAAGCTGAATTCAGCATGTACCAAAACGATGCAACACAGAAAGGAAAAGTTCTGAGTTAGCACCAGCTCACCCTTTTCCTAGATTTATCCAGCCATGGTGGAGATACTGTGCAAACCAGAAACTATTGAAAGGGTAGGAAGTATCCAGAGAAGCCGTAAAATAACCCATAACAGATGAAGCAAGAAGGAAGACAGTGTGTGGTCTTACACTCCTAAGTAGCAAGCATTAGTAAAGAAATTTCTTCCATGAGCTGTGAACCAGGCAAATAGATAATCTGTTTTGAAACTTGGAGACAGGTAGAGAATGACAGGCCGTTATGCCTGAACTGTTTTCAGTTGATATATGTTAGGTAAAAAAATCAAGTTATTACGATGAGTTTAAAGATAAGCTAAGCTGCCTTACAGGAAAGAGAGGACTCAATAGAGCAGTCTTAAGACCAATCTGAGTTTTGGCAGATGTCATGCATAGTGAGGCTTCACATGTGCTTTGGGTTTGTGCGGTAGGATTTTGGTAGTGGGGGAGGGGACTGCAGGGGTGGCTCCTGTGAGAAGCTGCTAGAAGAAGAGTGAGGAGTCCTCCCCCCGAGGAGGAAGGAGCGGCAGAGACAAGGTGTGGTGAACTGACCCCAACCCCCATTCCCCGTCCCCCTGTGCTGCTGGGGGAGGAGGTAGAGAGAACCGGGAGTGGACTTGACCCGGGAAGGGTGGGGGGAAGGTGTTTTAAGATTTGTTTTTTTATCTCATTATCCTTGCTTTGAATTGATTTGTAGTAAATTAAAATTATTTTGTTTTTTTCCCCAAGTTGAGTCTGGTTTTTGCCCACGTAAGTCGTGAGTGATACCTCCCTGTCCTTGTCTCGACCCAAGAGCTTTTCTTTATATTTTCTCCTCATCCCTCTGGGGATAGGGAGTAAGCAAATGGCTTTGTGGTGCTTTGTTACTGGCTGGGTTTAAACCACAACGACATGCTAGGAGATATGTGATTGTGTAATTTTTTGTGTGAAGAGCCAAAAAGCAGTTCTGGAAAACTGCTATGTTTCACTTGCTTTGGATTCTCCTGTCTTCACTGCATATCAAAGACTTGCCCAGTCCAAAGACTGGGCAATACGGGGACATAAATGACAGCAACATGTTTGAAGCCTAAGATGATGTGATTACAGTGTGTGAGGGAATCTGCAAAACCTCATATCCTACAGGGTTTTCCCATACCTGTTTGTGAAAAGATTTCAAACTACATAGATATCAGCCACTGAAGAAAATAAATCAATTTTTTTACATCAACAGCATGTGATCATCTTTCTCTGGACAGAAACAGCCCTATTTTAGCTATTAGGACTAGTGGACAGCAATGCAGTTTGCATCCACTCAGAAAACAAATTCTGTAAGTAGCAGAGCAGATTATTAGCAAGTAAATTCGAGGGAGAATATTTTCTAGTATGTCATTATATTTATTTAAAAGTTAAGTTCTCTGATGCTGCTACATATGATAAACTCTTCCCCAGCAGCCTGCAGCCTTTTCATGCTCATATCATGGCTCCTTTCAGTAGAGAGGAAAGGGGTTGACAGCATGGCATTCTCCTGAAGAAACTCCTGTCCTTGCATCTGACAATCTCCTTTCACTCTTGTCCTGCAATACATGAACTTGTTGGCTGCCCAAACACATTGCAACACTTACTGCACTGAACACATAGCTGGGTTTAGGACTTGACATATACCAAGAGGTGTATTTGTCCACCAGCTGGCCAAAACATGGGAAAGAGAAGTGAAAATCTCCAGTGCTAATGAGGTACAAGTCAGCCAAAAGCTGTTATGAACTCCCAGTACATCATTTGAAAGCAGGTTTGTACCAAACTGGGTGTTCCTTAGGATAGCTGTGGAATGGGAAAGTTGTAAGCTTTTGAGGAGTATTTTCTTGCTTCTGGTCTCATGCACAGTGAATGAATTAACTGCTATTCTGTTATGATTTTATCATTTGTAAGTAGTACTGTAAATTGATTGCTGGGAATAACAGTACATAATGAAGCAAATTACAGTAGTCAGAATGAATTAATTCTGTTTTCAAGAAGAGATTGCATACAGAAGAAGTGCAGTTAAACTTGGTATTTTGATCCTCCCCTCGATCTGTAGTGTTTCTCTGTTCACTTTGAAACTGATGTGTCTTTGGACCAAAGCTGCTCCTGCTTTAGAAAACAACATCTAAAACACTTCATTCAAATTCTGGAGCCAAGATTAACTCTGGCTAAATTTAAAGGGGAGAAAACAAAGTTCTGTAAAATTATTTTCTTCATTCCTAAAATGCATCAGTTTCAAAGCAAGTGGGAAAACACCATGGCTCAAATTGGGCCTGGTCATGGATCAAAGAAGCAACAGTACTCACCTCCAAAATGCAAACATCTCTTAAAATATGCTTAAGTCAACAACAAACCCTACTACATAAACGAGGAGCTTATTTTTATACATTAATATGGTTTGATTAAGGGAAGAGCCAAGTGTACCACTCAAAACAAAACCTGCCTGAATAAAAAAAAAAATAAAATTATTGCTTTTAGTATACAAACAGCATACTAAAGCAGAAATCCTGCATTTTTTTACTGTGCTGGATATACCATGAAAGTATGAGATGAAATGGCAAAGTAATGCCAAATCACACCTCCATGAAACATGCAAGAAGCAAAGGGCCAGTGTTGTTATGGAAGACAGCACAGGATACTCGTTACACCTCCCAAAGAGGAAAAAATGAGGTCCAGCATGCTGATTACAATGCAGTTTTTCAACACAACATATTATGGGCACTCATGAAGTCCTCTCCCTTTTTACCAATGTTTCACATAGGATAAAGACAGATAAAGGGCATTTAAAAGCTCTGGGTTAGGCCAGGAAAGATTACTCCTGGTTTAAACATCAGGAATTGCCTAGAGGTTTTTCATTATCTTTTACACAAGGGGTGTGCCACATAAATTGGAGGAGATCATCCTGGGAAAGAGACTGCAGGACACAAATAACTGACAAAGTTTCATCACTCCACACATGATCCAGAATCAGGAGGCACAAAATCATTAAACTCATCCTTACCTTCCCTGACACTGGGCCATGAGTCCCATGTTTCTGCAGTTCAGGAGAGACTTTCCCCTCCCTTCGACAGAAGGACACTAGCTGAAATGCTAATGGCTACGCAAATAACCAATACCAAAATTATATGGGGGAACTGGATGACTGTAGTACTTCAACACCAAATCTTGCATCTTTCCTTACTCTCTTACTTATCCTATGCTATAAGCCTGAGCAATGAAGATAAATACAACATAAGTGTCAGCGTAAAAAATAAAACAGAACCTAAGGATCTGACTTACTATTTTTAAAGTTTAATTGGGCATGGGAACCTGGTCAAGGATTTTGAGAGTTTTGCCTTGTTATCCAGTTGAAGGCAAGACTGAACAAAAAAAGTTACGCATGGCATAGTAGTATCTGCACACTCAAAATTAGGAGAAGAAAAAAAAAAGAAACCAGAAAAAAAAAAAAAATCTGAAATTGGAATTTCTTTCAATAGGATGCTGGTGTGTGGTGCTGTATCCCCAAAACTGGACACTTGGCCAGACGATGTCATTACAGCTCAGCCAATGGAAAAACAAGCAGAAAATAACCTACTCACAAAATGTTTTCTGACATTCATCTTGCTGATCATTGCACAACTTTCTGTTACCCTGTGGTTATTCAAACTCCCTGGCTTTAACAAACCCAAAGTAAAGGATAAGTTTAAGAAACCCTAACAAAAGGATAAAGGATAAGGTAAATTTCATCTATCTTTCTGTACCTCTTGAGCTGACCAAAGTTGGTTTTGTTTTTTTTTTTTGGACAGCTCAGGTTACCTGCTCATGCATAGCCTGTCAATTCTCATCTACCTTTTAACGTTCTTCCTATGTTTAAAAATAGATGCTTCATCTCATTGCAGACCACATTCCTCAGAGATTTTACCAGAAGCCTTGTCTAACAGACCTGCTGTGCAAGGCATTTGCAAAGTTGTGTTGATTTCCTTCATAAAGGGTATGATTCAATGGGCAGTGCATGTTTAATGATGTCTAATAGTTAACTTTAGACTTACAAGCACATCCTCTAGATATAATAAAGAATATTATTCTCATAGTAAGAAAAGTCTCTAAAGTGATTGAATAGGCAGATCTAAAGCATTTGCTTAATAGAATTTTAAATGAAAGTAGTTCAGCTTTCTGCCTTACTTCACCATCTTGTATTAAATAATTACCACTGTGATTTAAAATAAAACCCAAACAGCAACCACAAAATAAGAGATAATTGTTTGCAATGATCTTCAGTATTAGTTACATGAAATCAAATGACAGGGGCTTAGTTTGCCTCTCTCTTATGCCTGTTGTTGCCAAATACTTCTGATTTGAATGTCCAGTTTTGGCTTAGAGTAGAAACATGGTAAAGCCATATTTAGTCTGCAGTTATTGGCTTTTACTGCATGTAACTGGTCAGATTCACTGTTGGAATACATTTCTTCTCCTATTGGGAAATTTTTATTTGTAATGACAATGGTGAATTAACATTAATCATATACAAACAATATCACTTGCACTTTTTTGTGTACGTGCAGACATCTTTCACAGTCTAGAAAGCACTGTCAATGCTTCATGACAATGGAGCTGGCAGAAGCAGGATGCTGCCAAACCCTTGTACTGACCTGATGGTTCCCAACCCGTCAACAATAATTTTGTAGCTGCTTTACAAGCTGGAGTGCTAGGAGACAGGAGCCTTACCCTCTGGAGTCCTTCTCCCTTCTGCCATTGATTATTCCGGCTATACTTGAGGTAACCTTGCATTGTTTATTTGATCCTGTTGCACCATAAGCTGGTGCACAGTGCCTCTTGCCTTTTGTTGGCTTGATGATTGAAGCCTCTGCAGCCTGTCTTCTCATAGATCAGGCACGTTATGGACTGTCCTGTTCCAACAACTATTTTTTCAAATTCCCTCCAAATGAATTCTTATGGTTGCTCAACTTTTACAGCTGACATGACAACAAGCTTTAGGGAGCTTGCGTGGAGCAATGAAATGAGCTCACTTGTGTTTCTCGAACTACAAAAAGGCAATGCAGAACTGACTATAGCACAGATGTGCTATGTACGTCTTTACAGGACTCAAAAATATTTACATGATAAATCCCTCATCTACTGACATTTGTAAGCCTATCACAAGCCATTGCAAGGTCTCCCACTACCTGTCAGGAGTTGAACTTAGTGGTATAGCAACATCAAAACTGCTATTTAAGACTTGAGCTGTGTTACGTCTAGTAGCCTCTGGTTGTACCCTGGCCTTAATTCATCCCCTTGCTAGGCCTGGGATGTTGATGGACCCTATTATCAGCACCTAGCTGCCCACTGCGGTCAGACCCTGCAGGACTGTGCCTGTCAGTGAAGCAGGGCCTATGCTGGAGTTGCCATCATCTCCCAGGTCAGATTGCCTCATGGGAGCACCACTTGCTGCTTTCTGACAGTGGCTATTCATATTTATGCCTTATCACAGCACACTTTTGTTGTTAATTACACACCATGGAAAAGAAGTATTTATTAGAGCCTTGAAACACATTTACAACTGATAGAGTTTTATGTGAAAGTCTAATAAGAAATAGTAAATTAACCTAATCTACTTTCTTCAGCATATTTTTATGGCAGCCACTTTATAGCCTTTTCCAACTTCCTCTGTAATTTTTCTGCTACAACATTAAACAGTTCAAATTTCTTTGGTCTCCTTATATAAGTCTTGCTACTTCTCTGTGATTTATCATCATGTGTTTCTGATGCTCTTATATTTATCTGCTTTCAGACCTCTTCATCCTGTTGGGCAGAACAGTGCACTTTCTAAATACTAAGCACACCTAACACATTCGGGAGAGAAGAATGCACTGGACTGCGTACACAGAAGGTACACAAGTACAGGTCATGTGAGAGACAGCACAGAGTGAAAACAAAGAAATTACACAAGCGTGCCATGTAAAAAAGCCTATTTGGGACAGAAAAACATCAACTTCTGAGACATCTTAATGTTTTGTGACACATGAATTCCTAGTTCGTTTGATGACCACATCTATTAGGCCACTACAACAATATACATTTCTTTAAGTAACAGAGAAGCAGCCAATAACTTAAAGCTGCAGAAAAGAAAGAGGTAGGATACAAATGAAAACCCATTATAGTGATCTGGCCTGCTATTTCATGACATGAAGACAGTTTTTATTGGTGCAGTGAAAGATACTGTGGGGAGCCTGCAGAAGCATTTTGTCAGCCAGGATGTTTGGGTTGACGGCATGGTCAGCCCAGGGCACCTTAAAGATGCATTTTGTCTTTCTCAGTACAAATCCTTCTCATCCTTAGAAATGTAGCAATAAAAACCAAAGCAGAAACAAGAGGAATGAGGCATTCTGGCTCCCAAAGTATGCAGAATGTTTTAGTGCTTTTATAAGTCAATAAATGTACTCACAGTTAATAATATATTTCAACATATTTTCCTCATATCTACATGTATCATAAATTCTAAAGAGTATCTTGTTGATATTTATATTCATATTTTGCGTATATGCATGAGACTGGTACTTCTTGAAACATACACTAGCTTGAAGATCTGATTGCAGGTTTACCATCCTCTCTCTTCTTTGTGGGCATAACTGTAAATGTGTAAACAAGCTATAGTTTTCCAGGCATGCTGCTACCTGCAGTCCTGCAGGTAACCAGAGAAGAGTACCCTGGATTTCAAGGAGTAATAATGTAAAGATAAAACAAAATACAATGAATCTGTGTGGAATAACAATCCAGCTAAAAAGGCATAGAAAATGAACTAGCAAGAACTAGGCTACATATAAGCCTCAAATTTGTGGCCTTATCTTCTCTAAAAGGATTATTCGAAATTCAGTGGACTTATTTCACTCAGGAACTTAGCCTACTGTCTTATCTCTTAAAGCTTATTACACTTACATAGCATTAAAGGACCTTGGAGGACAAACTTCACAAGACACTCTCTATTCATAAACTAAGAACTTAATGTTCAAAGAAGCTGAAATTCTGTTTCAGTTGAGTACACCCAGCTTCCTGAGATAATACCACATTTATGTTGTAGACAGATTTATATACTTGTATCTTTCCAAAGCCTTGTATTTCCCTGAGTCCTGGTCTTCCCAGGTAATGCCAACTAATGCCAACTTTAACTTCACTTTATTGTGGCTGCTATGTGGGTAGTTTTAAACATTAAGGCTAAGACCCTAATGGATTTTTATTGGCATTTAGACACCTAATTGCCCTTTACTCCTCTGAAAACTCCAATCTAGAAATGTCAAAGATTTGCAGAACAGTGTGTATATATATGCACACATCTTAAACATAAGCTCTTAGGACTACATCTGGGCATTACAGCCAGCCATCAAAGCCAAGAAAATGTGCTTGCTGTGAGGAACCTACTCCAGTTCTTGAATATCAGCACACACTTTTTGCCCACAGTCCAGCATGAGGGTTGGTATTTGCTCAGTGAGGATTTGACAGCAGTGCCTGTATTCATGATACGCCCTTAGGCAAGGAGTAATGCTCCCATTAGGTATAGGAAGTAATTCAGTCTCTTCTGTAGCTCAATATAAAGGGCCTCTAAGCGGGAGCTGGCTATTGTACCGAATTACATATAATTGTTCATGATGAATTTGCATGTAGGCTAGAGTTTGCTAGGAACTCAGTTGAGACCACCATACTTATTTAAGTTTGGTTTGGCTTGTGTCCAGTACTTTACTCACTGAACTACAAATTCTTTGGAGATTTTAGGTTTGGGGTTTTTTTTCCCTCCCAAAATATCTGAATCTCAAACCAGAACCTTCCACACAATGAATGGAATCAGTTTTATGCTTCTTGCTTTGTCCCTCCCATTTGGCGCACTCCATGGGACAAGGCTTTGTGATATGCTGTGAAATCACACCATCATCTGTCTGGCTAACATGAATTGCTACATGCCTCTAAAATTGTTTTGAAGAAGAAAGAAAAACAAAATAACCTATTACTTAACTCAAAAATAATTACAGACCTGTGTTTCATTCCCCCTTTATCTCCATGCCACAGTAGCAAACTAAGTAACTAATAAATTTCTGTTTAGGAAAGAATCCTGGGGGAAAACCCCTTTATTTTTAGTTCTCTTTTTACTTTTTCTTCATTTATACTGAAAACTACATCATAGAAAATAGAACTACGGGATGATTCAACTAGGTTGCTGCAAGCTTCAGATTGAAGGTTATTGAAATGTAAAATATTATCTTCCAGTACCCATTTGACCTCCTTATGGTATGTTTCTCTTTGTCTGCTTGTTTTGTAAGGTAACTGCCCAAGTATGCAAGGTTAGCTAGTGCCTTTAATGCTTTGATACCACTATCACATTCACATTCTGGAGCACTAGCAGTTTCCTTAATTTTCTCTGAAGTTTTCAGATACAACAACAACCAGATTAGCTAGGGTGCAAAGCTCTTTCTGAGATCATGAAATAGGAATAACTGAGTATCACAAAAACAATGAGGCTGTGAAAAGGGCAGCAAGGAGTACAAGGGCAGGTGAGGAAATGTTAGTCAGATGTTTAACAGAAATATCAATCTGTTAAGAAAGGACTAACACATCCTGTACTCTGAGGGACTTATTGGTGGTGAGGAGGTAGGAGGAGGGTTACCACTGGTGCAGCCATGTAAAATATCTAGATTAACACATAGAATTTCCTCAGACCTCCTGGGATTTACTCCTGAAAAGCCTTTAGACAGCTTTGCTATGGACGCAAGTTTCAATGCCAGAGTCTGATGTTTGTCATGGTCTGATGGCAAAGCCAGGTGTCCCAATTTCAGCTGTGATACAGTTAACTGTCTTCCTAGTAGCTGGTACAGTGCTATGTTTTTGAGTTTGGTATGAGAAGAATGTTGACAACACACTGGTGTTTTCAATTGTTAGTAAGTAATGTTTAGACTAAAGTCAAGGATTTTTCAGCTTCTCATGCCCAGCCGGTGAGAAAGCTGAAGGGGCACAAGAAGTTGGCACAGGACACAGCCAGGGCAGCTGACCCAAACTGGCCAACAGGGTATTCCATACCATGTGATGTCACACCTAGTATAGAAACTGGGAGGAGTGGGGGTGGGGGGGAATCACCGCTCAGGGACTAACTGGGCATCGATCAGCAGGTGGTGAGCAATTGCATTGTGCATCACTTGTGTATTCCAATCCTTTTATTATTACTATTGTCATTGTATTAGTGTTATCATTATTAGGTTCTTCTTTTCTGTTCTATTAAACTGTTCTTATCTCATCCCATGAGTTTTACTTCTTTTCCCGATTTTCTCCCCCATTCCACTTGGGGGGGGGCGGGGGAAGGGAAGTGAGTGAGCAGCTGGCTGGGGTTAAACCACAACACCAGGTAAAAAGGATCCCTCTCTGCCCTGGCACCAGATGTTTCCTTCTCCGTCCTTTTGGCCCAGTAAATAATGCAGGCTCCACCTCTTCAGAGGGCACAAGCATAGGAAAAATCAGCCTAGATCCACCAGGACTGAGACATGACCTCAGCTGACCCCAGGCTCTGTGGAATGCAGGCAAAAACCTTGTACTGTGCTCAGCGCCTGTACCTCATTTCTGGGAGAAAAGTAGCAGTGCTTTTTAAATCTTACTGAGAGAGTGGCTGGTCAGCACTCTATCCACTTTTTGCACAAGTCCCATGCCTTTCTTCACTCTGCAAGGGCACAAAGCCCCCAGTCATATATTCTGTCAGTATAATGCTTAAACCAAACTCTAAAACTGGATCCTTAACCCGCATAAACTCTGGGGCGTGTAACTCCCTCTGTGACCACTTCAGTGCTAGGAATAGCAGTGATACTAAATTAGAAGCAACTCTGTTAAGCTTTCTCCTAACATGTTTTTTCCCCAGACAAATTCTAAAAATGAAAACTGGAACTTCCAATATTGCCAGTGTCCATATTCTAATACTTATTTTTAAACAAAACAAAAAGATGGCTGATACTTCTCAGTGCAGAAAAGTCTAATTCTGAACACTGTTTACTTTGCAGAGAATAGTACACAAGTGTCTGATCCCGACCTGCACCCACACCCTAAGCCACACAGAGAACTGATGCTGACAGCAGTGAACTGATCACCTGAAAACAGCCTGCAAATGAATCAGGAGCTGACTGGGAAAACAAAACAAAAAAACCCCAAAACCAACCAAAGAAAAGAAACCAAGGAAGAGAGTTTTGTTTAAAAAACAAACCAGAAAGTTTTGACAAACTAAAGTTTCCCAAGTTCTTTTTGTAAGTTAAAGAACAAAAGGAGACACAAAGCAGAATACAATATGGAAAAGGAGAAAAAAGTCTTTTCAGAAACTATATGTAACTCCAGTGTAAACTGCTAAAACCTTGAATCATATATGTTATGTTTGTGGTATTTACTGGGGAGTTTCTCCGGTATCTGTTATAAGGATGATTCAAAATATCCATTTATATGAACTTCTAGGCTTTCTCCCTCAAGCTGACTCAGCAGCATAAGCAATTAAAAATTATAAGTACAGTCAATTAAAAACTGCAAAGACAGAAAAGAAAATACACGATCCTTTTAGACAGGAAAATACAGAATCACACTGATGACAGCTGGGAAGGCTGTTCACTTTCCTCTCCCCCTGTTCATTCCCCCATCCCCTTGGTAATCCTTAAAGAAAAGACTGGCAAACCTTGTTCCTAAGTCACTTCAGGGAGAGATTCCAACCACATTTGCTCCACAAAGAACAAATGTCAGTTTCATCAGGCACCTTATTTCATACTATAATGGATCTGTCTTGGAGTCCAAGTAGTGTACGAGATGAATGTGAATAGTACTATATCAATGACTGATCTTTTCTGCAGCAAGACTTTCTGTAGTCAGAAGCACCTTGTGAATTGGATAACAATACCCAGAGAATTACAGTCATGCCAGATACATTACAATTAACAATTCTAATGCTGATTTAGATCCTTCATTTCAATTTTATTCATAATTATTTTCTTTTTGTACCCCCATCTTCCCAAACATATTTATTAAAAGTACTTAAGAATAGTGAAAGGTTGGCAACCCCAAAATATCACTATTGATGGCATGACTCAACAGAAACAAAAGGCAGGTTCAGTCAGGAAGCTGGGGCGGGCTGTTTTGGTTTGGTTTGGTTTGGTTTGGTTTTTCGCTTGCAACAACTGTAGTTGTAGTGGAAGACCTTTTTCTGGTTGTTTCAGGTTACCTGCTTTGTGAACATGGAACAGTCATTTAGCTGGTCCCTGCCTAAATAATACTTAGCCATTTTTGGAAAGTGTTTTGTGATCTGCAGAAAGAAACCATTTGATAATGTTGCCCTAGGCTTTCTGCTAAACTGGCAAGGCAAAAACCAGCCTGTTCATGCAAAGCTACCACAGCTTTCAGTGGATAGAGTCTATACATTGGCAAGACAGTCCCAAAAGGTGAAAGTCTGGCCCTGCCAAGGTCAGTAAGAGTTTCCCAGCAGCTTCCAGCAGACCAGAGTTTTGTTCTTGATATTTGGTGCTCAGTGAGAAGGTAGGAAGCAGGCACTATCCCTGGGCTCTCAATTAATTTCACAGCTGAACCCTTGTTTTGGCATTTCCACTACACATATTCTGCTTACATGACAAATAATTAAAGACCTGAATGAGAACAGTGGCTTCTTAAAGCGACACCCCACTTTCTGTGGTCTTTTATACATCACAAGAAAAAAAAAAAAAGTGAACTTTCTCATTTGTAGAACACATGTTAAAACCAAGATGAAAATGCCTACAAGTAACTTGATGTGGCAGAAGATAGTGCCAGTGGAACTCTGTAAGTGTGTCCAGGGAAGTCCATCCATACTGAAAAGAATTATTTTCTGTTAACAACCGCCCTGATACCACTAAGAAATGTACACTGTTCTCTTTACAGCATGGCAATGAACTCCAACAACATACATCTCTTTAGGAGGCTGTCAGCACACCTTGCCTTTTGACCCTTTTTCCAAATCATAAGATATGGAAATTCTCTATACAAAAAAGAAAGGAGGGGAAGTAAAAGCTGATGCAAGCCGTTACTCCACTGAAAACAAATAAAGTCTTCATGTGCTACAGTCACATGATACTGATAATATACGACTTTTTCACACAATAAGTCATTCTACCACCAACAGATCTGGGTTTTTTCTGCAATATGAGTTTATTAGTCAGCAAACTATAATGTGAATGTAGTGTGCAGAAGCTGCTCTCCACCAAGATGCTTGCCTATTTTTAGAGAATGGTGCACTGCCTTGCAGTCAGCAACTGCCAGTGTTCAGAAACAGAACAGTACTGTTACTTCAGTAACACAAGTTAGGAAATAAGTTTTTAATACAGCTAACAGTTTTCCCTTTCTATAAGGAAGGCAGATTGATAGTCTGGATGTCACATGCCCACCTGCACAGAGACGAGCCTATGTTCAGTTGCATGGATGGGCAATATGACTGCCAAATAAAACTGTATAGAGTAGCCTTGGCAAAAAAACCAAAACCCAGAAAGAATTCCTGCCACGTCTCTTGTCAAAGAAACATTTGGAAAGCCCAAAACATATGAAAATCTCCTCAAAGACATAAAAGAAGGGTGCATATAAAATACTGAAAACATGCTGTGACAACAGAATGCTATAGTACTATTTCAAGCACACATTCCCCTAAAAGTATGTTTTCCATAATAACAAAAATAATTTTCTTACTTAAACTGAAATTCACAGTCAGAAGTACAGTTTCTGAGATTTTAATGCATATTTTACTTCCCCCCGGTATAAAAGTACTTAACAGACTACAGTGAAGCAAATGGTCGAAATGTCCATATTAAAAATGTCAGAAGGCATTGATATGTCAAGTGTGTTGTTTATGTTCAGTCATAATGACTAAATAAGAGGCAAAAATAGAGAAAATCAATATCTTTTTTTACCTTTTTTCCCACCTTTTAAACACAGGTAGTAGCATCAGAGATTTGCAAAGAATGATTCATTTACCAGTCAGCCAAGGGGTTTTTTTGGTAGAACTTACAAAGTACCTGAATGATTAACTCTTACATGAGGTCAAATGCTTTCATGTTGAGAAGAACTGTGGAGGGCTTCTGAGGCATGTCATTAGCCTCAGGGCAGGCAGATGATGGTCACCTGGATCAAGTAGAAGATATATATTGCACAGGACAGTGGTAAAAAAGTTACTTTCATTTTAAAGAAAGGGTATTCGGGAGTACTTCTCTTATACTGGTTTTTTTTCCTTCCCCTTCCACAAATCAACTCTATTTGTAAATATTTCTAGCTTTTTGCTCCTTTTTTTTTGTTGTTGTTGTTTATTAACTGTATTGTCAGTTCTGTAGTATTTAATTTATTCTTCTGAAGCATTTTATCTTAGAACTGTGTAAAAGAACAGAAAAGTATATAAGAAGGGACCATTTCCTACTTAGGAAAATATCTGGAACTGGGCAGAATTCTTCAGGTCCTACAGTGGGAAAGCAGCCAAGAAAGATTTTGTAGAAAAGAATACAAAGGCAACAGCACTTCTAGAGTCACACATTAACTTTCCTCTGAATAATTTCACCAACTTCATTAATATTCATCCATATTTGGAAGAAAATAAGCATGGCAGTTTCTTAATTTCATGAAGAAACACAGACCAATTCTGCTTATCATCATGCTCTCCGTTTTTTAATTTTTAATTTAAGGATCAGCACAAATGTTGGTTAATGACACTTTAAAATTGCACAGGGATTGCCTTCACCTGAAATTTGCAGCACAGTCCTCAGCTTTGAGGAAGATCATACTTGGATCCAGCCTTGTGTTTAGCTCTTGCTATAGCTGATGTATTGTAAAAGGACTCCTTTAGCATGATTCTTTACCTAAATACCAGATGTCAGCAGCAGTGTGTCAAATTCAAAGGCTGAAGTCTGGTATTATCACTGGCACTACTGCTGCTTGTGATGCACTTGTGCTGTGGCAGGCTCCCCAAGTTGAAGAGCATCTAGTCTGGCCTTTTGGGTAGGATTATATTAATTATTAGCTATTATATTATATTATATTATATTAATTATATTATTATAGTATATTATGTTATGTTATTAGCTAAATAGGGTTATATAAATATATGGGATTATATAAAATATATTATAATATTAATATAATTGCTATATAGCTTTATATTAATTAATAGAATTTATATAAAAGGGAACATTTTTCAATGAAAAATCACTATTCTTTGCTGACAGAACAGTGACACTGATGAATGCTAGTTTTGCCAGTACCTGAAGCATTGCCTCATTGGTTATTTAGTAAACAGCATCTGCTTCCCAAAGAGCAAAACAACTGGTACATACAAAGTATAAATGCTTTGAGCCAAGTTGCCATGTGACATCCATCACAGCTTATTAGTCCATACAAAATAAAAGCTAGGCTCGTCTCCATCCACAGCCTGAATGGTGTTGTTCTCCTACTGCTGCACATGACTACAATCCAAGCTTTCATCTCTGCCTCTTTTTCCCTCCCTTTTGTAATGTTAAAGGAGAAAACCTTGGGGGAAAATGAACAGCTGAAATTCAAACAGATGCACTGAAAATGACAAAAATATTCCCTGGGAGTAATCAGTCAGAATTATATATTTCCCTGGTTTGCCAAAGGAGGTTGACTTGAAGCCAAACTGGCTCCTGTTGGGCTACAACTTACAATTAATGGTCACTTCATTTATCACTGCTGAGGTAAGGATCTAGGAAAAGGAAATATCATTTCAAGTAATGTAATTGGGGGCAGGGGAGAAAGTGAATTAAGGATAGTGAGAGAAGAATGGTTCTTAAACCAAATAACTTTTGGAATGGGTATAGGAGTAGAATAAGACTCCAAAACATGCATTCATGCTGGATATTAAGCTGAACCTAAGCCCTCTAAAGCAGTTCGTAGTTCCAACCTGTTGTTTGCTCAGTATGCCAATTTGAAGGGCTTTATCTGTGAAAATTCAAACTTGGTTCTATATCCTCTGATTTGAATATTATTCTTGTCTCTGTGCTTATTTCTCTCTTACATCACTTATGATTCATTCCCTGATTAAATTAAACAGTCTTGCTTGTATGTTTTCCTCCTTTCTTCAACAGCAAGGCTGCTTTATAATAAGGGAAAAAAAGCTGGAGGTTATGCATGGCTATTACTTACTTTTTTCCATAAAACAAATTTGTAATTTCAGCATCAGATTAACCCTTCTAGGGTTAGCATGAACTATTGAAGACAATGAATGTTAATAACTACCACAATTCAAAGTATAACGTTAATGTATTCAATGCTGTCTTTGGCTTATGTTTGGCTTCATCTTTCTGTAGCTAATAGATCTTTAGATCATATGACGTTTCTTCATGACTTCTTCACCAAGACTTTTTTGATCACCTATCTCCTGCAATTCCTTGAAGGCTTAACTTTGGGCTTTTTTGCTACATTTTGATTTTATTTCCTGAAATACTGCCTTAAATCAGTTTTAATCCAACATTACTTTGTAGCATTTAAGTTGTAATCCATTCAGATCACTTGAAAGCTAAACTCTGACCTTATCACTAACTCATGAAGACCTGAATTCCTTTCATAATACTGTTTCCTCAGTTGCTACTTTTTATAACAGAACTAGCTTCGTATTTGTATGCTAAAGATTTGTGTTTTTATATGTTTTTGTTTCCACTTCCTAATTAACTTCAGGACAACAAAAATGTCTTTCACTTTTTAATTTCTAGGATGTGACAGGTGTCTTCCTCCATGGAGATGAACCAGCTGATAAAGCTTCCAAGGTAAGTGCAAATTCCTGCAGATATTCAACACAGCAACAGTTTTTTCATGGCTTTTTTTTTTTTTTTTTTTTTAAATCATGTTCAACTTGGCTTATATTTCACTCCTTTAAAACCTTGAAAATTAAGAATAAGCATATTTATTAAACATATCAGATTCTCTTTCATATTTCTAGGTGTTTTTCTTCAACTCTCAGACACAGTGAGAGATTTGATGATAGAAGCAATCCAGTGAAATACTTCAAACCAATCAGAACTGGATACAAAATGGAAAAACAGTTTAAAAGATTCTTACTATGACCACATCCTATACAAAGATACTTGAATACAGGTATTAGTGAAAGTAATATTCCTGTCATTAAAGTCAATAAAACAATTATGTATGAAACTGAATGAGTGTATAACATTTTTTTTAATGTACAGTGCAAATTTTATCTGAATAGTAAAAAAGCAAATTGAATACACAGATAGATTAAGATATAAAAGTGTATTCATAAATCACTGACATTTACTCATTGGTAACGCTAATTTTCTTTGCACACTTCCTGTAAACATGGTTCTAATCTCTGTATATGAAACTGATTCAAACTGTTGGTACATAACAAGGCAAATCAGAAAAGAGAACAGGGAAAATCCTGCACCATTTGATATGCAAAGGAAAACAAAACTCAGATTCACATTCTGCAAGTGACTGAAATAACTGCCTCTCCATGGGCTTGCCCATGGAACAGTGAACAAAGGACAGTTTCTATAGCCTAATTGCTTACCCCTATCCAATAACAATTGACCCTGTCAATCAGTGCAATAGTGTATATTACTTTATGTGCTAAGAGCCATAAACTCATCTACAGGATGTGAACGTAGGTAAGGAAAGGATGCACTTGAAGTAAGGGATGTAAGGAAATTGTTATCTCACTCCTGATTCAGGATAAGAGCTACCTAACATTTAAACAATCATTCCAATTGGTCTGGGCCATGGTGCATGAAATTGTAAAGTTGTGCTATAAGATGCTTAACTTGAAGAAACTACAGATCAGTCAAATGGATATTCATATACAATTAGCTATGTTAAACATATAGAAAACTTTGGTACTTTCCTATAAAACATGCTTTCTTGGGTAAAAGGGAAATAATACCTAAAAGTTTTGTTCAGAGATTAAGCTGAACAAACTTCTTCAAAAATCCTAAACACTTTTGTTCATGTTTCATTACTTTGGCACACGTCTTGAGTTCCTAGTTTTGGATAGGGTGAGAGGCAAAAAATTTTAATATTACAAAACAGCTTTGGAATAAGTGGCATGCTGCTGCAACAGTAAAGCATCCTGACATACATGTGAGACAGAACTTGGAGTATTGCTGTGCAGGCTTCCCACAGACAGATACTAGAACTGTGTCTAAACTCTACTAGACTCTTGAAAATGCTCTGGTGCTGCATGTCATGCCAGGCAAGACTCTAATGTGAAAACTGTAGTGGCAATTCTATACCTGTTTAATCAAAAATCTGTTGATTGTTTGGATAACAGTTCAGAGACAGGCATCTGAGAAGTTGGTTGCTTAACCCATCTAAAACCAGTGTCAAAACATTCATAGTCTGTTCATTACAAGGTAATCTCAGTTAGTGCAAGCAACTTTTCAAGCACTCTGCTCTGGCAAATAAAATCCACATTTAGCTGCCCAGCACTATGTGCATACTCAGATTCTTAAAATTATTTTAAAAACAGGAGTGCAGTTAGACCTACAGTTAAGAGATTTTTTTTTAAGTAGTTATACCAGTCTAATCCCCACCATGGTCACTGTTCTGCAGGTTTGCATATGTCTTATACCACGTGGCCTACATGCGAATATAGCACATGCATACCAACATACCCTCCTTCATATAAAGATAATGAGCTAGGTTACACTTCTGACTGAATCTGAATGTTAAAGCAGGACAAGCTGCATCAATTAATAGATAGCCTAAATGTCAGCAGTACTGAAAATCATAATATTCATTAAACTTTCTTGTAGTACTTACATGAAGATTTAGGTGCATAGCTTCAGTCACTAATTTGCAAATGTGTTGTAATAATGGTTTAGACCATAGGATTCACATGGGAAGGTCACAGAATCATAGAATCATAGAATCGTTGAGGTTGGAAGGGAGATCATCTCCTGACATCATCTAGTGCAGCCTTACAGCCTCTGAGTGAGCAGGGTCAGCTACAGCAGATTGATCAGGATTGTGTCTGGTTGGGTTTGAGAATCTCCACAGGTGGAGACTCCACAACCTCTCTGGACAGCCTGTGCCAGTGTTCAACCACCCTCATGGGAAGAAAATATTTTCCTATGTTCAGATGGAATTTCATGTGCTTCAGTTTGTGCCCATGTGCTATCATCTCACCATCTGCTGGATTTGCTCCAGTCTATCCATGTCTCTCCTGCACTGAGGAGCCCAGAAACAGATCCAGCACACTGATGTCTCTCACCAGGGCTGAGTACAGGGGAAGGATCATCTCCATCGCCCTGCTGGCAACATTCCACTAATGTTGCCCAGGAGACTGTTGGCCTTTCTTGCTGCAAGAGTGCATTGCTTGATTAAAAATCTAGAAAAAAGCACAACCTTTTTACACATAGCATTAAATGACTTCTTAAAATAAAAGTTAAGTCTTTAAGTGTATACCTTAGACTTCCTGCTAAAACCAAAAAACCACTGGAAAACTTTTCTTCCCTGATGCTTTGAAATCAGTCAAAAGCAGAAGAGGCTCAAATTATTAGGCTTTATGAAGTGTTTGGCTGTCAGATTGGAGCCTGTGGAGATACTTTCATTTAAATTGCTAAGTTGCATGATGTCCTTCTGAAACAAAATCTTGGTGAAGTTTAAAATAGCACTGTATTCTGAAAAATCAAACTTCAGTCCCAAGAAACTATCAATCAAACCCAACAGTGCTACAAAAATAGACCTGCTGACAAATTCAGAACCATATAACCTACCTTTTAGCAACAAAATAAGATTTCTTATCTACAGTTACTGTTATTACAGGATGACCAACATAATTAGCAAAAGGTTGTCCCATCTTAGGCAGAGTTTTTAGTGTTGGCAGAGCTCTTCAACACTGGACATTAAAATCACAAAGTTGAAAGTAACATACAGTGAACATCTCATGCTATGGCAGCAGTGACAACTTCTCTAACCCCCCTGTATTTGCCAACTTTGTTAACACAGAGCAAGTTTCTCTGAGGTTAGAACTGTTGTGATATATTCTGCAGATCTAAGCAGGCACCTAATCAGCCCAGAGCAAATGTTTGCATCAATCACTTTATTATGGCCTCCAAATATATTAAAATACTTTCATCTTTGAACAGTACCACCATTTAAAGGAAGTCAAACAAATCAAGAATTGTACTTGCACTCTATTCAATTGCAGGTGTGACTCACTGAATAAGATGCTAAAAGCAATATCCATGACGTCACTAAAACTTCTAATTCAAACAAATTCTGATAAAAAGTTAGTGGCTTTACTGTATTATCTCGAATAAGTACTATTATTTAAAAAACAAAACAAATTATCCAACCAGTCTATTAATAATGTCTAGCTAGTATAATAAAATACATTTAAATTCAAATTTGCATAGAAAATTCTGAAAATCAATCAATGATTTGCTGAATGAAGACTCTAACACATGTCTTGCATCTTACTTGAACTACACAGGATAAAAAGTGGATAGCATAATCAAGAACATAGTGCAAAATTTCCCACAGTCTCTTAGATAGAGCATCATCTTTTCAATTTCAGGAACAAAAATTTATGGAGACAGCTAAAACTGCAAGCAAATATATCAAGTGTATAAAATAAAGCACAGATGGGCCACCTCTCAAAAAAAAAAAAATCTCCCTCCTTTTTTTTTGTTTTCTGCTTCATTCTCTCTTTTATTTAAATCTCTTATTTTCCCACTGATCTCCAACTATCTTCTGTATGTCAAAGACTCTGGTTATATCCTATAAAAAATCCTTCTAGGCTTCAGACATTTATAGTGAGTTTGCTGGGGAGTCCACACAGTTTTTGCAATAACCATTTTGGGATGAAGTTGTGGGAGGTGGAGCTAAATAGGAAACCTAGTTTGTACAAAATAAAAAACCTAAGCAAAAGAGAAAAAGAATATACTACTGATATTTCAGACAAGCAGGACAGAGTCCACATTTAATTGGTGATACAATGGAGACAGTATACAGACTGATTTCTTCTAACATTAAGTCATTAGTGTGACATGATGCAATTCATTTAACTTTGATTTTTTTATGCTTACAACTGAATATACTTAGCTGTTATCAGAAAAATGAAAGTGCTGCCTTTCTACACTGAAATTATTGATCAACATACTTTTTGTACAGAACCCCAGGCAATGAAATGTGCATCTTTAAGAATCCATTATCCAGATATTACAATTCTTGCTGGTAATTCATAGCACATTATAAGACTTTACTGAATGTACAAACATCACTTATTGCCACCCAGATCAGTTGTAGTGTTTCCAATGTAAACAAACTCCAGAAAATATGGAGGGCTGAGGGGGGTAGAGGAAGCACAACAAAGAGAGGAATCCTTTTGCTTTTTGTCTGCAAAGTTTTCCACAGTTTAGTGATGATTTCACTGACTGTAGGCATACAATCCCACTAAACAGATGGTTATTGAACATTAGTTGTTTCCCTCCTATATTATTATAATTGAAATTTTAATTGATGATTCTTCAGAAATCAAAGCAGAGTTTTAGTGCAAACCCCATCTACAGAAAGGGTCTGCTGATAAACCCTTCAAGTAACAGGTGTTTTTTTCTGAATGATAGACCTGAAAACTGCTCTGGCTAAATCAAATTTTTAGCAGCTAGCACTAGACAAGTTTCTAGAGAGGTAAATACCCCTCCAGGTACCATCACAAAACAAGGTTTTTTAGGTGACTGAAGGAATACATGATAGTTGGAATCTTGTCAGTGCCTGGATGAAAATCTCGTGTCCCTTTCTAGGAAAGCAATGTTCCCATTTTCCTTAAGGAAGTGATTGCTAAGCTTTTATTCTGATCATGGATAGTATTACCATATGTTGCCCCACCTCAATTCTCCCTTTACACTAGAAAAAGCTATAGGACAGTTGTGCTGGACTTCACTCAGGTCTACTAGATTCTCGTGTCTAGTATGTTATGTAGATAATGATTAACACTATTAGCCTGTACAGATTCTACCTGATGTCAGGCAGTATGGATTGGATTTAATGGAATCAAGTGACTTGTTTTAATTTTGAGGTAGTGTCTACAAGTGCTGATGGATGACTGAACTTCTTCTGTATGCAATGTTTTTTTTAGGGTCCTTTTAAAAAAATGCGGAGTTCAGTGCTCTTGCAACTTGTGTCTTATGGAGTGGCTCTTGCAAACAGCACCCTATACACTTCTGAAGGCTAAGCACTGCCTCCAGCAAGTGAGGATACAAGATTTACAACTTCAGAAGTTGTACATTTTGAGAACTCTTTGCTTCAAAAGTCATTCTTCCACATGACAACAGTTGAGATCAGATGAACCATATCAGCCAACTGTCCTTCTTGCTGAAAAGGAAGCTGTTGGCAGAGTACTGTAGAGATGCATCCCATGCTTTCTGTGTTCCAGTGATATGCTAGAGACTGAAGGTGCTAATGACTACAACATATGGTAAATCTCTCTGTGCTAGTGCACTTCTTTGGGAGAAGTGGTGAATAACTGGATTTAATAGTACAATTTTGTTTCTTACTGTATCATTTTATTTTGGGATAAAAAATGTCATCCCTGCAACATCTAATTAAAAATTAGCAGAAGAAAAGTGAATTTTATTGACTTAAGGTAGCAGAATGAAATGAATGTGTGTCTGAACCAGTGAGGAGAAGATACTGGTCACACATGCATGCATATGCAGAACACAGCACAGTTTGCAAAGCTATACAATATATTAACTTCTGGTTTGCTCTAGAAGAATTGTTCCTTGCCTCCAGCTCCTGAATTTACAACAGCTGCCAAACACTTTCAAACTTCCCATCTCAATTCCTACACAGAAGAAATTCCACAGTCCTGGCAGATCAGATTTTACTTCAATATTTTGTTGGGCTGCTTGCCAATGTCTTATAAAAAATAAAACTAGAAGCGATACTATTGCAAGCTGATGCTACTATACACTCCCCTTCTGTCTAGGCAACTAATACAGTAACAGAGTTATGAGATATGAAATCTTTAATCTTATTTTCATTTCAGTTGAACTTTCCTGAAGGCTCCAGGTGATGCTGGGGCTACTGACATTCAACTGCTTTAGCACAATGCTGTCTGATTTAGTACTATTTAGTTGCATATTTTATACAGCTAATGAACTAAAATGTCCTGTAAAGGAAGCTTTTTTTGTCATGAACCTGTTACAGACGACAGCTACAGTGGCTCTGCAGTTAATTTTACCTTTGCATTTCCTTCTTCCTCCACCTAGTAGTGATCAATTCAAAATATGCCTATAAAAAGATCTTAATTCTATTTCCCATGAAAGCCATAACTGATCATAAACAATTTCACAACATGGCTAGTGTTGCAAGGGACCTCTGGAGGTCATCTTGTCCAAGCCTCCTGTTCAAGCAGGGTCACCTAGAGCTCGTTGCTCCAAGGATGGAGACTCCACAACCTCCTTGGGCAACCTGTGCCAGTGCTCAGTCACCCTCACTGTGAAAAAGTGTTTCCTGATGTTGAGACAGAGCCTCCCGTGTTTCAGTCGGCACCCTTTGCCTCTTCTCCTGTCACTGCGCTCCACTGAAAAGAGCCTGGCTTTGTCTTTGCACCCTCGCTTCAGGTATTTATATACATTGATAAAATCCCCCTGCGCCTGCTTTTCTCCAGACTGAACAGTCCCAGCTCTCTCAGCCTTTCCTCACAGGAGAGATACATTATGCCTGTGCTTTATATTATATATTATCCGTATTACGCACATAGAAAGTGGCATTAGCACTTGATGTATTTTGGTAGCTGGAGTCTATTGTCTTTTACTACAAGACACGCAGATACAGCCCAATGCTGTTATTAAATACCACTGTTAATAGCTGTAATGTAAGAAAACACCCAGCAGCTACTGATTTAACTATGCGTTTTGTCCCACTACAGCACTGGTAAAATTATTTCAGGTGCAACCATGTGTAAGGGTCCAATTCTAACAGTTGAAAGTGTATGGGGAGAGAACTGTGAACTGTAGTGGAGAGAAGTACAACTGAAAGCAGGTCCCATGGCTACTTCAAGGCTAGCTGATAGTTTTGTACTGATCTTGTTCTAAGGTAAAAGAAAAAATAACTTTCTTCTACACGCAACTTACTATAAATAATTATAATAATAATAAAAAAAGTTCTACAGTATTTTTTACAGCCTTTCTTTGCAGGTATGAAGCAGATAGTCAGAACAATTACATTACTGCTAGTTGTGCATACAGTGCTTGAAATACTGTGTAGAGCAAGAATATTTCCCTATTTCCCTCCCTAGTTTCACTCTTCAACATCTGCAGATAGGCATTTGTCTCTATGTTTCTTAGAACTTTAATCAGTGGTTCTAGATGTGAAGTGCTCACTCAGAGATATGTGATTTCTACAAAGGGGACAACTGGGCACATTTCTTGTAAATAATGGCAGAACTGAATGTGTCTCTCTGTGCGTACTTGCTTGCAGCTCATCAAGCTGGCATTGTCATGTACCAAGGGCTTTCCAAGGAGTGTAGGAATATTACAGCCCTTTGATACCACAGCTCCTGCCTTCCATGCCAGTATTTCTAGAGGCAAGGAGAAGCCTTTGTCCTTTCATATTCAGGTATGAAAAAGAAATATTTCATCACTATTAAAAGATACGCAGTGTTGCCATAAACACACTTGTATGTTCCTGAAGTCTATGAGCAAACATGCAAAGGAAGTATTTACTAACATTTCTGGGGAACTTGCAGAAATAATTGCTCTGCCATAGGTAATGGCACCGCATCCTCCCATTAACGGATGCATCTCTAATTACTTCCAATGGGAATTGTAAGCATAAAATAAGGAGAGAAGAGACCTCAGTGGTGCTATGTTTCCATTAATATGGCTGAGTTGTCTCACTAGTTTGCTGCAAGAACTGGATATCTGACATTGCTTCACAGCTCCGTTACAGTTACTGTGCTATTATTTCACTTATGTTAGAACTCAGTCTGTGTTGAAGTTAAGTACACATACAACTTTTCTTACTTCACATCTAAAGCTGATGATAGTCATGCTTGCATTAGAAGATTTTTAAATGGTTGTCATTTGCAATCATTTAGTGTCCAACGCAGTAGAAGAATCACATTGCCAAATGATTTGTTTGATTTACATTTTACAGCACAGTTTAAGTAAAAGAAATAAATTATCTAACTCTGTATACACAGAAAATGAACAAAAAGAAGATATGAATTATAGTGCTGTAGTATAATTTCAGGTTTCTGATGCCTCCATAACCCACAAGAGTCATGTTCAAACAGTTTATACAGACACCAGGACATTGACATGAAAGAGCTAACAGCTCGATGACTTCTATTTTATTCAGAGCATGAAATGTACAGTCCAAGATTTATTATGCTCAATTTAAGCTGCAATTATCTTGCTGTTTCCCCTCCCTCAATTCTTCAACTTTTCCAAACAATTAAATTTTTTAAAAATATGTTTACATCTCACCTATTACTAAATAAGTTTGGGTAATACCCAAATGCTTCTTCAGTATTTTCCTTTCCATCAGCATATGTGTGCGAATTTGATAGGTGGAAAGGATACTTTTTCAGTTTCACAATTATGAAGCCTGAGTTCCAGAAGCCAAATTATTTAACTGTATAATAAACTTGGCAACGGGGAGTATAGCATGGTTTATGGTGTGAGCATGACCAGAAATTGCCTTTAATGAGCAGGTTTTTAACCTAACATTGCCACTACTCTGCCCTGTGTTGCGGTCAGCTGAGAATGAACACTCCATTCTGAATTTCTCTGTTGGAGCCATACTCAACCCAGGGACAAATGCGCTAAGAAGGACCAAACTGGAGGCTTACAAAGATTATTCTTTAAACCAAGCCTGTTGGACAATGTCATTCTATTCTATTCTCTCATCCTTAATCTTTTTTTGTGCTCTTCATGATAATTCAAGTCCATACCACTCAGATTTAAAATCTTAAATGGTCTTTGCATGATATGTGTGCGATCTGTTTTTTTACCTGTCTTTCCTGTATCGTAACAGAAGCGGCAGCAAGGAGGAAGCATATGAGGAAGTAAATTTTCTCCCACCTTTCCTTTTCTTTGTGCTTCTATTGTTTTCTCCAGTGGTAGGAAATGCTAGGAATCTCACATTTCCTTCTTTCCTTCTACACAAAAGTTCTTCCTTCAGGGCTCACTTCAGACTAGCAGTGCCGTGCCACATATTCAGCATAGTGGGATTTGTTCAATAGAGAAGAAAATAATAATATTTAATAAAAGGTGGATGAACAAGATCATATTTTGTTTACAAAGTGACAGACAGTTCCATTTTGTAGGTACTAAGTGAAAGTTCATGATTTGGAAGCTGAAGAAGGGAAAGACTTGAAAGAATTTGGAAGAGAAAAAGACATTTTTATCATAGAAGTTGCAGTGTTCTGTACAACTACTGATATTCAGATTTCAGATGAAAATAAGGAAATAATTAAAGAAATTAAAGAAAACGGCAGAAATAAACCATTTTGCAAAGTTTTCCTTTTAATTTACTGTGTTTTTAATGCTACTTGACCACTTAAAAATTTATAGGATGTTCTCAGGGCCTGCTCAGCCATCCAGAACAGCTGAGGAGCTGTTGGAAAGCAAGTCTTTCCCCTGAGTGTACACTCTACAAGATGAGGAAACACTGAACAGATGAAGTGTGGAAAGGAAACTATTTTGATGATGGCAATTATTAATGATGCCTGTGACTCTGTCAGGCATTCCCATACCACTACGATGGGCAACAAGTGGTTTAGAACAGCAAAAGTGTGAGGGGAGCACATTGGGCTGCTCTTGGGATTTCTCAGGAAGGGTTCATGGGTTAGAAATTAAGAACAATCGGAAGAGAAGAGAAAACAAAACTTAGGAGGCTAAGGAAAAGGGGACTTTCTTCAAAGTTACAGCAGTATTTTCCAAAGAGCTAGTCCAGATCATATTTCCCTTCTAAATTTTCATAACTGTCATCCCTATATTTACTCCACCCTTACAGGAGCAAGAATTTCCCATTCTCTCTTCTCCTTCTTGCTCTCAGTATTAGAGCCTGCCCTTTTCTCAGTTACCCAGGGGACAATAAAATACAAAATAAAGGAAAGAAGGGGAGGCAAAAACAAGAGCTCGGACAAAGGGTACCAGATTCAAGCCCTTTGTCTTATGCTATAACCTACAGTGTAAGAGGAAAATATATGAAAGGGAAAACTGAGTTAAGACATCCTGAATTTCTTCTTCCACTGATATTGTGAAACATTTCTAGCACCTTAAACAGTACACTTGGGTTGAATCTGGCTATTAAAATATGGGGCTAGGAAATTTAAAGTTGCTATGAAATTTAATGGTAAAATGAGTCCCATGAATAAAATTCACAGGCTACACCATTGTGAATAAGCATAAAACTAAACACGTACTCTATTCATCTCACCTCTTCTGTGATAGTAGGGGGTACGTTACCAAAAAGTGCCTCACAGCATGAGCAAGCAATTATTTCTTATGCAGTAAATACCCTCACATTGCAAACATAACATAGCTTTCTTGCCAGAGATGACTGCTTTAGGCTTAGAGCTAACAAAGAAAAGAATTTTTGTAACAAAAAGTTACATTAATTTGTAGTTGTTCCCTTTAACCATTAACTCCACAGTGACTCCTAGTTGCTAGCTTGCTACAGATGTCTTGGTTGGAATAAATCTTCTAATTTCTTCTTGATTTCTAAATTGATATGGGTGTCAGTTCCATTATACAAAACACCAAGCTGAGTACATTGTTTACAGCCTTAACACCCTAGTTGTCTAGCCTCAGTTTAGGCTTCTAGGTTTCAAAAACAAATTAGCATAGTAATCCAGATATATGCTAATTTGGGCTGAACTGCACTTTATAGGTGTGTTTAGAATAGCTTACCCCAAAATAACAAAGATGCATGGGCTAGCAGTGTTCTTTCTACACACTGTCACAACTCTTAATTCTTACCCTTCTTGAGACTTAAAGCCATGTTGATACGATCTTGAGTCTATTTGTAAGAAATTTGACATTGACTGATTCATGGAAGGAATTACCACAGAATTACATTTTATTATAATTCACTTAGCTGTTACTTGATTCCCCAGTCTTCAAAAGGACACTTTTTATACTGTTCTGTGGTAAATTGTCAAGACAAACTTTGAGGCTGTTAACTTCTGAAAAAGTTATTCTAAGCCTTTTAGTTTCTTAGAAAACGACAAAGAACAGAGTCAAAAGTATATGAAAATAAAGGTGTGGAACACTATTGGTAACTAATTGCAGATTAAATTTTGAAGAACAACATATAAAAATTATTTTTTGAAAACCTGGTTTATGAAGAAAATTACATACACAGGATGGATATCCTTTTGACATTTGATATATTCTTACTCAGAAAAGAGCTGATTATTACTTATAACCCTAATCAAAAAGAATTGCATTTTTCAAATTCTTGACAACACCAGCTTCCGTCTTCCAGCAGTCCCTCTTCTTTTCTCCTTCAGCTAAACTGAAGCACAGAGGATTCCTTGTTATTATGTTAGGCATAGATCATTCATAGGAGTAACATGGGTGTACACTTAAAGAACAGGGCTGAGAATCCTGACATTGGGGTTCTGTTCTCTTCCTGACCGTGCAACCTTTGGTAAATCACTTATTTCACTTTGTCTCAGTAGTCACCTTTATGTAAAGCCAACAGTAGTGCAGCACTCTCTCTGAACAGGGCAATGCAAAACATCAAATCCTTTGTCAGTGAATACCACAGAAATGTCAGTGAAAAAAACTCTCATGAAGAATTTGGCCAAACTTGCAACACCAGTAATATGCAGAGGTAGTTTTAAAAAAATGGAAAGACTGTATTTGATTGGACATTACAATTATTTGAATCAAAATATATCAAAGAACTTCATACTGGAGGTAACATCTGAAACCTGATTAAAAAAACCCCCCAAAACCAAAAAGCCCCAAATGCAGCTTATTTTGACTTATGGTTTGCATTTTCCAAAAGAGAACACTGCATTCTCATTTGAAAGAACTTAGAGACAGCTTTCCAGAGGTTCAAATGGAAAACCCAAATCCCTCATACAACCTGATTTAGTACAGACATGAATGGTATTAACAAATGTAAGGGTTTTTATTGATAGAAGAAGGCCTCATAGAGAGCAGCTGACAGAGACAGATGGCTCTGCATGCATGATTATAAATGAATACGACTGTAAAAACAAACTAGATGCGTTTATTTACTTTATGATTCACAGATTTCCAGCAAGTCATATCACTACCCACCACTACTGATTAATTTCTGAGTTATTACAGTTTTCAGCAAAATACCTTAAAAAGGCAAATAATTGTTTGCTTAAACTGTGTTTGTGAATACGCACAAAGTAACAGATATTGCATGTGTGTATATACACAGTAGCATGGTGTGCTATAAGCAGAATGCTGTGCAAAACCTTATTAAGATTATTTTTTAAAATTGTTTGCTTTAATTCCTGTTTTGCCATTAAGTCATTATCAGGAAATAAATTTTTTAAAATGATATTATGTGAGCACACAGAACCTTGCATAATAATTGACAGTATGCAGCTCTTGAAATAACACCACTTTCCCTAAATAACAGAAGTATTGTAAGTAGAATTTTACATACTTAACAAACAGCAAATCCTCTGTTTTAAAATTTTAAAAGGTTTATATTGCTTTCTGTATTTCAAACAATTCAGCAGGAACTGAGTTTGATACCTCACAGAATAAGTGCACACATAACATAGATCTAGACAATCTAAGTTACTGGAAAGAAAATCTTCAGATGCCCTTTAACTTATCTCTTCATTTTTAATGCATAATTTTGTAACTATCAAAGTAACAAAATCAAGCTCCTTCTGATTGTTTCTGGTAACGAGTATTTTGTAATTCACTGAAACAGTCCTTGGGCAAATGCAGAAAAGCATACAGCATTACTGAAGGACTATAAGGATTCTGCCCAACATCTATGCTATAGATCTCACCAGATGCAGTGCATTTTGCAGCTACTGTTATTCCAACAAGAAAATCACAGCAAGTAATTTAAACTTGGTTGGTTTATTTAGCATACATAGCTATTATGAAGTATTAATGTCAAGTGAGCACAAAGAGAATTGTGAATCCATGGGAATTCTGAAACCATTAAATCTTCAGAATGCTATTTTCTCTCATATTCCTTTAACTCACTTGGAGAAAACCCATTGCCAGTGTGTGAATACACATGCTTCATGGGTTTCTGAAATGCAGACTATCCCACAAACTCTAAATACAATTATGTAACTGCTATTTTCATGCAGTGCATCACATTACATAAGAAATGGTTCACTGAATTAATCTCTTTAGTAATTTTTTTAAAATTACTCAAAAAATTTATCTGCTTAATTAAAGCAATTTTGGCTTTCCAATATCCTTCTACTATTTAAAAAGAGATGTTTATCTGTCTTTAAAGGACAAGTTCCCTAGAATAATGAGACTAGTAGTCTCATGATAGCAGTATTCATGGGCTATCATCTTTTTAGTTTTGTAAAAGTCTATTTAAAGATCTTCAAAGAACAACATCTTTCACTAAGGTAAAACTTCAAATTTTCTTCCTCTGTGACAGATAATGTCTGATTTAATCCCAGTGAAATGAGCAAAACGAACCCCTATGCACATCACTAGAACTGTGGATTACATTTTGTCCTGGCTTCAGCCAGGATAGAGTTAATTTTCTTTCCAATTGCTATTCACTATCCAATTCCACTATCACTATTACACTATCCAATTGCTGGTATAGTGTTATGTTTTGGGTTCAGTAAGAGAAGAATGTTGATAACACATTGATGTGTTCACTTGTTGCCAAGTAATGTTTAGAATAAGTCAAGGATTTTTCAGCTTCTCATGCCCAGCCAGCAAGAAGGCTGGAGGAGCACAAGAAGTTGGGAGGGGACACAGCTGGGACAGTTGACCCAAACCGGCCAAAGGGGTATTCCATAACATGTGACATCATGCCCGGTATACAAACTGGGAGGATTGCTGCTTGGGAAATTATCTGGGCATCAGTTGGTAAGTGGTGAGGACCTGCATTGTGCATCACTTGTTTTGTGCATTCCAATGCTATTATTATTATTGTCATTTTATTATTATTATCATTATTAGTTTTTTCCTTTCTGTTCTATTAAACTGTTCTTATCTCAACCCATGAGTTTTACTTTTTTTTTCCCAATTCTGTCCCCCATCCAATTGTGTGTGTGGGAGTGAGTGAGCAACTGCGTGCTGCTTAGTTACCACCTCGGGTTTGTGACAGTCTGACAAATTATAGTCAATGTCTCAAACATTCATTAAAGAACTTTGGTGGAGAAGACAGCCTCTGTAAAAACGCTTGGGTTGTGTGAACACGACAATGTGGCCGGAGGACACGGCCCCACGGAGGGTGGTACCGCGCTTCTTGAAAGCCACAATTCCTTGTCTTAAGTCACCAGGAGAAGGAGCACAGTGTATGTGCCTGGAGGAGGGGGCCCCATGGAGGATGGGACTATGCTTCTATCTTAAGTGGTCATGCCAGCAGGGAAAGAGAGGCGACTCCCCAATGAACCCCCCAAAAGCTCACTGACCAATTCCAGAGAACCCCAGGAACATGAACTGCCATGTTGAGACCACCGACTAACACACTATAAAAGAACGGAGAACAAGTTCTCAGGGCATGCCCTCTGGAGAGGATCTCTACACTGGCTGGACCAATGCTGGACCCCGGATTGGCGAAACCGTTTTCTTCTTTCTTTCTTCCTCTTTCTTTCTTTCTGTCTGTCTTTGTCTTTCCTTCTTTTTTTCCTTCTCTTTCTTTCTTTCTTTGTTTCTTTCTTTCTCTCTCTCTCTGCCCCCCTCCCTCTTTTTCTTCTCTCTTTTCCACAGTCCCTACACTTCATCCTTTTGAACATAAGCTGTTGACCTAGTCTGAGACTAGGAGTGGATCCAGCTGCCCCTGGGCTCCTCTTTGAGAAGGAGCCTGGAAAGCAAGGGGGTCCGCTCCGAACATTGTGACTCAATGGGAGGGCTCTCCTTCTGACACAGTTTCATGTTCCTTTTTCTGCTTCTTTTTCTACACCTCCCTTCTCTTTTCAAACAGCAGCTTAATGACATAATGTAAGGTTCATATTGATATGTTCACTTGTACTTGTGCAAGGCTAGCTAGGTTGAATAAACGTTGATTGTTGTTTGAACTCCCCTGGTGTCATTTCACCTTAATTCTGACAAAGGAAATCCAAGAACCTGAGTCAGTCCAACTTTGGGACACGACAGGGTTAAATCACAACAGTCCATTTTACTCACCCAATGTGGGGAATGAAGGGTTGAGATAATGACAGACCTGACCAGAGCATGTTAAAACAAATTTGTTACAAGCATTTACTATATTTATTTAATAGTCACTGGTCACAATGTCAATTTATGAGGTCTTAGAGTTGTGGCACTCATTTTTGGAGTTCTGTTATGTATCACCTCACTTGCTGTGTGTAGTCCCTGTGCTGCTGCTTGTCATTGGTGGAAGGTGGATAAAGGTTTTCACTTTGATGTATTGTGTAATAGTGGCTTATGGTATGATAAAATTACCAGTTGTGGGACTAATCCAGTATTTGTACTCACCATTGTCAACTCACCATTGTCACCACCTCCATGCTTTGGGAGCGATCTGTGGGAAACTATTAATAATTACACCCTTTACCTTTCCTCCTTGGAGAGCCAGTCTATGGGCAAGACACCTTTCTACACCTTTCCCTTCTCCTCCTGTCTAGGTACAATGGTGTTTGAGAATTTTGAAAAATTTTAATATCTTTGGGATGTTGAAACCAGCATGGTTCTATTGCTAGGAAGTAGCATGTTCCTGAATGTGGTTCAGGTCTTTTTTAGGGCTAAACAACTATTTAAGAAGATCACCCAGAGATCTGCCCTGAAGCTGGATGATTATAAGTAGCAGGATGAATGGGGTAGTATAGGCAAATACTAAGGGAGTGAGCACCTCCAGGCTTTTAGAACTTCACCCTTGAACAAGTGCAGAATCCTGAAAAACTAGTAGAACATTTGGAAAAAGTATGCAGTCACCCCATTCCAGGGAGACAGAAATTACTGTAACATGCTGGGGTCTGGCCCATGCCTATCGAGCCCTGTTCAACACCACTGAGTACCCTCAAGGGGAAGAGAAGGTCTCTGGATCTAACAACAAGACGACAGGTACTGCAGCCACTCCAAGCCCCGCAACAGGCACTGCAGCCACTCCAACCTCAGCGACTGGGAATGCAGCTGAACCAGTGAACCACCCCGTACCAGTATCAGTTGCCCCCATACAGAAGAAGAAATATGCAAAAAAATCAGTTTGCTTAGTGAAAGATGAAGATGAACCAAGGTCATCACAGCAACAGGAGGAAGAGGCAGAACCAGAGGTAATCACCCAATCCCTATCCCTGAGTGAGCTGAGGCATATGCAAAAAGATTCCAGCTATTGTCCAGGTTAGCACATTATTACCTGGATGCTCTGATGCTGGGACAATGGGGCTAGTAGCCTGGAATTAGAAGGTAGGGAAGGTGGCATTGACAAGGCAATTAGAAAAGGGACACAAGCCCTCAGCGTCTGTAGGTGACTCCTGTAAAGGGGAAAGGAAAGTTATCCCTGCAAGGAAGATGATATATGTCAATGTCCTTGTTTCAGCTGGGATAGAGTTAATTGTCTTCCTAGTAGCTGGTACAGTGCTGTGTTTTGAGTTCAGTACATGAAGAATGTTGATAACACCCTGACGTTTTCAGTTGTTGCTCAGTAGTGTTTAGTCTGAAATCAAGGACTTTTCAGCTTCTCAAGCCCAGCCAGTGAGAAAG
>JAVJGG010000074.1:46633249-46644807 GCA_035590195.1 Aviceda cuculoides
TCAGCACTGCAGTTCAACCAGTTCTCAGTCTGCCCCACATAACTGACCAATTATCTAGCATATATTTCATCAGCTTGTAAATGAGAGATAGTATGCAAAACCTTACTAAAGTTGACCTAACAACATCCATTGTTCTCCCCTCATCCACTGAGTCAGTTGTCTCATCATATAGTCAGGCATGACTTCCCCCTTTTAAAATTCACGTCTACTCACAGTCATCTTCTTATCCTTCATGTCTTAGGAAATGGTTTCCAGGACTATTTGCTCTGCTACCTTTTCAGGCACTGAGGTGAGGCTGACCTGCCTCTAGTTTTCCAGATCATCCTACTTGCACTTCTCCAAGACAGGAATGGTATTTGCTATCTCAATTGCTATGACCACTCAAAGATAACCAAGAGTAGCTTTGCAGTTATATGGCCCAGCTGCATCAGCACTTATTGGTGCATCCCATCAGGCCCAATGAACCTGTTTGTGTCCAGAACACTTAAATATTTCCTAACCTGATTCTCTTCCAGTGAGTGTAAATCTTCTTGATCTGGACTTTCACAGTGGTATCAGGGGCTGGGAGATTCCTGGAAGCTAGTGTAAAGACCAATGTGAAGAAGGCACTGAGTAACTTGCCCTTCTCAGGGTCCCACCAGGGACCACTGCCCTATTCAGGACCAAGTCCAATTTTTCTTAGTCTTCCTTTTGCAGCTGATGTACTTGTAGAAAACTTCCTTATTGTTCTTCACCTCCCTCACTAGATCCAAATCCATGTGGGATTTGGCTTTCCTAGCCCCATCCCTCCATGCCCAAAGGGTGTCTCTATATTTCTCCTGGGTCACCTGTCCCTGCTTCTTCCATTTTCTTTCCCTTTTATTAGGAACAAAACACATCACTGCCACTGTGTATCACAAAAGCCACACTCATGCTTCATTTCTCTAAGGAAATACATTCAGGTTCACATCAAGTAAGTTTTATTCTGTTGTTCCTGCCATGCTTGCTGTGTCACTAGAAAAAGATTCTAGTATTCTCCATACAATTCATTAAAATTCACTGAATTATTTGGTATTCAGAAATATAATTTTAATTATTTGTAGCTGCTGATTTAAATATGTTTAGAGAATACATGCATTCTAAGAGGCTTTCTTATTAGCACTTATTTTCTCAGGCAAGTTTTCTATGTCCAGGAGAAGATTCAGTTCAAGAAGAGGCACATTTTTTATCCACACTTAACAAAGCATTTGAACGCTTATTTTTGGTGATAACTGCTTAAATACTTTGTTGAATCACTTTGGCAAAATCTGGGGAAGACATAGCTATAGCTTTTAATAACTCCATTAACTTCCTTGGTTTGCAAATCTACGAAGTAACATCCAGACGAGACATAACTCTAAGCAATAAAGCATACTCTGCAATGTCTTTGCCACTCACAGGAGAGTTTCCCAAGTCACAAGATAGGGATGTAACAAAGAACATGTGAAAATAGAATGAGATAAATATATAGTTAAGTTGCATAATAATAGACAAGGTAAAAGAGGAAATTCTCTCTCAGTGGAGTTTCCTACTTTGGTTTGTGGTAACAAGTTCTGGGAAAGGTTTAGAAGGCCTGGGTTTTGAAAGAAGCCCAACCCAAATTTTGAGACCCTTGTCTACACCCTTATGGAGAGAGATAGTGTTTATACAGCTTACTACTCTTTGAAGCTGATTGGTTGTAAACTGAAATAGGTCTGTACATGGGTACAACTGGCTGAAGATGAAAATTGCACTCCCATTGTTCAATAATCGTATACACTGAAACAAAATATTGTAACGCTTCCAGAATTTTTTATCAGGAAGTCACAACTCCTAATTTTGAAAATGGCTACCATTCTAATTAATTAACGCCAAGCTACTCACAGTTCTATTTGTCATGCCCTACTCCATCAAGCGATGATTGCCTTTGCCTATATCCATTAGAGTTGAACAAGCTAACACAGAGCTGGGAAAACAGCCAACCCTTATCCCCATAGCATGTTATGATATTATTTAGCTTGTTTCATTTGACTGTCATTTCCTTCATAGAATGGGCAGCTAGATGATCCTGTTTTACGCACTTTCCCAATAAATCAAATGTTACACAGTCCTTATAAACCTACTGCCCTACACATGAAAATGTAGGTATCAGAAGAAAGCAAGCTGTCAGATTTGCCTGATTGCACTACATCAAGGCAAGGAAGATTTCCAGAGGAAAGACTGCAAGCAGAATACTTTGTAAAGTATTTGGCCTTTCTCTCCTAAAATAGTCAATGAACACTGCCAGTCATTCACTCTGATAGTTGCAGAAATCATGGCTTAGGGAAGAGCACATTGCCACTCTCATTTTTGCTTCTGGTCAGGCCACTCTCTCAAATGAAGGAAAAACAAATTCCCGACAGTGCCAAGGCATGAATAGAGGTATTGTTCTCACAGGGGCCTGAATACCTCTGAAATATATCAGAGAATTAGCTTGTCATTTTTTTCTGCTTCCTCATTAAAGCATTTTGAAATGACTAATACATTACCAAGAAGCCACTTCTTACATCTGATGAAGACTAATTACCCAGGGCTCCCATTATATCAGCAACCTAAAATGATCAGTTAACAGAGCGCATTAGCAGCAGTGAGGGGGTGAATAAAGCCCTGAGAGAATGGAAAGTAGTGTTCTGTGGCTTGCTTCCCTCCTCTTTTAGTAGCATGTCAAACATAATTACGCTCCTGTCATCTGCACCTACAAGACAGGATTTTAGTTATGACATCTTGCCTGGCATGTAGCTGCTGTTGACAGGCCGCTGTGACCCTGTTCCAAGCAGTCTGACTACAGATGACAGGACTCCGGCCTAGATGCAAGAATTAACCTTCCTAGGCAGAAAAGACTTTACCAAGGGAAAAGGATAAAATGATAGAGAAAGACAGGTCACCTTGTGGCCTGGTTGGTTCTTGGTAAGCGGCTGCAAGAGACTTGAGTTTGCACATTGCACATGAACTGCCTAGAAAACGGCTGCTGCCCATCGACCAGTGCATGCCTTGAGGCACCAGGTTAGACAGGTTTTTGCTACCCACACCCTCCTACCCAGGTAAGCTGTACTGTGAAACACACATAAGATGCCAAGCAACTGACAGGCTTTCCCAGGAGCATGAGCAGATCATAGTGGTAAAGTTCCAAACTTGAGTTACGTTACTTAGGCAGGGTGGAAGAAAAGCAGAAAGTTAACAGAGAGATGTCATTATTCAAAGAAAATTGTCCATCTTTCTCCCAGTATTCCTCAGCTTTTAGGCAGAAAAAGGACTGAAAAATTCACCAAAATTTTAAAATGTTTTTGTGCCTTCTGGAAAAGGAAAAAAATAGATTACTACATCTATGGTGAAATAATGCTGTCTACGTAATACTATTTCTCCAGTGCCCTGCTACAGTTACCATTGTTTTTTTAATCAGGCAATACATTCATTCAGATGGGATAGAGACCTTCAATGCCTTGAGAAAAGTATTTTCAGCCTTGAATGTTTGGGTTTGGGGTTGGAAAGCAAATTTGGCTCCTAAACAGGAACCTCTCTGGGTTTAAAGAGACTGAGATTTTGCAAGCCATGCAGTTATACACAGAAAAACCATGCTTTTAAAATTCCCTGATGTTTGCCTTGCTTTCACTGACGTCATGTGCATTTCTAATAAGAAGCTAGCATTATAGCAATACGAATTTTATTCATTCATTCTATAAACCTGTCCCCTGAGCATTTGAGGCCTGTAAGGATCAAGGACAATGAAGAGCTGCCTTCCAGAGGACACATTTGAAATTGTGTTCAGTGATCTGCCAGTCTACAGCACACAATAAACTGAAGAAAAGAAAAGTCCTGTAGGAATGCCCGAGACCTAGGATTACCCAGAAGCTTGTGAAAACACACCTGATGGAAGGCTTGCATGAGAGCTACACTCAAAATTCTTAAAGCTCAGCTCAGGATGCAGGAGACCAATGAGCACCTGGGACATGAGATAACAGAAAGTTAACACTGGATGAGATCAGAAGCATGTTCTGAGCTAATATTTCAAGTTCATCAGAGTTAGATAGCTCTCCATGGAGAAGCTAGTGACACTAATTCATGGCAGTTCGGCAACCACATACAGCAGTGGGGCAGATTTTCTTTGGCAGGTTCTTTATGCAAGAGTAAAAAATACCAAAAATAAACATTACAGAGAGGCACATGGTGGCACAGCATGAGTTGGAAAAGCCTACAATAGCTCCCAAGAGTCAAGTCATGAGCTGACTGCGCAGGTGATCCCAAAGAAGCAACAATAAAATCTTTATGCACTGCTATCATTTGTTCTTTACAAGTCATGTTATACGGGAAAATAATTCAGGCATTGTTTAGAATTTATCAAATAAGAATGAGTGAGATTATCTTGCATATTGCTCTGTGTCTAATATCAAATCTAATATGTTACTCAAAAGGCCTGAAATATAAGAATTCCAACCCTTCCTTAACAGACTTTTAAATAGTTTTTTAGTATGCAAATGTTGCAATTCTAAAAGTATTTTAGTTTAACTCAATCCATATATTACTATAATTGCAAGGGTAAATCTCATATTGCTATTTAAAGGAAGAAAATATTTCCGTGGTCATTTTGAAATATTATAGGGTCTTTGACAATGGGAACCTGATATCCTTAGCATACTTATAAGACAAAATAATAAATATTAGTATGATTAGAGCACTCATGGAGACTGATTAATGTGTTCATTACAAATTAAGTAGCCAAACACATAAAGCTGAATAACAAACCCTATGTGAAGAGCAAAGACTCATTAGACATCTCATTATTCTGTGTCTTTGAAATTACTCTGTATAGAAGCATGGAAAACCTGAAAGCCAGGAAAACACATGAGCTGTGTCTTGGAAGGCAGAGGACAGAGCTTCCAGTCACTTAAAGGAAGCTGGAAACTACAGAAGTAAACTCAAAGTCAAAGGAGGACAGGGTTAGTAGGGTGGCTAAAATTATAGAGCTTGTAAAAATCGGGAAGTATGGAGGGCTCTGCATCCATCATACAGAAAAGGCCAAGGTGGTCAGGTATGGTCACCATGAAAAATTATAGTAGTTTGGAAGATACTGATTACTGACATCAAAAAGTCATTCTGTTTACAGGCAAAACTAGCCTTCATTACAGACAGGGGTATTGCCTTCCTTCCTCCTGGACACATAAATAAGCAAATACAGGCTCTTTGAGGAATAAGGCACCTACTGATCCATAGAAGCCTCTAATACAACTGACCGTGAAGTAAGTTCTCATCAGGAATAAAGGCTGGTGGACTGCAAACCTGGAGGGGCTATTTGATAAATGAAGGATGTAAGTGTTCGTGCATCTCTTTTGTCTTTACAGACTGCAACACTTACTGACCAAACATTGGCCTCAGAGAGGCATCACTATCTTCTGGTAACTTTCCGTCTATTTTTCACACCCTGGAAGATCCAACAGACTTAAATATACCTGATTAGTACTGAAACATCATCCCTCAGTGCCAGACCCTCTCTTTCTTAGAATTTTATCTATCTTACCCAAACTGCATATGAAAGACTATACAGTAGATCCCAAAATGAGTTGTGCAGATAGTCTGTCTTCTCAAACCTGTGGTTTGCCTTTGATATGAATGCAATAAAGAAAACATTTGGCATTGATGTTCTTGCAAGTCATGTATCTACAAGAGCATCACCACATGGATAAGACAAGATGAGAAACACATTCAAACGGGATGGTAAGTAGGGCCAGGAAAAAAAAATCTTAGCCAGAAGCATGCTAACCACTTGAATAGGGCATATTGCCATGGAGTTTAATATACCATATATTATTTTTATTATTGAAGTACTTTCCTAATCTTCAGTAAGGTTTTTCATTGAACATCACAATGTAAGTGCTTAACATCCAGCTGGGTTTGATAGAAGTACAACTGCCTTATAGTAAGTATACAAAGAGATGTAAATTTCCATTTATAAGCAAGTGTTCTTAAGCTGACTGTTGTGTGCTCAGAATATAGTTTCATAAGAGTGTAAGACAGCAAAGGGGACTTCTTAAAATTGGAATGGGCACAAATACTCCACTGGTTACAGTGCTACACTGAGATTAAAAATAAAGTCCTTGCTTTTTCAGAGGTACAACAGATCACCTAAGCACAGTGACATACCTTAGCTTTCACTTATTTCCCATACGCACATTAAAAGTTTAATACAAACTAATACAGACTAACAATTTAAACACTGTGCAGGTGCTTGATAATCAAAAGTACCCATTATGATTAAAAAAATGCTTTTGAAGTAGTGTAATACAGCTCCACAGCTACCACTTTCTCCTCTTTTTTCCTCATGCACAAGATCCGTAAAAACCAGTTCTGATACTAAGAGAGAAGGAAGAGAAAATGGGAGGACAGTGTAAAGATTAACTGAACGGAAGGCCTTCAAGCCAGATGTCAGGAGGAGAAAAATTAATAAAGTTGAAAACACTTGTTAGCTTTGTTCCAGGCTGTAAATTTGAAATGAATATTTTCTTTTAAAATACCAATTCAACCATATGAAAATTGGGAAAAATTAAGAGTAAATCAATAAATCAAACAATCAGGTTGCTTAAATAGAGTAGAAGACTGACTAGAGAAGCGTTATACATTTCCTCCAAAAAGGAATGCAACCAATATAACTAAGCCCTTCAGCTCTTTGAAATAGAATTTCCTTAATAAAAGTAAATATAATGGTAAATCCTTTATCTTTATCCTTTATCATTTGTCTATCAGTTCAAAGTTTTTTTTCTTCTTTGAGAATAAGCAAATGTTATGTGACACCATTAATCAAAGTGAGATGTTCAAAGCAAACTTTCTCCTATAGTTTTAACTTCACTATAAAATAACACTATGCTGAAATAGCATCATTAATTTTTTCTGATCTCAACATCCTTAACTTATTATCTTAATGATTTCAAAGTGCCATTATCATTAACAGCAGCATGTATGCTAAACCAAGTCATTTACAAGCTTCATAGCTTAGGTCATAGGTACAGAAAAAGCATTTAGCTTAGAAGAAACCAGCCAGTCCCTTGCTCAAAGGAAATGTAGGATGAATAATGGCTTTTTTTACATACATGTAAAATTAATTTGATGATAACTTCCAGCTCCCTTAGACAATTCATAATCGTTGTTCTCTAGGGATTATCTGGGCTAAAGTTACTAAGGAGTAGGGCTACGCATTACCGCATTTCTTTGCTATGTTTTAAGGAGTTATCGTTAGGCAAACTGCATCCCAGCCCTGTTTCTGCATAATAGCAGTAGAAAGTAATTTGTTAGAGTAACAAATCTACATTGATTTGGATGTGTAGCTGTGGAAGGAACAAATCTGAGGAAATGTGAGCTGATAAGAAAGCCGTACTTCATACATCAGCTGTTTGCACTCTATTTCCTTCATTGGTTCAGACTCACAAGTGCTTGCTGGAATTGTCTTGCTCTTGTTTTTCTTCTTGTAAAATATAATCTACAAATCTGTAAAATGTGAATGGCCCAAGGCATCTTCTTCCAGAATGTTAATTTTTTAATTGTCTAATGGACACTTTTTCTTAACCTGTACTGCTCTCATATTTCCTGCCACCTATTTGTTGCTGCCATTTTTCAAAACTGTGGCCATCATTGATACATCTGGCAAACCACTTAGCCAGTATCCAGTTCACAGTGAATCCCATTATCACACTGAATGTAGTAAAGTTTTCCAACACAGCAGATTTTATCACAAACCTGACAGCTTATTACTTTTCCTAGGTTAAAAAAAGCATACCTTTTTAGTTTACAGCTTATTACTGTCTTGCTTTTCCTTGCTATCTGTGTAATTCTGACATTATTGGAAGGGTCAGTCTCTCACAAACTCATTGAATTAGAGGGATTTCATCATATTAAAAACAGCCTAGAAGTCTTATACAATTTCTAGATCTCTCAAGTTTCTGAATTGAATTAGAGACAGGTGAGGGCCAAGAACTTAGGGAGGAAGCTAAAAAGGACAGAAATTACAGACTTGAGGTTGCAATGTCTCAGCTTCCTAACAAAACCTTTGCTGAACAATAGCAAAATGTGTTCTATAACAACTAGTTTACTATTTTTATTTTGCTATGAAAGAGAAAAATAGAATAAATTCCCAGTATAAATCAAACCTCCAAGTTAAAATAAACTCCTTATAACATAATACTATTCTGGAGTTTTCAAAAGTCATGTAATTCTAGTAGTTAGGAAAATATTTATCTTTTTAAATGTCCATGATTTTAATCTTTGCCCAGATTTCAGAACAAGAAAAGCAATTCCAGGCCCTATTCCAGAAGGATTCAAGAATCTAGCTTCCTTTTAAGCAGAAATTTTTCAGTCATTAAATGTAAGATGAAATGAGTAAACTATATCTAAGTCTTGAATTATATAGCACTGATGGCATCCCGTGCACCAGATTTGTCTACCATTATTTTTTTCAATAACAATTATTTGAGGTGAATTTAGTACTTTCTTTTTTGCTTTTCTGTTCACCAGTAGTTTAACAGCAGTCCTAGTCACAGACTAATCTTCATCCATTTCTCTTATTTTAAATTATTCAATGCTGATAGAAGTGCAGGAATGGTGACCTTACTATCTTGATACCAGACCTCTGTGTATTCTCCAATGGTGAAACATAATCCCATATAACGAATCTTATCAACACACTATGCTAACTTTTTCTTGACCCCTTCAATAGCCTTTGCTTCTGTGTCCACTGAGTGTCTCAGTAACTTTTCTTTTACTGTGGTAGTTTACTACAAGAGTACATGGTATATATGGGAATATCTAGATACTGTAGATGAACAGTTTTTAGTTGTTAGAATAAGATAGACATTGGTAATTAAAAAAAGAAATGAAACGAGTCCCAGGTGTTATGAAATATCTAAGAGTGCTGCTGGTATACAGATTTTTCTGCTAGAGTTCTTTATGACCAACAAAGACAGATAATGAATCATGACACTCTTTGGTATTACCTAACTGTGTCACACTTAGTATACCATCAGAAAAGCCTGTTCCCTTTCATTCAACATGTGAATTACGAGGAAAAAAAAACAAACCCAAAAGAAAATATCCATTACATAAGTATTCAAAAGACAAACTGAAATAAATTATTCTGATTAACCTATTACATAAATATGATAAATTATTTGCTCATCTCAGATTTCCTTGTTAAGATAACCAGAAGATTTGAGAAGATTTTAAGAGATTTCATTTCTTGTCCTACAACCAGACTTGCTGAAATAAAATAATTTCACAGCATTACAAGAAACAATGTTGATTCATTGTAATTGAAGGCATTCCTTCTGCTATAGCTATTTCAATACTTCAGTCTTGACAACCAAGATTAAATTAGTAACTATATTTGGAGTTAAACTAAAGTAGTATATTTGTGCCAGATATCTAGTGTGCTATGTATGAGACCAGTATAAATCTATCTTTCTGTGGCTTGCTGTCAATTAACAGAAATGTCTCACTGCAGTCTGACTGACAACTTATTGCAAGCTGAGCAGAAACACTGAGGAGAAAATGGAGAAAAACTCAGATTTGTCCTCTCTGGACCATCGTATTTTATACCTGCCATGTGAGAAGATGACACAGATTTATGACTGTGAATCTTGAACTGCAGGAACAAGACCTTTAACTGACTATGTATTTAACAATGAGTCTGAGTATCTCTTGACAGAGTAAGCCATGTAAGGGAGAATTGCACTTTGCGGGGATTTAGGGTGTGGGTGTTGAGAATCAGGACTCAGGTCTCACATGGCCAGTTTTGATGTTGGGAAAGCCATGCCTTCCCTGATCACCCATTGTTGAGATATGTACCTTATTAAGGAGACACAGTATGCAAATTAGCATCAAAATCTTGAAGGGAACATTAATTTAAAATAGGAGGAAATATCTTAACCAGCACTGTTTAGCTTTCATTGTCCACTGTGGTGTATAGTCACTTGCTAGAGATAGAATGTCAAAAATAAGTTTAAGTAGCCTGGCTTTAGTTGATTTAAGGCAGATCTTAAATATTATTTAAACAGTTTCACATTTAATAAGAAACACATTCTACTTCCTTAGGACACAAAAAGAATAAAAAATAAAAGATCTTAAGTAGAACAGCAGAATGTCTCCATTTTACCGACGCGCAGCTTGCTAAACAGAGTTGAAAATAGCTAGAGCTGAGAGGGAAAAAACTGAAGAGTATTTTAATAGTGAAGTAAAACCACAACTAATGACTTTAGGAGACAGGAGCTAGGTGGACAAGCAAAGCATAACAGTTTTAAATATATGATATTTGGCTTCACCTCCCAAGTAAGAGGGCTGGCGCTGATTCAGAAAGGCTGGTCTGGCATGCTTGTGCCTCTGAGAAGGACCACACTGCCTGATGGAAACAACCACAAAAGCCGCAGCGAGAGCACAGCCTTCCAAAGGCAACAAGAAAGCAACCAGACCGGTAATTAGACCATGCCAGTGCTTGGCCTTGGTGAAGAGAAGGCAGACACCTGAAATGGCTTATATGTCCACAGGAGAGTCAGACCCAGTGACCAACAGATGGGACAAAGTAAAGTAACCATCAGATAACAGAGGGAAGCATTTTAAGCATGGATGACCTCCTCTTCTAGCACCTACAGAACAAACAAGATGGGAGTTTTACAAATACTTCTACATCTTGAAAATAATATTTTTACAGTGTTCATTGAAACCTAAGACAGCTGTGCAAAACATCTTTGAATGTGAAAAGTAAGGCAGAGTATGGATTGTTATGTCTATTCAGTCTGTATCCTGGAAGCTATTTTGCCATACGTGGAATCCTCTTTTCATTTCAATGATTGCCAAACAACTCATATTTTAAGCATATTCCCTTGTGCCATGTGATAAACTGCGCTGTAGGCCAGATTTCTTTGTTGCAGATATCTCTGGAGCCTACAGGCACTGTAGCTTCCATAAACATCTGTCTTAAAATACCACTTTTCCCCTTTCAGTGTGACTTTTCTTACTCTTCTGTTGGCTTGCTGCTTCAGTCCAATAATTTAAGAAAAGAAAAATAACAACTGTTGATGAAACAAGTGGTTAAGAAGGACCAAGAGTTTTTATATCTTAACTTTGGTGGAAACTGAAAATTTATCCAAACTTAACTGGTCATCTTTTACATATTTTCCATATCAAAGAACATGGGAATGTCAATTTCTTGGATAGTACAGAAATTGGATTCCTGTATTAGCAGATGCAGAGTTTAAATGACAAAGTAATTGTTTCTAGCCTCCATGTTTCAGAAGGTGGTGCTAAAATAGATGATATATAGCACAATCTTATCAAGCCTAAAGCAAAACACGTCACTACTAGCACCATGAAGCCTCTCTTTAATTCAGTCATGTTCTTCTCCTGGAACATCCTCATAGAAAAAAATGACGAACTATCGGCTAGATAAGTGGACAGTGAGGTGAACTGAAAACTGCTAAATTCCTGGGCTCAAAGGGTTCTGATCGGCACCACAAACTCCAGCTAGAGTCTGGAGTCTGCAGTGCTGT
>JAVJGG010000074.1:46656747-46674640 GCA_035590195.1 Aviceda cuculoides
TGTATATGTATACTAATCTGATTAATATGTAATTGTTACTCCATATAACCTGTTTGTGCTGAAGCTGTGGCATGCACGTTAGGTGGAATTATCCCCTGTGCAATCAGTGCTGCAATAAGGAACGCCTGCTTTCTAAAATTGCAAAACGAGTCTTAGAGAGTTTCTTCAACCGGCTTTTCGGTATCAATTTTGAAACAGTTTTCTCATTTTTCAGCCGGTTCTACTGAAAAACCTTCAGTGAAAAATCCTTACTTAGTCTTCCAGTAGGAATATTGCATCCTGGCCAATGGATATTTCAAGTTATAGACAATAATTTCCAATTTTCTTTCTTTTAAGAAATTCAGTTTCTGAATCTTTCAGACTTTACAGTATCCTCTCTGCTGCTCCAGTGCCTGGAAGTTTTGGCAACTAAGTGATAAGGGCTTACTTTACAAGAACTAAATTGACGAATCAAACAAAAAAATTCCTTTGTTCATATAATCAATATTCAGTTACAATGGCATTTCTAAAAGATATGGACAATTGAGCAAGTATAAGTCCTAGAGCTGCACTAGAGACTGTACAAAGTAATAAAAGTGGAATTTTGCCTTTCCACAGGAAAAGTAATGTCATGCTCTAACTACCTTAAGATTTACAGAGCTTGAACAAAAGCTTATTGCAGTTAGAGAGCAGAATCCTATTCACAGCAGTCTTTGAATCAAGCTAAAAGCAAATATAATCTTCTAATCCTCAGATTATTTCCAAGGCACTTTCCAGGTGAGAGTTTTCATTGAAGTAGTTTTATGGATAAAATACTTATTCTGATTGAAATTTTCACTGCTGAAACATAGACATTACAATCTTTAGAGCGTAACTCTTAGAAAAGAGTTTTGTTTTAGTAACAATATATAAAATCATCATCTAGATACCATGTAAGTTATAAGAACAACTAATTCTTATTGAACCTCTCTTAAGCACCATAATTCTTCTAAACACAGAGAAGATCAGAACTAACTTGAATACTATGAATTCCTTGACTACAGTCTACTTTTTAGTGAAACCATGGCACAAATTCAAAATTTATCTATATTGTATAAATTTACCTTGCATTATGCAAATTATGCTGTCCTTTGATTGAAAAAATGGGATCAATTTTTAAGTCTGCAGAAACATTTCATAATATCATATCAGCATTCCCAAAGGAAACAAATATGTTGTGAAGAATGAAAGACCACCAGGTGTGTAAAAAGTGCTGTTTTCAAAAAACTCAAGATTATATTACATAATGAAGTGGAAGGCATTCCAGGGCCTGAAATAAATGGTGAAATACAGATGATAAGACTCAAAGAAAGGATCATAAAAATATGACATTAATATGGAGATCTGATATGAAATTTACAGTCTCAAAGGCATGATGAACAATAACTTGTGCTAGAAGGAAGAAAACAACTACAATAAAACAGAAGAAAAATTTCCTAATTTATGATTACCCATGACTACTTTGAATTTAGATCTGTGTTATGTCACTTCACTACATTGCTTTCTAATGTGCACGTGTTTCTTCTCATCTGCTCTTACATATTACAATCAAAATACCAGTGTTCATCCCAGACACTTATTCTGCACTTTAATGGTCGTCTTTGCAATTTTACCAGCAGTACCATATTCTGGTGTTATGGGACCCTCTAATGGAGGACCTTGTGATCTGCAGCAGTATAGCCAAGAACTTGCCAGAGTACAAATTCTTCTGGCAGAATTTCTCAACACATAAGCTCATGGAAAAAGATCATAAATAGCTGAATTTTTAAAAAAATATTGAATTAGGTTTTCAAAACAACTATAAATTTAGTACTGTGTGTAGTGGGTTTGCTATCTTATAAATCTTACTTGTTGATAAATGAAATCTGGAAAATGCTTGAGGAAGCAGCCTAAGCACCTACAGCAAACCACTGTCTGAATTTCATCTTTTTGTTAGCAAGTTCACAAAACTTTTAGCAGGAATAAACATCTCCAGTTGAATGCAAGCGCTTAATAACTAGATGACACAAAATCCACTTCCTAGGTCTTGCCATAATGAGATCTGTTTAGAGATAGGATGATGGCGCCGACTTTAAGGCTGGGGGGCCAATACTATGTATTGTGTGCCTCAGTTTATAGGTTCTCTCACCTTTTGGAATAGTGGTGTAAATGGGATTAAGAGGACTAGCAGGAGCATGCCTTGAGATGCTAAGAAGTGACTGATGTATTTTCACAAATCTTGCAAAAATACATCAGTTCTTTTTGCAACACGTAGAAAATTATTGCAACACAATGTGTGACTTGGATCATATTCCTGCTTTTACAAAAGAATAACTTCACACTTTCTTAAAACGCATTCTTCATGGAGTGTTTTCCAGATCCTATCAAAAGGTATTGTTTTGCTAATAGGTCCCATTAAGGAAATCACAATAGATTGAAAGATACTGGAGTTGTCAGTGGCATCTGAAGGATTGGAAAGACATGTAGTCTTGCCTTTCTGTGCCTGAATGTTTTTACAGTCTTACATAATCACTGCTGTTAGACAGTACGTATTATCTGCAGCAATATTTTCCCCATATCTCCTGGAAATTTTTACTTGAGAAATTGTTCCATTTTACAGTTGGAGAACAACACAGGGCTTTCTCTAGGCTGCTGAATATATACATTTGCATGATAAACCTGCAACAAAAATGAAGCTTGTCTCTAATTCTACACTTAGGATCCCCTCGATAACATAAAAAGATCAGGCAAAATGTATCTTCCACAAGTTCTCCTTCTCCTTCCCTGCTTTTTCTATCAGGTCTTTACTATTCCAGGTGCTTTTTGACAAAAACCTGTTCAAATCTCTGAAATTAATGATTTGAGTAATATTTCCTAGCAATATGAATCTTCATCAAGAAAGATGAAGAAAGAAAATGTGAAGAATTTGTAATTTCTCTGAGGCTGCCAAGGAGAGGTCATGATAAATAGACTTTCATGACCATTTAGCCAGTGCTTCTCTCTAACATATTTGGTTGGGTTTTTTACTGAAAGGAGGTGGTGTTTTGTCCTTTAGTAACACTGTGGCACTGAGTATCATTTTTCCTTTTCCAGCTGAAAGCACTTAGGTTGGTACTTCATCTGCTGCATTACCAATCCATCTAGAGAAGACTCTTGTTTAATTGAATAAAATCAATTTCCAAAGAGGAGTGAAATACAGAAAGTGGGAAGTGGAGTAATAACAGATACAACGTGGAATTAATCTGATTATTTTCAGTCATAAACTAAGTCACCTAATCCAAACTGAAAAAGAAAAATGAAAATGAAAAGGAAAATGAAAAGGGAAAAAAAACAAACAACCCACCCACAAACTAAACTTGGATAAGGACAGGCAAGTAAGAGTCAAATTCAGTACTTAAGTTCTCTGTTTAAACAAGGTGTGGAACAATTTTTCTACTTCTTGGTTGCTCAGCATCAAGACTTCAATTCTTAAACTTTCTCTCTGTGCTGTGCTTGCTCTCCCAGAGGGATTAATCCTACAGAAAGCTACTGTACACCTCTAGTTTGCATTTCTGCTTGCACAAACACAATGAGAACAAGAAATGTAATCATTCTGTTAACTTTCAAGTAGCTCCTTTAAAACAGGGGAAAAAAATGAAAGTCCATCCTGCAGTGTACATGAATACCCTCTATACTTGAATACTCCTTAAGCTTAGCTAGCCTTTCAACTGGAGATTGACAACTAAAATCTAGGCCAGCATGGCAGTGATCAAAACTATTTTTTCATCAGAATTTCCAATGATTAATATTAAAAGGATTTATTGATATTGTTCTGGTCTTCCTGTCCTTTGTGAAGAGCGGATAAGACCTTTGCAGAATTTATGCCTGTATGAAGTTGGGCAGGTCTCATAATTATGCTTCACCTGTGAGTTTCCTCTATTCAGTCACTTGCTCCTTTTCAGAAACCAAAGAGAACTAGATATGAGGAACAGCATTCCACAGCTGTCACACATTTCTTAGCCACTAACTAACTAACTAAAGCACTACCACAGGGGGCATTACACCCCACAGGCATGGCCCGTATCATAAATGATCATAAGTGAATTGGCTACTTGTGCTCCCCTTCTAAAGGGGGGCCCAGTTCAGGACTGGGGAGCACTGGCAGGCGGGTGTGAAGATGCTTCCTTCCACTGCTACTGTTCATACTGCATTAATTTCATGTATAATAAGATGACTTCATGTTTTATGTTTGTTAATCTGGCAAAAATATTAAACTTATTTAAAAAATGTATGCCAACATAAATCATGCTGATCCTTACCAATGTGTTGCTACAATCATGTTTGCAGTCTATTATGAGCTCTCCAAAGTCTTTTAATTCATGAGCTTTTAAGCTATATGAAAATTTTCAAAAAGGAAAAATAAAAAACCCCAACAACAACAATAATAATAATAATAATAATAATAATAATAATAATAATAATAATAATGATGATGTTTATGGTGCTTAAGAAGACAAATAATTGAAGCTGGAAGTAACAAAAAGTCCACTTTTCTAGTTAAGTAAACCTCTCAAAAGTAAGTGCAAGTTCCACATCTGGAAAGCAATTTAGAAGCTACAGCTCCCAGTCACACTGGGCCTTTAGCCCCAGCGGTGAATTCTTCTCTCTAAAGTGCCTGGACTAATTTTTAAATGACAGTTAGATTCCAGGTTACTTAGAGCCTTCTGATTATTTCTAGCTTCTATGCTTCAAGCTAGTTTTCTATACAATTATCTGGATTTTCAAAAGTGATGGTTGACTTTAAGCGTTCAACCTTAAATGCAATGAAAAAAGACGTGACTGATAAAGAAATTTGATCTTCCTCTGAAAACTGGGCATTTGAAAATTGTTACTGTAAGCATGTAAATATCCCTACTCACTTTCTTAAATCGTGATTTTAGATTCCAGAAGCTCTTAGGATTAACAGTGCTGGAGGAACTGACAAGGAAATAGTTTTCATCAGTGGAAAATCCAGGAAATTTTAAAGAGATAAATCTGCTGACCACTTCTTCAGTTGCCAAATTGCTCATTCTTCACCTGTCCCTGAGATGGTTATGAAATGTAAGGTTAAGATGAATTGAGTTTATATTCACCTTTGAAAGGCAAGGAATGGACAGTGTAGGTGGAAAAAGAACATATAAAAGGCTTTCCACCCTTTGTTAAAAATTAAAGGTATATGCAGTGACATCACTTGGCATTCAATGTTTTTCAAGTACAGTAACATCACTTTTGTCACAGACAAGTCACATGCATCCTTCAGCTAACATCAGAATAAATGCATTGAAACCTGAAAACCAGATATGCCATGTCAGCTGCTGCAGCCCTACCAGTGAAGTAGCTTAGCACAAGGCATTGGCCAAATGGCTCTGTTTCATTGCACAGTGCTCAGACAATGTGGGCTCACTATTTTGGTATATTCTTCCCATTCCCCTGTCCTATTTTTTTGCATTACACTTATTCCTTGGCACACAAGGAGCATCAGCCCATTTGCCTAACACGACCTATCCAAAAATAACTGCAAGCAACTGATCTTCTCTAGTATTTTCAGCAGATGGCAAAAGAGGTTCATACTGAATGGCATGAACTTCCTAAAGCTGAGTACAGCAGCAGCTGACTCCAGTTAGACTAAAGGGAAACAGCCCGTCTTTTGTTACAGTAACAAAATTGTCTGGAGCTGGTATCTGAGGTATTAGAAGAAACATACTCTTCACATAATTTTACACTGAAACTAGAACCTTAATCAAAAAAACATTGTTAATGACACAAAAATCTTTCTTCCAGTTTTTCCCTGTCGGCCTGTCTTCTCTAGCGTATATTTTTTGCCAGTCTTTTCTGATTTAATTCTCTCTGTGGATTTAGGGACATAGTACAAGTGACCACTGGCTCTGCAATGACTGCGTGGATCATCTGCACAACTGCTTGTATGATTTATGTTTTCTGAATCTCTGACCCTTGTAGTTTTGTTTCTGTGCACTACTCTTTTCCCCAAGACAGTGACCTAATTTACAACAAATTACAATCCAGAAAAGAAACAAATAGGCAGTAAGAACTGCTGACACTGATGCCAGTACTTTGTATTCATCTCTGTGCTCATGTTGTCTTTTCTTGCCTTCCCAACACACGAGCACTCCCACTCATCACCAGGTGCTCTATTTTCAAAAAAACAACAAACAACCACCGCCTGAATTATATACCTCTTGTGTCATGAATTCTCACAAATGATGTCGTACTAGCTGAATTAGCTCATAAACTCCTAAGAACAGTAACAGCTGCAATAGCTGAGAAATGTATGGGAAGAATCATAGGTCAAACTTTTTGGAGCAACGATTCTTCATATCTTTGCTTCTTAACATCCAAAAGCCAGTAAATAATTTTGACTTTTTCTCTTTCATTGTCTAACTACAACATGAAGTACCTCTTTTCTATGCTGTTCACTGCTGTTAAAAATTAATCTTTTTTTTTTGTAATGGATTCTTTATTTTGTGCAGCATCAGTGCTTTTTCAGTGGAGTTGCAAGAAAAATGCACCAGATGGATCTGTGGTGACGTTTGTCTAGGGTCGAGTGCTGATCACATGTTCAGAGTATATATAATACGTTCATCAAACGTAACTGGAATATTTAATTTAAAACTCTGGCTAAATACCTTTACCTTTTAATGTCTTAGGTTTGATACCATGACTAGGACAGAGAGAGTGACTGAGAAAAAGGCAGATAATAATATTTGAAATTAGAACTTTAACTGTAAAGCAAAATCAAAATAAGCCTGAGTCAAGATAGGCCAGAACGGATACTGAGGACAGGTTGTAATCAGATTTTAAGATGTGGTTCTTGACTTATGCCTTGGGTGCTGCAAACCTGTAAGTGAATTCAACCTGAATTACGTACTATACTATATAAGAATGACTACTCATCCGTGGACAACTGAAAGTTGCTAATCAATTTTCCTCACTATTACAGGCATTTTTTGGAATCTTCATGTCTCATTTTCAGCCTTATGCACACAGTTTATCCTTTTAAGGCAAGAAGTGCTCAAGTCTTAACAAAAGCTTTTGGGCTTAACAGGGTTTTTTGAATGAATTCATTTTTTCCTTTGGAAGTGAGGAATGAGAGAATTTTGGAGCTGTGTTTTTGCTGGGCTTAGCACTTTTCGCAGTGCAAGAGGAGCAAATGCACCCTGACATGCAGACACCATGGGAAGTCAGGGCTAGGAATACATACCATGGTTTGCATGGCTGCTGCAGTATGGGAATGAGACAGGTGGCTAGCTGGTTTTGGAGAAACTGGGAGAGGTGTAGCTCTGAGCCACAGACAAGAGTGAGGACCTGCTAGTGGCACAGCAAGTAATTGTATAAAGGGGCAAATGGAGGGCAAAGAGCTCTCTCCAGCTTTCCCAGCCAGACTGTAACTTGTAAATTTCCATTTCACTGAAAGTTTCAACTGAGTAAAAAGATTAATTTGAGAAAAAAATAATTCCATGAAATCTTCAGTGTTTTTAAGGAGAAGATCAAAACAGTATTCGGAAAGCTGTTTTCTTCTTCAAATAATGTTATCTAACCTGTTCATTATGTTTTTCAAGTTTTACAGAGAAACCTAGATACATACTGGTCATCAGGGCAAAAAAGTAGCAAATAGCAATACATAAAACTCAGTATTTTTCACTTAATCCGTATTCATCTAATGAAAGTAAAATAAAGAATTCAGAAAGACTGTTCATAATCAAGATAATTACCAGCAACACATATATCACACAGAATCTGACTCTACTGAAATTTTTGTAATAGCAAGTGATGCACAAGTATCATTCACTCTCCAGGTTTTTTTGAAGATCAGTTCCTTAAATTGTCAGTGAAAGAGAATCCAGAGCTTTTCCCTTTTAAGTCATCTTTATAAAAGCATTAAGCAAAGTAAAAAACAGCTGAACTAGATTACTACAAAAATATTTCATATGTAAAACCACTACAGAAAGCATATAGAATATTTAAAAAGCTAAAAAGTACTTTAAAAAATCAATGAAAAGCGTTAGTACCTACACAAAATTTCCAAGATTTTATGGTACTTGTATTACAACATAAATAATCATGATAGCAAAAATCTGATTCATCAGTATTTATGTATAAAAATCTGTATTTCTATTTCAGAAAAATTCTCCAGGTATTATGTGACCAAAATGTATGCCATCACTTGTTTTTCTCAGCTATTTTTCAGTCAACATTTAAAAAATGCCACCCAAATGAAGCCTGGTGGCTCTCTCTGTCTTTCTACATTTTAAACCTTCAATAGCTGACTAAGTCCTGTAAAACTGAATGCTATTAACTGTAGCCAAAATGGTAGAATCATAAAATTGGAAAAGACTAAAAGATGTCTTCCAGTCTTTTCACCTTTCTCCTATGGAACAATTACAATTTTAACATTTTTGACAGACCTTTGTCTAATATATTGTCCTACTTTCAGCTGGAAGAAATTTAATTTTCTTTCTAGTAGCTGGTATAGTGCTGTGTTTGGGATTTAGGATGAGAAAAATACTGATAACACACTGGTGATTTAGTTGTTGCTAAGAACTGTTTATACTAAGCCAAGGACTTTCCAGCTTTTCATACTGCCCTGCCAGTGGAGGCTGGGAGTGCAGAAGAAGCTGGGAGGGGACACAGCAAAGACAGCTGACCCAAAAGAGCCAAAGGGGTGTTCCGTACCATATTATACCATGGCCAGTATATAAACTGAGGGGAGTTGGACAGGGGGCACTCCAGCTTGGGGACTGGCTGGGCATCAGTCTGCAGGTGGTGAGCAACTGTATTGTACATCACTTCTTTTGTATATTCTATTACTATTATTTTTTCCCCTTCCTTTTCTGTCCTATTGAACTGTCTTTATTTTAACCCATGGGTTTTGGGCTTTTTTTCCTCGATTCTCTCCCCCATCCTGGTGGCAGGGGGGAAGTGAGCAAGTGGCTGCGTGGTGCTTAGTTGCCAGCTGGGATGAAACCATGACATATACCCATAAAGACATTCTGTTATACAGAATTCACAGACTCGCCAGACATTTCAACTACTTCTCTGTCCCTACTGGAATGAATTTTTTCCTGGATATGTAGCCTGAATCTTCCTCGATATTTTAAACCCACTACTTCTTGTCTTATGGACATAGAGTACAAACTATCCTCACAGTTTCTTCATCATTTGTTTACAAATTTGAAGACCATGTACCCTTCCCTTTATCTTCTTACAAACACACAGCCTGAGATTTGCTTAAAGACAGTGTAAGCATCAGTCAGACATAATTTCCAGTGGTGGTCAGTAACAGATTTTTGTATCTGCCCTCTATCCTGCAGCCTGAGAGCCACTGTTTTCAGGATGGTGCTCTCTGTCAGTGACAGAGGGAACAGCAGAAATTTTCTATATAATATCTGTTTATTTAATTCTAACTGTACCGTCCTGCTCTAATTGCAACACATTCTGTTCCAACAAATCTGTGTCCCATCAGGAGTACTTTTTCTTCCTCTTTCTGGCAATGATAAAGAGGGGGATGTGGTGGTGAAACAAGGAGAGAAGGAGACCAGTATAATGCACCTCTACTGAAAGCAAAACTTTCCCTAACCTCACTGAAGAATTTGTCTGAGATGGATCTGAAGGGACAACACAGACAAAAGGGCTGTTTATCTCATCATCAAATAGTTGGACAATGATTCTCTGAGTCAATAAGAGTACTCTTAAATTTGTATGCTTCCCTTTATTCAGTGCAGCACTTGAGAAATAGAGGAAAAGATGAAAGAGCAAGGGAATAAAATGGGTTTATTTCTTTTGTTTCGCTCTTTCATTAAATTTGTCTTCTCAGATATGCTTTGAAAGTCTTCTTAACAGAGAATATAGAACTGCCACTTGCTTGCTGTAATTAAGCTTTTATTTTGAAATTAAATATAAGAACAAAGATCAGCTTGCTTATTATATTTGCTAATTCAGCTACTATGTTTGATTTTTGAAACTCTTATGACTGAGTCATCCCACCTGATACTGTTACAAGATAACTAGGGTAATATACGGGTCCCAATAATTTTACTCTCTTGGGGGAGGATGGATATCATTAAAATGACAGTATTACACAAGAGAGATGACAAACAGCAGGCTCTGAATGGGCAAAGGATCTCTGTGGAGTTGTTGTTCTTTTCCCACAGTCCTAGAAAACATCACATTCAGCTCCTGCCACCATTACAACTAACAGGACCCCTTACATTGACAAGATTTTACCAGTTCAGTTATACTATGTAGAGCTGTCCAATTACTCTACTTTCTTTCTCGCAAGGAAAAAAAATGATGTTGCTAATGGTCTACTGAGTCAGACAAATGGTGGTGCATGTCTGAAACCAACCACAATTTCATTTTTTTTCATGATTACAATGAATGCAAACTAGTCTCTGAAGTCATTGAGGGGAGTCAACTGATAGAAGCAAGCTTGAATTTATGTCAAGAAAACTCTATTCCCATCTTTTTGACAGAAGAAAGCAGAGAAGAAGGGAAGACTAAGTAAGTAGATAAAAAAAGGAAGTATCTGGGGAGCAGAAGAGGACTCTTGGAGAGACAGTTTTCTGTACAGCATTTTGTAACTTTTACACAGATCTTTCTTTTATATTTTGTCTGCCAGTAAAGGACAGCTGTTTAAGAAGTTCCTTTAAAGAGTTTTCCTGACTCTTCGTTTCACTGCTACTTGGAAGAATATACTGCAGTTCTGCACTTGGTTACACACAAAAATATGAAATGGTTCTGTGATGTCTGTGGCAATCAGGTAACATAAAAAAACTGTGAGTGCCATGTGGAGAGACAGGCATCAGCTGAGCAAAACTGTGGGAACTAATTACTCCTTGAACAGGGTTGTAGGCTGTTGGACCATAGAAGCCCATCTCATACTAAGGGCTGCTTGGCAAGTGACCTACACAGGTCTTGGTTAGATCTGGGCTATCCAATTCTGTCTAGACCAATTGCAGACATGATCTAAAAATATGATAGTGAGGCCCTGCTCCTATACCAGAAAGGTAATCCAGATCATCCCATTTCCTCCATCAGGGAACTCAGAAGGGATTTTGGGAAGATTCCTGCAGTATTAGTCAACTGCTGAATACCCCCCTTGATGTTCAAGACTTTCTAAAATCATTAGGTAGGTAAGGAAATAAAGGTCTTATCTCTCTGTTCCTGTTACCACAAGCCATAGAGTTTTCTAAATGACCAGCTGTTATTGAGCATCCTGACAGGAATCATAATAACCCAGTAAAGGATAGTCAAAGCAAACAAAAACCAAATTTCCAAGCAGCTGTTTAGATGGAGAATGGTAGCAGTTGCGTGGTAGCAGAATGGAAAAGTGAGCACTAAGGTGTTCATTGTTTCTTGTTTGTGAGACTGCTTAGTGAAAATATCTGAAAGGTCATGCAGGCACTCTGCTAATCATGAGTGGAAGGTGCCAAGACAGGAGGAGAGTCATGCTGTAATAACACCATGTTCTGCCAATTGCCTGACAGCAGCAGGAGAAGGATTCTGTTGTAAATCTCTTTCACTGATTTAAATTAAATCTAGAGTTACTAAGATGACCAATGAAAACTTACACAAGCTCTGTAGTGCATTTTGAGACCAGTTCTGCTCCTAGCTGGGGTTCAACAGCCTACTGACTTGCTGACTAGAAAAGAAAACAACTGTACCCATTTCAATACACATTTCTCATTGAAACACTGCATAAAATGAGAACAGCAAATAAATGCAGCCAACAAACCTTCTCCTCTCCTCTTCCATCTTCTGCAAATAGAGAGAGAGCAGTGTATGCTGCAAATGTTATGAAAGAAGTGGAAAAATCACAGCAGGAAAGTGTTTATAGGGCTACCTAGAGAGAACTGGCACTAAAATTTGGTGGATGCCCCTAGATATCCATGGATTTAACAGAACTGCACATACTGAAGAGCAGGGTCAGATCTTATGTTGAGTACACTTCAGTTCCCATCACTTGTGATAGGAAATAAAATTCTCTTCAGCATTCAACAGTCATAGTGTATGTTGTAGCACTGAAATAAAATCATGCTCTGTGCAAATCTTAGTTCTTGGAGTAACGGTAATCCATGATGCTCTCAGCAGAAAGTGAAAAATCTAGCAGAAAAATACAAAACCCAATGGCAACCTCTAGCTGGGAGTCTTGATTAACAATGAGGGAATATTCAAATGAATGCCTGTAGCATTAGGAGTGAAACCTAACAATAAAGGAGGATGCAACACCATATGAATTATATTCCCCATTGCAGCATATCATCACTGTGACACATGATGTCTAAACTTCCAATGCTCTCAGCTCTGCTTAAAATGGTGATGCAGCCACAAATCAAGGGAACTGTTGATAGATGGGGAATGCAGTTGAGGCATTTCTCACACGCACATGTACAATATCAGTCATGAGAAAAATCTGTCTATTAGAAAATCAAAATCTCACTCCTGGCTGTAACAAGGGACAGATCTAATAAGAGAAGAGGGAGGGAAAAATGTTTTGGAAGTTGTTCAACATTTACTCAGTGTCTGAAGACAAAAAAGGAGGGGAGAAAAGATGGAGAAGAAGAGGAAAAATACTTGCTTTTAGAGAAAGAAATACCTAATGGCATGCTATACTGTCAAAGTAAGAGGAAGCTAGCATGTTACTGCCGTACACCTGGATTAATTATATAACCCGTAGCCTGCAACTGCAGAAATTGAAGGATTTCTTTCCAGCAGCTCCAGGGCCTCACTTGTCAGAGGCATATGTTGATGTTGCTAATGCTCAAAAACTGATGTATATTAGCTGCAGACATATTTGTGTCAAATCCCTTTATGTTTCATGATCTTTTTTCTTTGTCATGAAGAAATCACTACAAATGTAAGACGATTACACTTGACAAAATCTGGTAGATAAATTGCAGTAAGTAGGTGAAGCTTCTGTTCTTCACTGCTCAAAGAACACACAAGAAATTTTCTTCTACTAACCACTGACATTGTCCCAATTTCTATTGATTGAGTCTTCAGGAGAGAAAAATAAAAGTGGCCTATAGGCTAGCACAGACTACAAAAACGTGCAACATTGTTTTGAGGAAGGATTCCACTAAGACACACTGGACAGTGAGGGAAACAGTATGGACTAGCTAGCTGAAAATGATGCTAACTGTTTTTTTCTCCCAAATTTGTGACCAGTTCACCATGTGATAAAGAGTAAGTCACTTCATGACTCCATCAACCACTGTGAAGTCCTCTGAGGTGTACAGATGAAAGGTTGTATGCTAATGATTATTCATCACATCCATCCAGCAGACACATCTGAAGACATTCTGTAGCATCCCACTTGGTGGGCTTGGGGAAGATGATCTTTTAGATAGTCTGTTGCTACACTCAGGAGTCATGACAATGACTGAGGAAGGACAGGGAAAATTTCAACACCTCGTTTCGCCTGGTGAATCCCAGGGCAGGAGTCACAACAATGGCTCCTAAATGCTTGAAATATGTTTTATTTAACATTGACTTATAACACAAGTGTGGCTAAATTTGTCATAGCAGATATTTTGAACAAAAAGCTTGATGGCCAACAGCTGTAGCAAACTATTCCTAACAACAAAGTAGGAGGAAGAGAAGAGAGAAGAGAGAGACAGAGAAGAAAGAGGAAAAGGACAGGTAAGTATTACCACCCTTGGATCCAGTGAGGAAAGTGTCTCGGTAGTAACTGTCTGGATTCCTCAGGTAGTGGGCGCATGCCTGGCCTTCACACATGTGTTGTGGGGTTTTCTTGAAAGTTCTTGAGGAGGGAGGGGGGTGTTGCTGATGCCCCTTATTCCCACTTAACTTGTTTGCACAACTGCGGTGCTAAGGGCTCGTGGCAAAACTCTGAACCTGTGACAGAACATCCAAAGTGCTACTCCTAGAAAACTTCCCATAAAGACAATCACCAGAAAGCCTCTTCGAGGCATAACTGCTAGAAAGCCTCGGAGAAACAGTTCCCTACCTCACCTCCGCATGGCGAGTCCTGTTTTGTCTGCTTGTGGCTACCTGACTGGTTGTTTGAGACAAAATTGTCTCCAGTCTCTCACAGTCTCTTGGTCCCTCACACCTTCCTTCACACCCTCCAGTGACAATGGGAAATTTCCAACCCTATCAAAATAACAAGGAAAGGCCATGTGGCAATAACATCACCTGCTCTCCTGCAGGGTGAATCCCTCTGGTAAATTATACACTTGTTTCTCCAAAGCTCTCCTCATCTCTGAAGTACTAAAACTTAACTTAGCCCATAATCAGGACAACTACCTCCAAATTCTGCAACTGAACAATGAAATCCATTTAACTTAGGCTTTGGAAAAGTCCAACATGACATGAGCACTAATGAAAGTGTACCCGTAAGAACGGAGTTTACAAAGTGCTATTTGTTTAATTTTTTTTTAATTGTATCAGCCATTTGATTTTTGTTGTAGGTTGGCAATCTGTATTAATAGTTGTATTTTACTGAGTGAGAGAACAGTTAAAATCAGCTCTATGACTCAGGCACATCTCAGCCCCACTCTTCTTCCTCACAGAGGATGCTACTAATGCTGTGAACAAGGTGGCCTTTGCTACAGACTGCACATTTTAATGGGGAATTTAATGTTGGCCTGCTTTGTTTGTTTCTTTCTTTGAAGCATAAAAGTACTGTTTGTTGCATTTGACTGAGTTGCAAATATCGTCTGGTCAGCTGAGTTCAGGAGTAAAGACAAACAAGTAGAAATGAGGTTCACACCATTCTCACAATGAACAGGTAATCAGACACACAGCTGTTTCTTCTGTAGGTTATTGCTGTAGGGACAGAATATAAAATGAACAACATACAATGTGTGTACAACACATATTTCTCCCACTTCACAAGTACAGTTAAGGTATCTTCTGCAAAAATCAGGTTAAGTTGCTGCTCTGTAATTACAGGGGGTTTAAACCATAATTAGCACAGATTTAATTTACCCATCAGGATGTATCAGTCGTTGGCCAGGCTATCCTTGAGATTTGAATACACTCCTATTTGACAAAACTCCTTAAGTACTGCAAAGAATTGGCAAACTGTATTTCCAGTTTTGAAACATATGGCACAGACATTAAATTCCCCTCAGAACTTATATATTTATACAAAAGTAAACTTTAGATACCAGACTAAATTTAAAAAGAAAACAAAAACCTCTTAAATGTAACAATAGCTATCAGCACGAATATTTAAGAAAGTATTTATTGATTTGATCTTTGCCAGCAGTTTATGTAAATTTGTCTAGCACTATCTGATGAAAAGAAGCAAAAAAATTACTTATTGGGAAATAATTAGCATACATGAAAGAGTAATTTAATTTAGCAGAAAGTTAACTCCTCTGCTTAGGGCAGAAGTATCTGTAATCTTTTTGTTTTCCTTTACACGTAATTCTAAGGTGTCAAGTCTTATCAACTTATCAAACTTGTCAAACAAGTGGCCAATGGAGTTTCACTGGAGAAGTATGAATAAGTCCTTTGCACCACATTTTATGCATGCCGCCTTTCCTTGTGCTGATGCTGGCACTTTTCTGATCCTGCAATAACACTCTGGGCAAGACAAGTGTCTGCACTGCACAATTGCCTGAATCAGCTTACCCTGGGCTCAGGAAAGCCTTGTGCTGGCCAGGGAGAGAGCAGGACATCAGCTGCCAGTGCAGCATGGACAGGATGATCTCAGCAACCTATGCATAGGTCGGTGCTTCCATGGGAGAGTTCATGCCCAAGTGGGCAGGTAGTATTCCTTCAGTTGTCAGTAGGAACAGAGTAAATTTCAGCTGAGGAAAATAAGTTGATTCAGAAAAGAGGTAATTTCTGCTGAAAACCAAATGCTGTTAGGAATAACTCAGTGAATGGGAGAGAAGAAGGCAAGGCTACCACAATACATACTTAACAACTTCATTCCTTGTGAATAAAATTACTATAAAGGCAAAAGAGAAAATCGAGGATTTCTTCAAATCAGAGAAGAGTTAACTGCATTTCGTTTCCCAAACCAAGAATCCACAGCAATAGTGGCTGGCAATGAAATTAAACCAAGGTCAAACAAATGAGGTTAAGCAATGCACTACTGGCTGGAGCCAGTCATACTCAGGGTGTTAATTTCTAACTTCTAGGAAATTACTGAGGCATAACTGAAAGAACTGTCAGTCTGTAGCCTTTACAGAATATCATGACTGTATTAATACTGTACTTCAGGTAATTCAGTTGTCAGGATGTGACGAGAGTATTCAGAAGGCCTATAGTATCACACTGCAAAAATTCAGTACAAGATTTATGATGATAATTGTGTTGCCTGACAATATCTAGGACACTTGATGGTAATAAGTAGTATACTGGATTTCTCTAATAGATCTTGACCCTCCTCTCACCACCAGATGTTTATAAGTCAGTGGGATAAAGGGTATTCTATTTGTTTCAAAGGACCATATATTAATATGGACAGGCTTTGAAAATTCTTCTCTTCAAGCACTATCAGCAGTAATGATGACAGACCTTGAAAGGCAGGAGGGATGAGTAGCATGAGCAGTACAGTGTGGTGGAAAAGGAAGAATTCCTCTCTCTGGTATTCAGAAAGTGCCAGTCATCCAAGTATCTGCCTAGAAATAAAACATCAGCCACAAACGCAGCTCATATTATGACTGTCCACTGCAAAGCCAGACACCTCATGCATTAGGCCTAGCAGACAGTTTGGTCAGGAAGGCAAAGAACCTCAGGACCAAATAAGGGAAGTAAAACACACTGGAACATTTTAATGCTGTTATTTAAGATTCACATTCAAATAAAGTCATTATTTACTAACTCTAGCAGTCATCTGCCATTGATGGAGCTCTCCCATAATATTTCTAACACTCAGTAAAATATTCTTCTAATCTGATAGCTGTAAATACTAAGGTCCCTGAGTGGAGAGTTTAACTATACTTCCACCTTATTTCTGCTGGGAATTGTAGTTTCAACAAAAATCCACATTATGCTTTGCTGTCATTACAGCTTTTGTCTCAACAAGGTTAAGGACTTGATGAGGAAGAACATAAAATCAGTCTCCCACCTCAGCAAAGGACTGATGCCTTCCGTCCAGCCTGGAACACTGGAACAAGAGGAAGAAAGGTTTGCCCTTGTTCCGGATGCAAATGGATTACCAGAAAGGCAGTCAGTTCTCTTTCATGCATCAACACATCACCCAGACTGGACTTTTAAACACTATTTAATTTGTTTAGTGCTTATTAAAGTTGCAATCATATGAAGACCTGCATGGTGCATGTCCACACCAGAAATAATGTCCAGTGCAAACAGATATGCTCATACTGTGCAGAAAATAACACATATACTTCACACATGTTCTAACTCTCTTAACACTGTCATCTGCTTCTTCACTTTTCTGAAGGAATATAGACAACGCGAAGACATACTGGCCTTCAGATATCTCAGTCCCAGACCAAGGAGCACCCTATTAATTCTTGGTGAAGTTGATTGCAGCTTGGTGTCTAGTTTCCTTTTGTGTCTTGGTGAGTCCCTTCGAACTGAATGAGGGCTGTATATTACCCCATCCTCTTCCCATGGTAGTGATAGTTCATACTAGCACTTCCCTGTGTAGTTTCTCTGGTGATAGCAACATTTCAGCCCAACCTGTAGACTTCCCTTGAGTAAGGACAGCAATTGGGTCTTTTTCTGCTACATATGTGCTTTCTTAGAAAATCAACCTGGGAACAGGAAAAATCAGAACACTTGGGTTAAACATTCTTTATTCTAACTGTTCCTGATCTTTAAAATTTATTCTTACTGCTGTTGGAGTTTCAGAAACTCTTCTGGTTTTTTTCTGTTAAAGGAATTTTTCCCCATACGGGTTGCTAGGGGGACA
>JAVJGG010000074.1:46678917-46689800 GCA_035590195.1 Aviceda cuculoides
TTTTTTTTTTTCGAGGTATAAAGTAAATTTTAAATGTTGGAAAGCAGTGAAATATCAGAGAGGATTTTTTTTCACCAGAAATCGTGAGGATATTATCAACTGGAAATCTAGTCGATTTTTTGGTTTTCAGCACTTAACAACATATTTTGAAGGTGACTCAGCTTGAGAGAAAAGTATGTTTTATCAAAATGGTTAAGTAAGAATAGTTTGTACTTTAGTATTTGACAACAGAGACTGTAACTCTAATATGAATTAGGCAAGTGTAACAATCGTAAATAATTTATTTCCATGAGATACAGGTTTATCTTCCTATAAACGTATGTGAGATACACATGCATTGTAATTGTGGAGTTCGGAGTTTCTGGTTATCTTTTTCTGTTTCTCCATCTGAAGGACAAGATACTATGATCAGGCATGGTAAATACGGTATTTCTCATGTGTTTAAGATAAGCACAGGACTAATAAATGGACTGTTGTTACTACTCACAACTGCTGTATTACTAAATTTATTTTACTAAGAAGAAAGTCAATGCTCTGCTGCTTTTATTATGACTATTTCTTCCATTCATCCTTCTGCATATCCAGATGCCATAGTTATCCTGGCTCTACTTATCCTAGCTGAGAAGTTCAGAGAAAAAGAAGGGCCTGACAGTACCATGAATATGATGTGTAGTGTCCAGGGGGAGAATGAAGTATAGGTTTGCCTTGCCACTCCCTACAAGTGAGTTGGTATTGCTGTTTGGGAGGAGCAGTTCTCCCTGCCAGCTGGGAAGTGAGATCAGAGCTGTTGCAAAGCTAGTGCAGCTATAATGGGGTGACTAGAAGGAGATGAGCTAATAAAATTAAAGTGAGGGATGGGAATATCTTAATGTAAAGTGGGTAATGGGAAGAAGTAAGAGAGCTTGAATCCAAACTTTATGCTGGTTAACATAACAGACTTCTTCTTTGATGTAAGACTCTTATCTCTAGTAGTAAAATACAGGGCACCCAATTTTCTTGGTTGCTTTGAGCTCCTCTACTGTAAAATTTAAGTTTAAAAAAAACCCCAACCCTCCACGCTTTCCATAAAAGGTACAGAGTTTTACAAGTGTGGGATTTTAAAACTTATACTTAGCTTTCTGTCTTGTGGATAACAAGAGAGAGTGGGTATATTGAGAGACACACCCACTGATATTACTCTTCTATTATTGAGTCAGGGCAATGAAGAATCCTCAGGGGTGTCAGAGGCAAGCATGCATAAGTCCAAAAGAAAAAGAAGCCCTGCTACTGACACATATTCTTTTTTGTAATAAAAATTATGGACAAATCACTATCTTACAAATAAAAATGTCCCTGAAATAGCTCATATTTCATAAAAATGTTTCATCCCAGGAGTAGCAAAACTGTTCAACAATAATACTTATTTCAAGAAAAGAAATCTGTAGTTTCATTTTAAGTAACAGTCTCTACTTGTGATTTTAAGCACTTATGGTCAGCGAACGTAATGATAAAATTATGATTAATTAGGTTTTCTTACAATTTTGTGCTTCTAATTTCAGAAGTCAAATTACAAACAGTGTAAAAACCTAATTTCCTCACCTATGATTCACCTTCCTACTTTGCTTATTCTGCTCCTATACAAATATACCCAGATTCTGCAAAATCTTTTCTTTATAAGAGCAGTCAACTTCCTGTTATTACAATTTCTAACTGGTTTTCAAAAAGAAACCAAACCTAATAGAGTACTTTGTTATCTTCCTAAGTTATCAATACTTAAAATAAAGACTTCATAAAGAATGCATTTGCAGTATCAATAATCTTAACAAAGTATTGCTAACCTTTAAAACGTAACTATTTACCATATCAATATTAATGGTCTAACTGCTGATAATTACATGGTAGAGAAGTAGATGCCAGAGGCACTATTCAGGAAGAATAGACAGTCCAAGAGAGTTGAAAAAGACATTGGGAGACTGAGGATGAAGGAAGATGAGAAATAAAAACCAAGAAAAGCAGTAATGAAAGCTTTTTTTTTTTTTTTTTTTAACTCAGCAAACCTGAATGATAAAGACTTGAAAAAAAGGAGGGAACTGAAATGCATGCAGTTATCTAAAAAACATTATTCTCCTCTTGATTTATATTGTACATTTTTCTGCTTTGAGCAGTAGCTCCTCCTGGGTTCACTGTAATTTACACATCTGCTGATGAAACTTAGTCCTAGTAGACTATGGCCATCCTTACTGAGAGAGCTGGAATCAATCAATTTCAGATGAGTGTCAGCAAATTGGATTGATATCCGGAAAGATTGTTTTCCATTTTTCAAGTTCCCTTAAAGTCTTGGCTACAAATATATCACCATTTCATTCTCTCAGGAAACCTATTATAATTATAACACAGCCACCACATCTCTCATCTCTGTTCTTTCAGTGTATGATCAGACAAGCTTAGAAAACAGTCTCCAAAAATAGGATAACCGAACCCTTCTTAAGCAGTGAGCAAACCATATGAAGAAAGAGCGGCCTGGCAGAAATCTGACCCTTAGCAACAGCAATCATCTGTAGCAATATGTGGCTTTTCAAGGATCTGCAAACAACATTGGAAATGAGGTTTTGCTAATGCATACCTGAAGGTCAACAGCATAGCACTGAAGTTTCTCAGCACGAGGAAGCTATCTGGGTATTCAGGTCCCCAAGTGATGTTACAAAGGAGACTGTTATGAAATTGAGGTGAGAGAAAATTCCAGAAAATATATAAGCAATAATGTTTTTCTCATTTTACCACAGTTCCTATCTCTTAGATCAGTGCAAAAACATGAGTTGTTCCATTAAATCAAGTGGTATGATCCATGGGTCAGAAATCTTTGAGAAGTCAGGCAGACAAATACAGAATTAGAAAATAAAAAACCTAACACAAAGCATAGGGTGGAAGGATGCATCCCAGCCAACAGAGTCTCAGTTTTCTTGCACTTGAGTACTGTCTCACTGTGGAAGTAGCTTCATTAATTTTGCTGTGACCAGCAATAAAACAAACTACTACTAATTCTTTGTTACCAAGGTGTAATAGTGATACTTTGCTGAATTCAGGAGGCACAGAAATAACAATACAGGCCAGAAATCTGATGCAAATATCATGGTACCTTCAATAGCACCCTTTTCAGCCCAGAGGCCAAGGGATTCCAAAGTATCTCACTCACAAAGCACAAATATCAAATGTGGCCTCAAATATTTATAATTAAATATTTCGGCACGTCCCAGGAGTACTTTCACGGTGATGGTTGCTCAGTTCAAGCTTTTTAAATTTTGAATATTCAGAGCCCAAAGCACACATAAAATTATTACTAACATCAAAATTTAAGGCAAAAAAATATGTACTGGTTTATTAAAAATGCTTATGCTAACACTATGATTTTAAAAATCAGTTTCTTTAAGCTTACTGGGGTTTTTGAGAGGCTTAAGGGTTACTTTTCCTTATTAGTAGTATTCTCAGGCATGAATCTCTTGTATTTTATGACAGAAACAAATTAGAACATGAAGCATATGACAGAAATTAAGGTATTAAATAGCAGAAAGGTAGCAATGACATTTATAGTGAGGGATGAGGAATGCAGGCTTTTAACTAACCAAGTTACTGTGCAACACCTTTTTTGGTTTAAACTGCACTCTAAACAGACCAGCAACTTGCGCATGCATTTCAAGTCTGAATTACTCTCTGTAAAACCTAACAACAACATTCCCCTTTATTGCCTGCAGACTTCCAAGTGAAAGAGCACCACACTTTTATATGGGTGACAAGAGCTTTACTGCATCCCTCAGCCCTGCAAGACACAATCACATAAGAAGGAAAGGCATTCTAGTGGACTCACAGGTGTGTCTAAGCAGCTGCTAGCTGCCAAATGAACTTGAGTAGTACCACTGGTGCCTCAAGCAAATGTTTAACAAAATGTCATAGAGAGTTCTGAAATAAGAGAATTGTTGTTGCTTTTAATCTTCCATGGTTTTGTGTTGCGGCTTTGATCCAAATTTTCTCCTTCTTTATTCTCCAAAATGGAATTAGGGTGGGTAGAGAGGGGTACAAGCCCAATACTAGGTCCCAAACTGAGAAGTGATTATAGTTTGCCTCCAGATCTGAATTCTGAAAGCTGTTTGTCTTTACCAAAGTCCTTGTAAGAACTGAAAATATGCAGAGATTTTACAGCCTGATTCTGCCACCGTTAATCATTTTGAACACTCTTCTTTCCTCCATGGAGAGCCAGAAAGCTATGCACAATTTAAAATCTATTCTGTATGTTTCCTTCTGGGAATTTCTTGGGTATGAGCACCCTATGTTTTTCAGAGGAATAAATACAAAAGGAATACTACCCTATTTAATTAAGGACATCACAGAAACATGCTATGTTTCTGTGTTACACATTATACACTGGTCCTTCAGAAATGTTCAGGATTTTCCAGACAGATTTTCTAGGTCCCCATAGGGAAATATGCAGGTCCAGGTAATCAGAGAGGCTGTGTCAATGCATTTGTAATAGGGTCGACAATTCGAAACCTTTACTGTCATGAAGTCAGCTTTTGCTTTAAATCAAAGAATAGAAGAATCCATGTCTAATGTGAATCAAGAGATAAAGTAGACTCCAAACCAAAAAATCTGATTTTTAGGCAGAAGTAGTAATACCTCCAGCTTAGATTTTTCTTCCTCTTTTACCACTGCATTCCCACAGATCGAACTAAGTCTGTGAAGATGACTGTTCTCCTCATGAAAACGCCCCATCTATAAAATGTAATTCTCTTTGGATTCAGTCCAAATAAATGGTTTTCTTGCCAAAACAAGAAGAACAAAACAAAAAAGCTCTCTTTTCTTTAATATTTGTGAGGTCAGACAAGATGATTTGTTTCATTTCTAGGCCACTGTAACAAAATTAAAAGGAACTGTGGGCTACTGTAATAAATCCCCCACAGGTGATGAGGTTAGGTTCCCAGTGACCCTATAGCCAATGACAAATGTGCTCATGGGGATGTAGACAGCTTTCACATGAGCATCTCCATTATTAGCATGCTGGAAAGCCACCTACTAGAGTGGTATCACTATAGAGAAAATATTTAACACCATGTCAGAAGGTAGGAGAAAACTCAGGTGATTGTACACACAACTCGCATACAGTCACAGCAAGTAGAAAGCTTATAAGAAAGTAGTTAGATTCTTGAGATGTTCTCTGTGTTTTCCTCTTGCCTTCAATTCTTTCTTACCCTTGGAAGAAGTTCAGCATCTCTACTGAAGGTAGAAGAGACTGTTCCAGGTCTAAGCTAACTACTACCAACAGGATTTCTCCCTATCTTTCCTGTCAGTATGGTTTGAAGGGGAGTTGTCTTCATGCAGATTTTTTTTTTTTTTTGAAGGTAACCTTTAGAGGTTATATTCCCAGCTTTCCTTGGCATGGATAGTTAGCAGCTATTTCTTGCCTTACAACCCTTAAAATTTATGACTTTGATTCTCAGCTCACTAACTTTCATTTAAATGGAAGAAAGGGTTGTCCAGGTTTACAAATTAAATCAATCCTAAGCTAGCATTTTTCACTACTGCAGTATCTTCTTCTGATGTCACAAAATAGGACTGCATGTCCTGGGAAGGATAAGTTATATGACAGAAACAAACAAACAAAATTTTAGCCCTGTGGAAAACAATTTTTTCCTGAGACCCAAATATCAACAATATTGCTTTCTGATTCCAGTCTTTCCAAACAGTGATGATATTACTGTTTCTGAATTAACAGCCTGTCTCTTGGGAAACTGGCTACTGTTTGTAGTGGGTTTGTAGGTCTAGAATTTTTAGAGAGAAGGGCATTCTTATTTGGCTTCCCTGAAGGTACCCACAAAGTGCTTCAAAATACAAACCCAAATAGCAATTTATTTCCCAAGGGAATGTTTTATTCAACGGTAAAATGTTCCCACCAGAAATCTTTTTGCTTGTCTTGAAATATATTTAATCTTTTTTTCTTTCCTCCCTGCCTTTCCACAGAGACTGAATTCATGATTATCTTGATGGTAATGCCCTGACTTCTTTTAAAGCTCTGTGAAGGAAATGTGGCTTTGTGCTAATTGTTTTCAGTTCTTAAACAGCCGCAACAGAAGGGTCTGGTTAATGTATTCACTGAAGGAATTATTTAAGCTCCATTTCAGTCTCTCATTATAAATGAACAAAAGAAACAAAAAGTGATTTGCACTCAAGAATTACAGCATGAAGTGTCCCTCAAACAAAACTACCAGCTACTAACATCTTGGACAGACATTAGCAATGATGGGGATAAATTTGTAAAGCATGCACACGCCTACACTTGACCCACAGTGTACCAACAAGGGAGAAAGCCAATATGGGCCCATTAAATGGAGTGGCAAAAATGCAGAATGCACAAAACCACAGCAATTCTCCTGCTGCCAGGCAACCTTAGCCAAAAAAAAGAAGGTAGGAGGGGGGAAGCGGAGCAAGAACAAGGAAAAAAAGAAAAAAGAAGAGCAGACTGTGGGGAAAAAGGTGAAGTCACATGGAAGCAAACAAATCAAAGTTATACAATTCCTTTTAAATCCTGCTGATTAGAACCTTCTTTCTATTTGTATTTAATACAGAATACACAGACATTAGAAAGCTTCATGAACAAGAGATAAAATTATATTTGAGAACATTATCAAGTTTCTTCTTTACTGGCTACACAAGAGATATTTAGATGGGTATGACTTGTGTTCCTCAAGCAAGTTAATTTTAAAAAAATAAAAAACCTACTGTGGTATAAGCAAGACTGTGTCCGAGTTCAAGCCAGATTTGTCTTCCAAAACATGCCAAACAAATACTGTTGTTCCAAATATTTGAAAGCAGACACATGAATTGCTATGTGACACACAATTAAAGGAAACCAAGACATACAGTCTGGAGAACTCATTTTCTACCACTTGTTTCATTACCCCACTTGGTTGACCATCAATAGGTAAGGAATGGTTAACTCCACTGTCATTTTTCAAAAGACAAATCAGTTTTAAAGTGGTCAGAATCAGAATGTGCCATGTGAGAAACCGGAGCAAGTAACAGCTTCAGAAATCATTCTGCAAGTTTCAGTATGTTCATTTACCAGTGCACCTTGTTGCTGACCTGCAATACCCGGCTACAGGCCAGAATAGACAACAAACTATGCCAAATTGAATGCACAAAAAATCATCTGGGATTAGCAAGGTCGGTCATTTCCAAATGTTACCTAGTCAGCAATACATGATTTCAAATCATTATTAGCATGAAAAAAAAGCAGAAAATAAGATTTACCATTGTTTTGTGACATACATAATAATTAGCTGTACTTGGGCTATAACAATTTATTGCACCTGGTATTTTTGTGCATGTTAGAAAAATGCTACTAAGACAACCTTCCTGTAGTAAGGAAATAACAAAAGACAAATGTGTACCCAGGAAAATAATTAAATTAGATAATCTGATTTAATCTAGAGACCAAATAATTTAAAGAAGTCATTGTGTTCCTCTTCATTGAATCCCATTGCTCAGAGGTTTTTTATTTCAGCTGAACTATACAGAATCCTCTAGGCTTTCTTCTTCAATTTTGACTGAGTTTTGGAAGAGGAAACTGGCAAGTTCTCCGGAATCACTTCATCCATCTTCCTGGGCACTCTGAGCACAATATTTTAATCATGAAAATAAAATTTCATAATTATAATCTTCACATGTTCTTCAGCACTTCAGTCTTGGGCTTTTGTGACCCAAGACCAGTGGACACCAAAGAACTTTTAAACAAAGTAATCAAACTACTGATTCTGCTTCTTTTTTACAGTTAAACTTTATTGTGTTGCAGAATAATGAACTGTCTAGAAAATTCACCAAGCTGACATTATGGACTTTGGCACAAACCCTAGTTACACAGAGTTAAAGTACTGGTAGTGGAAGATCCTGTTTATTGTATATCATATTAATGCAAAATCAGGCAATTATCACAACATAATTATTTGCAAAGTGGGGTTCTTTATGCAAACCACAGTTTATTCATTACAGTCTTGTCATATTGTTGGGCCTCTGACCATCTCTCTGGCTTATTAGAGACGGTAATATCCCGGCAGACCGCTGATGGGTATTTATTAAGTTTATACTATTTTGTGCTAATCAAATCATACAGTATTTACAGCAAGCTAGATATTTCAAATAGCCAACATAGAAAACAGCAGTAACGCTATCTTTATGACCTGCAATTCAATCAGATAGGTTTCAGTTACCTCATTTCTTTACAATGAAGCATTGCAAATTCTATTCAGTCCAGGTGAGTATGGTTTTTCTTGGCTGGGTAGCTAAACTGCCATTGTTTCCATCAACACAATGATTGGCTTTCTTTGTATTTTGTGATCAGATTCACAAGCTTTTGTGACAACTTGCACAATACTGAATTAGAAGCCAGGATTTTCTCATGCTTGTGAAATATTAAGATATCCAGTAAGAAGAGTATCAGAATGAGTAGCTTCATGGAATGAGACTTTGTGTAAATCTTTCCACTGTGATTGTCCTTGTATTAGAAGACTCGATTCATAGACTGAGGAACCTTTTTCTTCACATTGGATTTTACGTCCTGTATCTTAGTTTAAAAATACGTTTGATGAGATTTGTAATGTTTTCTGCCAATGGTAAGACTGGTTTTAACAACTGTACAGTCCTTTAATTCTGAACAGTATGTGGATATAGGACTTAGGCTTTTCTTTTTTTTTTTTCTTTTCCCCTTGGCGGAAAAAGAAAAAAAGCAGCTTTGTCTTTATAGAGTTGGAGGTTTCCTTTTTTATCTCTCCATATTTAGTATACCAAACCTCTGTCACATGTGTTATCAATGAAGTCAGCTGGGTCAGACTCTTGCAATCAGAATTTCTAACTTCTCTCAGATCTTTATGCTCTAAATAAGGAGCTGAATGGTTTCTGGAGACGATGATAGCAGAGCTGGGTATTTGACACAAGCTAGCAAGCAACAGACCAGATATCCAGCTGGAGTAAATTAGCACAGCTTCATTTAAGCTATTGATTTATACCAGCTGAAGAATTATACCTGCTTTAACAAAAATACTTTTTGTTTTAAATCACAGCAGGACTTTCTAATTATTTATTCATCTTTCCATACATCTTTCTGCCTGTACTGTTTAGCAAGATGCTATTTCTAATTCCCTTTTCAGAATATTTGAGTCCCTGTTGTCCGAGTGCAGCAGACAGTGACAACAGCAGCTGCCCAACATTACGAGATCATGCATCCAGCCAGACAACACCTTCCCAGCACCCTTCCCAGCTCCTGATAAATCCCACTGCCTCTCCAGAGCACAACCAAGGTCCCCTTCACCACCTGCATTACAGGGTGTCTCCCTATCTGCACATACAACAGAGTACCCCTTTTACACTGTGCTGTGTTCCTACAGTCAGTAATGAGAGAATTTCCTACAAGATGAGTCATATACCTTTTGTGGCTGAGTTATCTGAAGCTTGTTTTGTGTTAGATACACCACAGTCTCACCAGACGGTGTTTCACAGCATTTTCAGAGTTTCATAGTATTGAAGGCCAGAGGCCACATCCGTTATCAGGCTATACAGTTGCAGACATATAATTCCTGCACTAAGCCATCAATGTACTCTGCATTACTCATCAATAATTTTCGGATGAAGGGAAATACATCTTCTAGAAGAAGCACCCAGTCTCAAAATGCATCTCATCACCTGATGATTAGGGAGCATGAAATAACATCCTGTACTAGCATAAGCACATTGTATTACACCTGAATTCCCTCCTGAAATGCTTTTCAGTGCAGTTTGTCACATCTTTCTGTTTAAAACATGGTACAGCATGACTAACATAACATACCATTGCGGTATATGCGAGTGAAAGAAATACCAGCTATAGAATGTATAGCATCCGGCAGCTACTCAGAGCTGCTAGAAGATTACTGTATGTATTTAAGGTTGAGGCATAGACAAAGGCAGAATCCAGCAGCCAAGAGAGTCTGCACAGAGGCAGACAGAGCAGAGAATCAAACAGCCTCTCAGTAAGCTCCCAAATGCCTGCAATGAGGCTGCTCTGAGGGCCTCCTTGGCATCAAGGAATTTGAAATTGACTCTTTCCCAGCCTGAAGATAATGGCATTGGTATGGCATCTATGTAAAACAGGAAAATTTATCCTGTTCGTTTAGGTCTTCATTTGTAAAGATAGTAATATACCTTGATCTAGAATTCTAAAAGATAATTTTTACTTTCAACTCTTTCCTGTTTATCACAACCCAGAGTAAAATGCAGCACTCCTTGCAGGGATGAACTCTAAAAGAATGAAAACGTGCAGAGGAGTTTCCAAATAAAAGCCTCCAATGCATCAAAAATCCAGGTGGAAAGAATCTTCCAATTGATCTCAAACTCTTGACAGCTTTCACTAGCAGTCCTTAACTGCTGCACTTTTTAGACAAACTACCTTCTTAATAAGTTAATTCTGGATTTTTTACTAGTTTAAGGGAATATCCCACTAATACACAAATAACTGAGCATCCTGCCAAAGTAGTGTCTCATTTTATTGATACTATGGGTCTATCAACTGAAAATTCAGATGCCACTGTCCAATCCTCCAAGCCGCCCAGAAGCTGTACAGCTGAAACTGGGTGGTATTGTGATCACACTCACCTAAAATAACTGAGCTGTGAAACTTACTAGCAAAGGATGAACTGAATATAGTAGGATTGAAATTGAAATAGATTAGAAAAGAATCAGACATGTAAATTTATATGAAGAGTATGAAGGGTTACCACAGTCAACGATAACATACACTGGAACGTGTAGTACTGTCTTGGTTTGAAAGACAGGTGTCTGCCAAGGAAGGCAGGAGCCCCCCCTGGAATGGCAGATGCAACCCCCCT
>JAVJGG010000074.1:46708031-46744316 GCA_035590195.1 Aviceda cuculoides
CTTTACAGTGGTATTCACATACGAACAACTACATTACATCAGGCCAAAGCTTTATGTATTCCAGTTGGTAATCTAGAACAGTGGCCACTGGCAGCCACTTAGGGAAGAGAAGCAATAGGATAGTCTTCTTCGCTGAGAGTACAACCTTTAATAAGACAGAATAAACATATACCTATATTCACAATAAATTTAATATTTCACAAATTCATGATGATTATATCAGAAATTCAGATCTGAATCTCTAATAACAGCTAAGGAATTTATGGAAGTTACTCATTCTTTTAATAACAGCAGGTAGCATTGGATAGGAACAATGACTTTGCTTGTAATCATCCCACATTAGAATTACGAGCTATTCACCACCAGAAAAGACACTGCTAAAAAAATAAATTACTTTCAAAAGGACTCCCTCAAGATATGGCTGCCTTAGTGCTACCACAAAAATAAGAGCAGAATGAGTTCAAGCCTTCGGAAGACATTTTGTCTCTGTTTTCTGAAAACAGTAGCTAAGCAGCAGACAAGGACTATTTATTCCTCCTCTATGTGAGGCTGTGGAACATCTAATGCTAAATCTATGCCATCTAATTATCACCGTACAGAACAATGCAGGTTCTATCCCCAAAATACAGTAGTGCCAACTTCTGCAGCTCTCTCTATTAGCATAGTTTGTACTATAGTTAGAAGGCAGCCTGTGATAATTTGGTGTTCAACTCCTTCTTTTATCTGAGTAATAAATACACAAGAATGAGAGAAAGATATTTGATTATTCAGTTGAAAGCAGTCCAATTAATTTGAACCTGAAACTATTACACTTTGGAATACACTCAGTTTTCAGAAGCCCCATCTATTCCTAATGTTGAGTGGAGCTGGATCAAATCATCATGTCCCCATTATGTCATTAAAACAGCCCCTGACCATGCTGTTTCTATGTTTGTCTCTGTTTTCAACTTCTGTGGCTCCAGAGTATCCCCCTTCACCCCCATTAAAGGCGATCACAGATTGAGAGTTGGCTGCTTTGCCTTTTTGTACATACCACTTGGATCATGAGTAATGAGGGGCATTTCATTCAGGGGTGTTCCTAACGACTGCCATGTGTCTGTTAACTGAATGTTAAAACAAGGTAGGTTAATGTTAGGCAAGCCTCCCTGGAAAGTTATTAGCACAAGAGACTGTTTACTGCTAAAACATTCTTAAGCAAAAATAGAAATATATTTAACACTATGTCCTAGATTTCTAACACACAACTCCAAAGAGAGTGTTTTAATCATTTTGCACTGTCTTTGTTGTCCTCAATAATAACTGCTAGCTGGTCTGATAACCCCTCTTGCTGCTTCATTCCAGCTTCAACAGGAACAGCAAACAGCAGCATTATAACACCAAAAAAAAGTTCCAAGATTTTCCAAGTTTATGAGATTTCTCAAATTACCAAAAACAATAAGGCATTAATTTTAAAGTCGACTTAATCCTAGCATGTCTAGGATTAAGGAATATTAAATTTTCCTCAAAACACTCCTCTGGGACAGGCAAGAAAGTTTCCCAAAGAATGAGTTAATCAATATGTGAAGCATTGGCAAAATCACATCACTGCTTTACGCTAGCCTGGCAAAAGGAGTTGAGGGGGAAAAAAAGGAAGAAAAAAACCATATAAAAATTAATCAGGGAAAAAACAACAGACATCTTGCTTTTCCGAATTTTCACTTATGATGGTTGTAGCTCACAAGTTCACAAACTGAATGGATGAAGCCAAGGTAAACACACTAAGCTAAACATTATGTGTTTTATATAATCAACTTACTTTAATTTTGATACTCTAACCTCTATCCCTGAATTAGAAGCAGTTAAGAAATAGATGTTATGGCATTTTGAGCTCACAGACATTGTTATTTTCTATTATTCGCTTATATGCCTTTCAAAACATTATGAGAAATATTATAGGAAAGCACATAAAATTTGATGGAGGGGTGGTCGCCACAGTTTGGAGTCATCTGCAAATTTGACAAGTGTCGCCTCCATCCCCTCCTCCCAATTACTGAGAGATGTGAAACAGAACAGGTCCCAGGACAGATGCTGTTGAATGCCCCCTTGTTGCTGGCCTCAGGACAGAGTACAACCCTCTCAACATGACCATCCAAACAACGTTCTGCTCATCCACCTTCCCAAGCTTCATTGTCCTAAAATGAATACAAGAACATTGTAGCAGACAATGTCCAAAGCTTTGCTAGAGGCAATGTAAATGACATCCAGTGCCCTCACATAATTAAAAAATCCAGCCTTTTTATCCTTCATAAAAGGCAGTCAGGTGGATCAGGCAGACCATGTTGAAGAAGACTGAGGCAAAGAAGGCAATGAGTACCTCTGTTTTATCCATGTCCACTAGAAGCTCTTTCCAAGCTTACATTATTCTGAAAAGAAAAAGTAAGGAAGATCCCCCAGAGGAAAAAAAGGTTATTTCTCTTTCACATGGAGAGAGGCTAAGTATGCTGAAAGATAAGAAAGTTCAAGAGATGTCATGGTATCTCTGAGGTGGTAGAAAGAAGCATTTCCTTGGAACCAAGGAGAAGCGTACGAGTTTGCTACCACTGAGTTGGCTGGAAACAAGTTCTGTAAGGATGGAAATAACAGAGAAAGAACTGCTATTACAAATCTTCTGTTTGCTTCTACTCTTACTGAAGTATTTCCTACTAAGTTGTCTTTTTCTCAATTTAAAAAGCTAAATTTATTGCTTTGATTTTTAATTGCTTTTTGTAAGTTTAAAAAGCCTTTTGGGGAATTCTTTATAGGAGAAAATTTAAGCACATCCACTTGAAAGTTCTCACTGAATCCACCTCTCATTACTGCCATTTAATTGTTTTTTCATCACTTTTATGAATGAAATAGATGTTTGTTATTTTCTCTAATTGGGGAAAAGAACAGTTTCAATTACCTCAAACAATACTTTCTCCGCACTGTATTTTATATAATGAAAATTATTTTCATTTATTATCTACCAAAGACATGCCTTAAAAACCTTTAGGTATGCATGCATGGGCCAACATAAAAGCTTCATGATCATCTAATGCAGCTAAAATAATTTTTCATACGTGAAATGAAAATTATTTTCCAAAACAACAAGTTACACTTAAATTTTAAAAAGCAATACTGAGCTTGAGTTGCATTTAGGTCCTACACATGAATTTACAGAAAACAATGAGAAGTAATTATTTACTTAGGCTTCTTGTTTTGCTTTCTGTGTGCACATAAATGTAATACTTCAACAAGTATTATTATAAAGAAATTCAGATCTTTCATGAAACTGGAACAGCTTTTTGTATGCACCTATTACAGAGGGAAAGGTTAGTTTAGGCTTCACGCCAGCTTAATCCTCGGCATTTGTTCTTAAACACCCAGCAACATGAGTTTCAGTTAGTATTAGATGTAGAAATGTTGTTTTTGTGATAGACACACCTGTTTGCCTTGAAACATGTTGAATCCAACAACCTGTTTTACATATGTTACATGATAATCTCACGTACTCACAATTCTTCTCTTTCCATCATCCTTTACTGATGATATGCTTTAAAAAAAAAAAACCAACAAAGAGAAGTTATTTGAAAATACTTTGGATTCAGTAACTATGAGGAAAAACAGTGTTCTCTGAGTTCATTCTATATCAATATTATAGTGGTATAGCATCTTCTTGCTTTGACGCCAAGAGACTGCCTTAAGGAAAATAGTGGATGCTTTCCAGAACTTTAAAACATAGCCAAGTAAGCTTTAGTGTATATTTCATCACCTTAACATCACTTTAAAATACCAATGAAATAATGCAAAAAATATATCAGATAAGGCTTCATGAATAACCAGAACTCCATCTGAAAAAAAAAAAAAAAAAAAAATTAGAAGTTCTAATGTCTTTAAATGGAGTGAAATCTGTTCAGGAGTTTCCAACAATTCAAAATTCAGTTTTTTTTCAACTGTTAGATATCTTCTTTGTTCCTGAACAACTGAAACTTAAAAAAATAATCAATAAAACAAAACCCTTCACAATGCCACTGATTCTATCAATATAAATTTATTTTAGATCTTCCAAGGGATCTTTTCTCTTTTAAACCAGGTAAAACCTGCAGGGTTTTTTAAGAGAAGGCTGATTTATTCAGTACCTACTGTTTTTAATTTTCTTGTTAAAAAAATAATTCATGTTAATACCACATCATTCTTCCTGGAGCACTCAAAAACTTATTGGAGATGGCTGTGTCACTTTGACCAGGAGTGCCTCTTCCATCAAATAAAAAACTGAGTAGGGAAATTTCCCTCTGGTCAGTGATTTATAAATAAATATTTTTTTATGTCAAACTTTTTTTGCAATTCACTGTTTATGCTGTGATAATCCTTAGTGTCTTTGAACAATTATGTGGCATGCAAGCCAAAACCAAGAGACTGATCTTGCTCTAAGAAATTTACAAGTATAAAAAAGATCCAAACTGAAAAATTCAGATCATTGCATCCTGTGAGGCTGAGTTTGACTAATTCATCCTTTTTTGTGCGGACTTGCCAAAAACAGACCAAGAACTTTCACAACACACTTCTATTTTTCCTCCTCATTCTATAGGAATGAGAGACTGCAGCTTATTACAGGGAATAAGCTCAAGCAAGGGAGAATATACCATTATTAGCTAAATTAACCTGAATATTGAACTAATTGAAGATGAAATATTTCCTTGAAGTAATTTGTCTATTGTACTGGAATGGCTTTAACCAAATCAAAGCATATGGTCCTCCATTTAAAACCACAGAAGTGAGTGCAAGAATTATTGTTGTGCTTAATCTAAACAATAGAAAGATTCAGACCATAGCTTGGGAGGCTAGGTACTGCACTATGTCCTTTATTTAGCATAGTGCTTTGTTACTTTGGACAAGCCATAGTCTGTGCCATCACAGTCTAAGAAATAGAAAAAATTGTTCATGAACTGACCATCTTTACCTCTGGTTTTATCTTACCAAGTTCAGTGAAGGCAGATTGTAAGTATTATCAGCCTAAATTATTTTGCAGCAGTACATAACCCAGATTAAGACATTCTGCTTGTTCAAAGAATGCTAAAATGAAGCTAAATAAATTATACCATATGACCAGCAGCTGTGAGAACCTTAGTTTTTTAAAGGTGAGGCAAGACATATTGCAATGTCTCCTAACGTCATCCCTGAGTAATGACTAGAGCTAATATTGTATATCGTTTTAAGATAGTCTTACACTGGAAAATTCAAAGTTGCAAAACTTTGTCAAACCCAAAGCTGGAAAAAAACCTCAGTTCAGAAAAATTCTCCAGATTAATCTTTCCTCTCACTAGCTGTTCTTTGGAACAGTGCAAAACAATTTTTTTCCTCCAAAATTTCTGTTTATGAAACAAAAAATGATGCAAAATCCAGAATATTTCAAATATATCCAAAGCATTTTGACAGATTTACTACTAAGTTTTGTGAAGACATGAAATTTTACCTTTTAGGAAGAACAAAGTTCTTACAAAATGAAAGGCTATTTTACTACCCAACCTCACTTGCTTTAATCTAGAACAGAACACAGACTGCAGATGAATGAGTTCATGCAGCTTTTTATGCATGATATTCATTTTTAGGAATTTTCTGACTTTATGTAGTGAGAAATTAACACTTTTAAACTTGTGACCTGTGAAAGTATCAAAATATGGTTGTAAATAGACTGAGGAAGTAAGAAGCATGAACTATATTTGTCAAAATATTTTAGTACTCGAAGTTTATAACTTGTTACACTTGTAACATTGATAACACTAGACCTGGAACTAGCAAGAGTCTCCAAAAAATCAGCAGTTTCCATACTTCCACACTTCTGTTCCCACTGGTGCCCTGTGTTTGAAGGAAAGTTGAAAAGTATGGATTTATGATTCATTAAAGGTTTTTTTAATCCATCCCACCACTTTTTTTTTTATTTATTTTTAGCAAATAGTTATATGTATAAGCATGCTTCACTAGCAGAAAATCTTATGGCAACTTTTTGCTTTACAGCCTGTTGCTTAGAAGATTTGGGCAAGTGCTGGTACCACAAAACACAGCAATAAAATGTTAAGCAGTGAAGCTCTAGATCTGTGCAAAGTCAAGGTCCTCCATTAAATACAACTTTCTTTATTTGCCAAAAATTTTTTTCAGGTGGTCTGGACCACCTATAAACAAATAGCATACTCTGTTTTTTGATAAATGTGGATGATGTAAAAGATGGCTGGCATTTCTTCTATAAGCATATTAAACTTACTATGCCAAATATTTTCTATTCTTACCCTCTATTAAATGCAAACCCCAAACTTTTGCTTTTATTTATTAGAGGTACTACATGTAATGAGGTAAAATGAGCTTTGCCAGAGCACAGTATTATATTTTCAGTTAGGAAAGTTTACTTTTGCAAATTTAAAACTTCAACAGAAAATTAAAATGCATGGATGTAATTTAATTTCTATGCCTGTGTAAGCATATGTATTTAAAATGCTTAGTACATGAAACTACTATTAATTTCTATAAATTTTACCATTTCTATCAAGTCTACTTTACAGCCATCCCCAATTACCCTTATGGGTACTATCAAAGTGTCATTATATTATCTGAAGGAAGTATTCAGATTTTAGGCCTAGCGATTGCTCAGTTACATTAGATACAATTTGTAAACTCCCTGTTTGACAAGATATGAGTCTCTATTTTGCACTGACTCAGTAAAATCAATTTACAAGCTCTATTAAATTTTAGAACAATCACAATTATACTGTACTGGATCAACATTTCTGTCCTGAATTGTCACCTAAAAGTCATCTGTGTTTTCAAAATCACATCACAGCGTACACTTAAGGTTATTACACTTCTGTGAAATACTCCAATATAAAAAATTATGCATTGTTTTCCTGACAGTGATACTATTAAAAGGGTGAAATATTGTTTCCACTATTATAAAGAACATTGTTCAACCTGTTGCAGACAATGATGTGCCTCTTCAAAGATAAGGACTGCATTTATATAACGTTGAATGACTGCAACTGTAACTAAAACCTCAGAATTTCTAAGGTACTCTGCATCACACAAAAACATGACCCTCTAACAGGAGTGAATTTACAGTTCAATCTGACATAAACGATTGTGCTCATTTCTTGAATAAATACAAAGAATTATTGGGGTACTTACAAGCTTTAGAACCAGGAGAAACGAATCGCCAACTCCTGATGCACTTGGGAATTTGGACAGTAAGACAAAAACTAGAATTTCTCCATTGTGATGAGAAAATAAATGTTGGACATAAAGGAAAAACATACAGAAGAGGGGAACCTATTTTTTTTTTTTTATTGTTTTACTGGCAATGCAAAAAGATTTTTTCTCACCATGAGTTATTTCTTAAAAGTCAAGTATTTTCTTTGTGCATTCTTGTACTGTGCACTGCCACAGGAGATAAGAGCTAGCCAATTCTATCAAAACCTGCCATTCATGTAACTATCTCCACAACCACAATCACCACTGTGAGTATGCACTGATTACCCATCTCACTTCAGTACTCTCAAAAACACCAAAGCAACTCCTATTGGTCAATTTTAAAAATGGCTCAGCTGCAAAGCTAATGTCAGTTGTGATTCAGCCCTAATTTTGCCTGTCAACAGTCTTGTTCAGCTTCCAAGATATTCCAGCATGTTGCCAAGACCATTTTGTAAATGAAATATCTCTTTTGAAAATCACCATATGAATATGTCAACAGGTCATGAAATATTTTCATTACAAACCTTGAAGAAAATCTAAGCTCTAAACCAACAGTTAGAAAAATGTCTATTTCATTAGGCATGAGTGTGAAATCTTGCTGGAAAACATTTATTTTGGCAACTCCCTATTCTGTTGGTGGCCCAGAAGTATCCTGACTAGACTATCCTGGTGGGAGGCAGCACCAGCTCCAGTGAGGAAGCTGTAGTAGATGAGCTAATAACTACAAGGATCACCCTAGAGCATGAATTTGCAGTGTGCGAGTACCTAAGCAGCTGCAAGGTCAGACAGAAACAGAAATTCAGATGTTACTTCAAAGTAAAAGGTTGAAAATTTGTATTCATTTATCCAAGGATCAAAAAGAGCTTTAGAAAACCTACAAGAGAGGTGACTTTTTTCTCATGCTAATAATGGGAATAGATGTTAACTCACATAATGGGGACAGGGTTCCTTCAACCTCTTCATAGGATTCCTTCAATCTCTTCATAACCTTTTAAAAGTTGTGTAGTCATTTTAACCAAGATCCTTCAGTTACCTGTCAGACCTAGGTACCAACCATCTTTAGTCTCACTAAGTCTCCTGCAGTGCACAAAAATCCGTGATTTCAAAGCTTAAGACCATATTCAAGGCATAAGCCATAGTCAATTACTTGACGCACAAAGAGACTGCTTTCCGAACAGGAAACAGGTAGATGTGTATAGGGCCGATCACGTGTGTTTGCAGGGGTGTAAGGAAGGGGATGTGTGGTGCACCCTAATCCATGAAATAGAGGAAGAAAGGCATTGGAAGCCCCACTACAAACCTTGAAGTCTCGCCATGGGGAGAAGTTTTTTTCAGAATCATCAACATCTTACACGCTCTCAACCTCCCACATCCAAAATTTCCAGAGATTCATCCTATTCCCACAACTGTGAAGGTTTCCAGAGCCCCCTGCAACACAACTCAGGAGGGCTGCATAGAGAAAAAAAGTCTGCTGGTTAAAAGATCCCTCTTGAGATCTGCAAAAGGAAAGCACCTACAGTATCTTGTCATAGCCATGTTCTTTCAAGAAGGACATAACCTCCATGAAACTCAGAGGGTTTTATCATAAAACTGAAATTTAAGATTTGTGAATCTAATCTCCTTGAATCTCCTTCATGACTGTATTTGAGACAGATTTTTTTTTTCTTAGACAAATGCAATAAATTCCAAAAACATTATTTATCTAGAGAAGAAATATTTAACAATAAAACACACAGCTGATTGTCAAGATACACATGATCTGCCAGGGATTTCCTATGCACTCCATCCAAAAGAAGAAATACTCATCTCACTTGTGAATTACATGTGTCAATTTATTGTCTGTAAAGTATCCAAGTTCTTCAAATACACTATGAATTATAACAGTCTACTGAGTGTTACATGAAAAAAATCACTAATAATAATAATGCAAAGCTCTTAGTTTCAATTCTTTATTTGTAAATGTTTTTACTTATAATCCTTCTTAAGTAGCCCTTTGCAAACCAAGTAAGTCCATACACTAATATCAAAATTAAAAAACATGATTTGAAGGGGATTTTTGAAGTTTTGGGGACTTTTGGTTTAAATCAGATCAAATGCATGACTAAACAAAACAATCTGGCAACGTGTGAAATACAATGACTCCTTCCCTTCTCTGTACCAAATCACCATACTACCAAAAGGACTGAGTGGGTTTACATTAAAATTGAGAAGGAAAAGACAACTTTCCTACTTCTTTCAGATGAATTTGGAGAGTTCCTTCAGTACTCATATATGAAATTACAGAACCGCTGGCCAAGGTATGTAACCTACCATTATAAACAGCCACTGTGCCAGTGGACTGGCAGGTTGCCATTATAACTCATATCTACAAAAAGGGCTCCAGAGCAAATCCTGCAAACTACAGACCAGTAAGCCTGACTGCTCCCATCCATGGGAACATGGCAATCTGTCTTTAAAAAAGAAAACAGAAAAGGAAAAAAAAAATGTTAAAAAAAAGATTACTTAATATGCACATGGATGAACACAGTCTTGTTGGGGAAGCATCAGTGTGGCTTCTGTAAAGGGAAATACTGCTTCATTAACCTGTTGGAATTGCAGAAGGATAATAATAACCATGTGGATAAAATCTGACCTGGATTTGACAAGGCTTCACATGAAATGTTACAAAGAAATTCCATTGCTGCGGGATTGGAGAAGAGGTCCTTTTAGCAAGAGGAAGCCAGTTAAAGCAGAGGAAACAAAAGGTAGTGCTTAGGTGTCACTTTCAGGATGGAAAAATGCCAAGAGCAGGGTCCCTCCCTCATGAGTTTGTGCTGGGAACAGCTTTATATAACCTCCCTTTCAGTGACCTGGAAAGGAGAGGCAATTGTCAAACCTCCAAGCTTGCAGGTGATACTGAGCTCTTTATGGGTAGTCAAATGCTGTGCCCATGGCAAGGAACTGTAGAAGGGCCTCAGGGATGTGGTAGGTGAGCATCAGTGTAAGGTCATGCTGAGGAAAAACAACACAGAACTGGCAGTTTCAACTCAGAAACAAATCTTGGGGTCAACCTTGGCAGTTCTCTGAAATCATCAGCTCAGAGTGCAAGGGCATCTGAGAAGTCAAGAAAAAGTTTGGCTGCATCAGGAAGGTCACTGAAGACAAGGTCATCTGTTTGTTCCTGTAACAAACACTGATGTCCCCACATCTTGAGTGCTGTATGTCATTCTAGTCTTTGCATCTCAAAAGGATGGTAGGAGAATTAGAGGACATAAAAAGAAAAGCAGCTAAAATGGTCCAGGAGGGGGACTGGCTGCCTTACAAGCAGAGATTTAAAATGCTGAGTAGTTCTTCAGTTTGGAAAGGAAAAGGCTGAAGAGGGCCATGACTGAGATTTGTAAACTGCTAAAGGCTGCAGGTAACCTGAATGGGAGACTGTGCCTCACCAGATGCCATGGTATGAGCATAAGGTTCACTTGCTGAAAGTAGCAGGAGATCAGATTAAAACAAATAAAGCCATGTACGGTGCCATACAGAAAAAAAATAAAGCCATGTACGGTGTCATATGGTGGCTGGTGAACTTCTTGAATTTGTTTCCATCAGGCTGTGGAAGCAGGCAGTGACAGTGGGTACAAAAAATGGTCAGATGGATGCACAGGCAGGAAATATGTAAGCAGCTACTGAAAAGAAATAAGGAGGGATGTCCACTGCCACCTTGTGCTCTCCTATTCCACATGCTGGAGAAGTACAAGGGGACTGGACCGAAGAAACTGTTAGGTTTGTGCACTCCCCTGAAGCAGCATCTGCTTTTGTCTCTGCTGGAAACAGACCACTGTTGGTGGATGTACCCAATGCTGGTCTAATCCTGTTGAGCATTAATGTTCTCATTTGTTTTTTGCTGTCAAGATAGACTATAAGAAGGATACTAAATATACCTACTATGCTTCTGGCACACTAGGTCCATGACCAGTTGCGCTACAGATTCATTTCAGGACAGTGAAGAACAAGATGCAAACAATGAGACTGAAAATGGAGGGGAATTCTCTGAGACTCCTCCTTGAAAGTCAATTTCTTCCTGAAATTTAATACGGTATTCCTAATCACATATTATTCATACTGAAGAATGACTTTTCCCACATATTGAATAACTTCTTCCTAAGCTACAATTACTCAGTTCAATTCACTGGTGTGATATTTTACATTTCTTGGGCAATTGGGAGAATCTAAAAATCTTTCTACTGGATACAGAGAAATTTACATCCATAATATAAGCACTTCATGCTTAATTAATGCTTGCCATCTTACATACTAATTAGCTGTTTCACTCTGTTTCATCTCCAGCTGAGGGAACTCAAAAAGCAGTTGTCTGTTTCAGGGTTAGGAAGCTAACACATTGTCATCCTTGGCTTCCATCAGAAGAATTTGAACCACAAGGCTAAAACTCAGTGTCTTCATGTTACTGACTGGTACTTTCATTTTTAGATGCTTGAATCAGACAGGGCTACTTTTCACAGAGAAGCATCACATCACACATTACACAGGGAAGCTGAGAGCAACTGCAGCTAATTCTCAGTATCACTTGTTTTGCCTGAATTCACACACAAACTTGCCCATGAAAGAGACACAAACTCTTTTTAAAAACACCTCACTTATTTCTTGGGCATAAGGCCAACAACTGAAGTACCATAAGAACTAAACCATGTCTGTTTAAAAGGAAACCTTTTTACACTAAAAGATTAAGAATAGTAATATTGGGGAGGGGGGCATGAAAAGTTCACATTAGTACTTAAAATCACACACACTTGCCAACACGCAGGTCTTCATTATTCATAGCTTTACCAGATTGATGTAATGCACGTCACAAACATGATTCAGACAGAGTTTTACGGATGAACCAGCAGGGCAATTGCCTGGGGCCCCAGGGACCAGAAGAAAGCACCCCAGGAAGCCAAGCTAATTGGTACTACGAGTCATCTAATGTATGGGTGGGAGCAGGGAGGGGACCATGCTTCAGCCTGTCTGGAGCCTTGGTGTATCTAAAGCCAGTTTCAATTCTCACACCCTCTTCACCTGTATTAGAATAGCTATGCTGCTGCTGTAAACAAAAAAACCCTATCCAACACAAATTTTACAAACACACTGCAATGGTACAGTTAGTCTATTGGAGATAATTAGCATTTTCTGAAAACCAGCAGGAAGGATTGCTAACACACTAATAGCAGATTAGCGGTCTACAAAACCAAAATAAATAGTCAGCTGGAAGGATTTGCCAGCACTAGTGTCATAGTCTGCAGTTAGCCCTGGTTGCTTCTGTTTCAGCATTTTCCTTGACTAATAAAGGATTTTTTTTTCTTAAATTTGACTGTGTAAGGAGTTACACATCATAGCATTTACAATTCAGAAGCTGGATATGTATATTTAAAAAATATAAGCATTTGTTTTACAGGTTAGAATTTTTTTCTCAATCAGAAGCATGGCTAACAGTTTACTGTAAAGACTGTCATGAGTTCTCTGTAAAGGATTTTGAAAAGCTGAATAAATAGAAAATGACTCAAAGACAGCTTGTGTACTAGTTATTACAAGTGATCATGAAGGAATGGCATGCAACTTATCACAGTATAAAATACACTGTATTTTAAAGATCTTTCACCATAATCTACCTGCCTGCAATTTTTGTAAGACTTTTTAAATATTTAATCGGACTTTGGAGTGCCATGATATATAAAGTCAGACGTAGGCTTGTTTACTGCTTCTAAAAATTGTGAACATTCTATAAAGGGATGGTAACAGAAGGCAGTGGACACAATGAGAAGGACTTACTTAAACATCATGTTTGGGCCTGATTCACTCTTTCTCTCAAACAAAGACATAAATGCTAAAAATTGAAATACAAATCACTCAACAACTCTGAACCTCTTACTGGGATGCAGACCACTGTCTGACTGATATTTATATCACGGATATTTTGCTCATCCTGGCAAGAATAATTTTTTAAATCCAAAAAGCCCCACCTTACTAGTTCTGCACATGTTAAACATGGTAATTTTATGTTCTGTGTGTGACTGATCCACAAAGAACCACCAGCATTTTCAGATTATTTTCAGCAGGTATGGATAAGATGATCCTGTCCACCCTACTTAATTGCATGCACATGCTGCTGTGACCATTTCAGGGGTGGTGTAGCCCAGTTACGCATTTCAGTAGAAATCTTTGACAAAAAAACAGCTGCAAAGGCTTTTCCATAAGGCTTTTAAAGTAGTTTACAAACAATCTAGAATTAAATCAGGACTACTGCCATACTTGTGTTTCAGGCTCTGCAAATACAATTCCTGCTGATAGGAAAAGGAAAGTATGTTAGACACCATAAAGTTGTGCTTTAAACATTCGCTGTAATTCTGTAGTGAAAGCTTTAATGGGAATATTCCATAACGGCAGTAGGTAGAGAGGTACTTCCTGAACTAAATTGGTAACATCTTGGAAATTCAGTCTGTATATGGAATTTAGGATCAATAGCTCATTGGATTACCGTTGAGCAAAATGTTAATTTGTAGAAAGATAATGTCTGTAATGTCTCTAGTTCAGATTGAACCAGGAACCTTTGCCAGAAATACTTCAGGTATTGACTGATCTGCTTAAATCTCTGGCATGCCTTTTCCTTCCTCGGGAGTTAAGATCGGTTTCTCTTTCTACATTACGTTCTTGAAACACTTGTTCAACTGTATGGTGCAAGAATGATCCTTTTGCCTGAAGACACCACACATGGGATAAATACACTTACCCTGTCCTACAATTAGAACAGTTCAATGAAGTAATTTTATTGTCCAAATGTTACAAGCTGTGACTCCCTGAATTGCGTGAAAATTTTACCCTCATTCAAGCCCTGTGTTCATTCCGCATAAAGCTAGTACCAACTTATTGGTTGTATTTATAAATGTATTTATAAATTGGTTGCATTTATAAGTCAACTTTTTTGTTGTTAGAAAAAAGAAGACAAAAAAACCCATTATCATCTACCCGGACAACCTATGTAGTATTTAAATCTTGTGATTCAAAATACATCAGAGAATGAGGCTTCAATACCTGTATTATTATCTTGAAATTTCAAACAGGTTTCAGTTCTTCTCCACCAAGACATCTGAAAAATTCCCAGACCAGGGAGCTGACATTCATATTGTCCCACTGCTCAACCCACAGGAATCCATTACCAAGGACACTGAGGAACTCGTCTCTGTTCCCAGTGCTTCTGAGTGCTTATGGACTCTGAATGGGTTTCTTATTTTATCATGTCTCCTGTGTACTTTAAGTTACCCTAAGGCTTCATCAGAACCTGAGAGTTACAGAGTTATGGCCAACTTCTCTCTAAAACTGTCAATATGTTGGGAAAGGGAAGATTTGTCCCATAGATTTCTACAAATGCAAATATTCCCATCAAATATATGTCAGCTGGAAGAGTCAACTACAAAACCAGAATATTTAAAATAAAGGCAATGGAAGTAAACTGCATCAAACATGCAACCTTTATCTGGAATGATATATTTATAGTGTAATGAGATATGCAAACATATGCTAGGTGGTTTTTTTTTTTCCTGGATTGGCAGATGCGCCTTGCTGGTGAATAGCTGAACTGTTTTGATACTCCTTTTATATATCTGGAACCTCTAAAAAAAATGAAAGCTACATTAGCCACCTGAAAAAAAAGCACATTTTCTTGAGGCACCAGATGCAGAACCTTAAAGAAAGTTGCTTGTCCTTATAGCAGAGAAGATTTTTAAAGCACTGCTACTTTCTGCATGTTGTCCTTCTCATGCTTTTATCAATGTTACCAGTCCACTGATTATCACCATATGTCAGTGCTGTATGCCTCCTCTTACTGTGTTTTTGAACAGGCTGGTATTTGCTTTATAGCAGGTGTGTGCCCCTACTTCACTTTTTTCAACATCTTTTCCTATGCCTCGCCCAATCAGACAGAAGGTGATCACTTCAGTTCATCACCTTTTACCGCCTTTTGTTCCCACATCCTCTCACAGCATGAACTTCCATTTCCCTTGTGGAGTCTTATGGGAAACCACATCAGCTGCATGCAGACTCTCCCTTGGATAGTAATCATCCACCTTTCCTTCCTCACAGGAAGCTGATGTTTTTATTTCCTTTCATGGAGGTCCACATTGGCCAGCACTAGCAGCACTACATAACCTACTGAAAGCTTTGCATTTCCTCTTCCAGAACTCTTTTGGAAACTAAGATCATAGCAAAATCACACACACTAAATAGTGCATGCTTCCAATATTGTAGTGGAGATGATATCCGTATTTCTAAGTCTGCATGTAACTGCTGATTTTTGTGATTTCCATTGTAATAACAACACCTTTATTTTAGCAGCCCTGAAATCATTCCTTTCAGAATTATTAACTACTCTCCTCCACGATGAATACTGGCCTCATTTTGATAGATATTCTTTCCCTCAGTTCCCCTTTCTATCTCTCCCTCAGCCTTGCTTCCAAAGCTCCTGTTTCCACGGATTTCAGTATTATTTTAGGGTACTCAAAGAACAGGAACTCACAGTATTAAGCACAAAGCAAAGCATGAAGACAAGATCATTGCTGTATGGAGCTGGCTATCTAGCCCTGAGAGAAAAGTAAACATATGTTTGTGCCAAATAGGTCTAATTCATTCACCTTTTACAGCAGCACCAACTACATCTGGTCAAAATAAGTAGGTCTTAAGTCAGCACGTGAACAGAATAGATATACATTTCTGCCTGGCAATGGCTGAGCAAAAGGTAATTTTTTTATTTTTTTTAAATTTTGAAATCCTGTTTCTCTATATCTTTACTACATCACTTTCCTGTTGATAGGAATAATCAGGACTTAAAATTGGCGGATTAACACAGGTAGGCCAAAGTGGTCAAAGGCAGCGAGGGTTAGTACCTTGAACAGCTCCAGGACAATAATCAGCTCCCTCTGAAATCCACAGGATTAGTCAACAGATTTGCTGTCAAGAATGAAGGAAAAGCCTGAGCTCTGTCTGTTTGCCAGGAGACATCTGAACATGTTGAAAGCAGAGCTTGCTACATACTGACACTTTAAATCACTTATGCAACTGTCAAACTTAACTGAATTTATTATTGCAGTTCAAAAATAGCAAAGGGTCTCAGAGAAGCATCCAGCTCACTATGTTCAAGATACTTACAGAGGGTTGGTCTAACAACATACACCTCTAGCAGAGCAGCAGGATGCATAAAGCATCCTGGGTTTATTCTCCAAAAGTTTTAATTTTGTCAGGTCTATTATCTTCAAGTTCCAACAACTACATTTAAAGTTTCATTTGAACTTGAAACACGTTTTTCTCCTCATAAAACATGTCCTGGAATGCCTTTACATGTGCCATCCCCTTAGACTTCCTATCAAAGGCTGCATGACTAAGCATTTTCCCCAGTGAAACCTCTACCTTAGCTGCATTCAAGAAAAGCTTCTTATATTACTTGTAAGAAACCTTCTTTTCCAAAACATGACCACTGTCAACTTGGAAGTTATAGGAAAAGAGTTATTAAGGAGAATCTAGTAATTTTACTTATGCACTAATGACAGAAAATTTGATTACATTAATGTCATTAAAGACTGTGGATATCATGCTCTAAAACTTTAATTTGTTGCATTAAAAGCCCAGATGAGTCACTCCTACATATCAATGCAATTCAATTTTATTCCTGGGACAAATTAATCCTTCAAGTCATCCTTTGACTTTCATAGCATTTCACAAACTAATGTAGACCAATCTGTCTGAAGAAAGTGGGAAAATGAGGTCATGAAACTCAAATATGTCATGCTATCTTCTTCTGAAAAGTAAATGGCCAATTATCAGACTGTAGTTCAGGCAGTCATGATTCTGAGAAAGTCACATCTCTGTCCAAGGCTTTTTGGAGAGGAAACCATGCAGAAGCATGTTTTCTGACAGGACCTGTGACCCCCGTGGGGAAGCCACAGTGGAACAGTCCATTCCTGAGGGACTGTGCCATGTGGGAAGGACCCATACTGGTGCAGTTTTTGAAGAACTGCAGCCTGTGGGAAGGACATACATTGTAGAAGGTCATGAAGGACTGTATGTTGTATGAGGGACCCCATGCTTGAGAAGGGGAAGAACACAACAAGAAAAGATTGGCAGAAACAAAGCATTATGAACTGACCCTAACGCCTATTCCCCATCCCACTGCACCACTTGGGAGGAGGATGTAGAAAAGTCAGGCATGAAGTTGAGCCTGGAAAGAAAGGAAGAGTTGGGGGAAAGTGTTTTTAGTTTTGTTCTTATTTCTCACTCTCCTACTCTGTTACAATTAATTGGCAATAAATTAAATTAATTTCCCCAAGTCACGTCTGTTTTGTCCATGATGGTAATTAGTAAGTAATCTCTCTGTCCTTACCTCAGCCTATGAGGTTTTTTGTCATGTCTTCTCCCTCTGTCCTGTTAATAGAGGGGGAGTCATAGAGCATCTTGGTGGGCACCTGGCAGCCAGCCAAGGTCAACCCACCACACTGATGTTCTTTTCTGCTGATAAACAGGATACTAAAGCCGGATTTGACTTCATCACCCGGGTTTAGCTTAAGGGATTCCACAATGTCATTTGGGTTCATTCTACTCCTAATGAAAATATAACTTGGCCTCTAGTACATCAATCACACATTCATCACAGTTTTAGGTGATAGTTAAGGTTAATATAAATTCTTTACATACTAACATTATTTAAAAATTACAGACTAGCATGGAATTTCATTTTTCAGGTCAAGGAGCAGCAATCATTTTGCAAATGGAAGATCAGAAAATAATTAGCCACAGGAAAAGTCTAGCTCAGCATTCATTTGTGGTTTGGTGACATTGACAAAAATGGCTGATGTGCTCTTCAAGTAATCACAGATGGCAAGTGTTAGGTAGGCAAATACACATTAAAAAAAAGGGGAGGGGAGGGGAAGAGAGGGGAGGGAAGGGGAGGGGAGGGGAGAATATTTCAGCTGGAAGAATATTTCACCTGCAACAATCTAGTCCAACTGCCTGACCACTTCAGGGCTGACCAAAACTTAAAACGTTATTAAGGGCATTATCCAAATGCCTCTTAAACACTAACAGGCACGGCGCATTGAGCACCTCTCTAGGAAGCCTGCTCCATTGTTTGATCACCCTCTCAGTAAAGAAATGCTTCCTAATGTCAAGTCTGAACCTCCCCTGCAGCAGCTTTGAACCATTCTGACGCATCCTGTAATTGAATACAGGGACTGATATTAAAGTGCTATTACAATGCAATTCTCTGTTCAAATTTTTATTCAGGTGACCAGTGATGAGCACATATCATGTTCAATTTATCAATGTGACTTGCTTGTGCAAGAGTTCAGTATAATTTAGGGCTATAAACAGGGTTCATCTTTCTCAATGTTAAAAAGGATGCAAGTATTGCAAACGAAGGTCCTTGACTATAATGGCAGGAGAAAAATCAACTTATTATAAATCCAGAAAGTGTAACCAGGTAATCTGACATCTGAAAAACAGGTCACAGTATTTCAGTCAGTGTTTATACCTATGTGCACAAAATAAAATGTGAGACTAACATTAAGTAAAATATTCAATCCCCATTTTAAAAGGTGTATAACAATATCACATAAACAATTAAACCAAAATAGGTTATGCAACCCTTAAAATTAAACACGACTTTTATAAATTACTCCATAGGAAAGCAAAAAGCAACCTCACATGTCCCAACAATTTGCAGTGATGTTATGTTGCTCTTTCCCCATAGGGAAAGAAAAAAATAAATCTACCTAAAAAAATACAAAAGGGGAGAGGGCAGACTGCAGAGGATGTTTGTTCCCCAACATATTCTTTTTTCTTTTCATTTGAAGGATACTTATTTTAATGTAAGGCAAACTAATGAGAAGTGTCAAAAACTGACAAGAGAAACTGAAAAGGTATAGGATCTACATTACTTTTTAAATAGCTTTTCCTTACTGCATTCCAAGTTGAAGAGCAAGAAAAAGTTTCTTAACTGCTTGCACAACTTAGGAAATTCAGACCTGTGATCTATTACCCTTAGGGCAATTCAGTGCTATATTCACACTCAAGCTGGTCTGGTAACCAGGGCAGCACAGTGATCCAGCCTAACAATTTACAATCTTAGTTATTTCAGGCACCCCCATTTTGCATATCAGCTGCTGTTGTAAATATACTTTAAGCCACGTACGCAAGTTCAGAAATTCTGCTACTGCTACTGCTAACATAAACCCTTATGAACCTTGACATACACAAACTAAACTCTGAATGTTCAGGGAACTCACTGACAGATCAAGACTGTGTTTTTACATGACTCAAAAGGCATTTAAGGATCTTTTGACCAAATGAAACTGAGAAATAAAACCCAGACCAAAGTCTCACAGTAGACACTGGGAACCTCTTTAAGAACTTCAATAGGCTTTAAATCTGTAACTAAGCAACTAGTAGCCAAGTAGAAAAAAATGTTATTTTTCTAGTTTTAAATTTCCAGCAAGATTAATAAAAAGGTGGAAAACAATCACAAGGATTTAGCAGTGCTTTCTGGCAGTGAGTTAGGTTTTTTTTATCATTTAGTAACAGAACAACTTTCTCACCTCTTAGCTTTATGTATTTCTTGTAAGATCCTATTTTCACTTTCTTTTACTATATTTATCACTTTTTTTTTTTCCCTAGACAATAGGAGTTGACCTTTACTTTAGTTAATCTAGTTGTATTGAAGTGAGCTCTTTCCTCCAGGTATTCCAAGAACCTTATGTAAGCAGGTAAAATTATAGCTAGTTGCCAATCAAAACTAGTGTTATTCTGATCAATTGGCAAGGTCTTCAGTGAACGACTGTTCTAGCTTTTGTCTCCCCATCATTTAAACAGGCAGCCTTTTCTGGTTCATTCAGTATAGCTGTGCTAAACAAATTCAAAACTGCAGGCTTCTGCACTGACATGACACCTTGCCAGGTTTTTTTTAAACTACATATTCTAGAGCAAAGGGGTAGCACCAAAAGTTTTATCCCAGTGAATACTATTCATACTAAATGCTTCAGCTAGTTCATTGCCACTGTAAAATTCAGCAATCCTGCAACTACAATTTTTCATCATTCCTGCCTTGAGTATGCACCACAAATGTCCAGCAATTATAACTAGTTGGAATGAGCTACACTCAGCCCAGTACAGGTGACCCTCTCCTGAGCTGACAGCATATACTTTCCTTCCATGGCATTCAGCCAGCAGGTTTAAACCTTTCACTTTGTGAAAGTGACCAGATGACAGCTAGGATGAGGATAGGTTACACCGGCTCCACATGACAAACTGTTCTATAGAAGCCCAGCTTACTTGAAACAATACGCTACATACTTGTTGGAAAGCATGATCATAAACTGGTTATAAGCACATGATGGATGTTATTGATATATTTGAGGAGTGACCTGAAAGGAATTATGCACCATCTGGGAGAATAAAAATAGCTGGGAGATTTCCTATATTTTTAGCTTTCGGCTCAGTGACTGACAGGCTGGAGAATGTTCCCACCAACCAGGTCTTCTAGTAAATGGATAAGACCAGTGAAGACTATTGAGTCTAAAGGACTGTTCAACTATTATTTTCTTAAGCACAGATTCTTTGTTTTTCAACACTTTCTTTTCTTCTTTACCTTTTTCTTACAAAGTCATAATTTTGATATAAATTATGTTATCCAGTATGTTAAGTGATGGTTACCTAGATAGGAACAATTAAAAATACATTGAATTTAATTTTTTTTTTAGAAGGTTGTTGTCTGTGTGTTCTTTCCTTATACATCATGCATTTCTTTCAGCTAGGATACTGCAAAAATAAACTTTTAATTTATGCTTTTTTTACATTTGTTTGCAGCTAGTATGCTGAAAGGAACAATATCTGTATTTTTGAAGATGAAGTCCTTTACCCTCTAAAATACAGTGTCCAACCACTTTTGTTTTCATAGGGCCTCTTCAATATTTGGGAATTGGTGAGTGGTTATACAACATTTATAGTATCAGATATGTATAAAATACAGCAGTTTTATTTTGATGGCCTTTGTGGAAAGTTATAGGTGAACACACAGGATGCCCCATTTCCCTTATCAATTCTTGTTTCAAACTCAGAAGTAAACTTTTCCTGCTATTGGATTCATATCTCAGTCTGGGAAGATCTGTCTTCTTTTTAATGAAAATATATTATCAATTTTAAAATTCTGCACAAAAATAACAATACACATTCCCCAGATCCTGACTGCTTTTACTTTAAATTCACATTTAAGATTATTAATACTACAATAAGTTGAGACAAATTAATCACAGAAGAAAATTATTCCTCATGCAGAAAGTTGGTGCCAGGACATGAGAATTACTGCTTCAGTTCTATTACCACTCTGAACTCCATACATTTATTTCCCTCTTTTTCACCCTGCTTATCCCAAACATTCCCATGCTCAACCCAAATAAGCTCATATGTAGTTGCAGGAGCTTTGGAGCTGTGACTACAGAGCTTCAGCTACTAACAGTCTCATCTTGCAGAAGCAAAGCAGTGAAGATCAATTTCCTAGATGCTACAGAACACGTTAGCTGTACATAAACTTCCTCTGCAAAATACCAGCTCTTTGAACTAGCTTCTGTGGGGACACCAGCTTTAAGTTAATTTCCTTGAAGTTCAAATCTTAGCAATTATTAATTTTACCCAGTAGTCCACAGGAAAATGATGATCAGATATCACTGTTACTTTGCCTTATACAATATACGAAAGACAACAAAATTATGAGGACAAATGTAGTCAGTGAAATCACACTTCCATTGACACCTTACCTTGTCTCCAACAGTGTATGCCTCAAGAAGAATGTAAAAACACAGCTTTTCCCTACAATATTGTCACTGATTCCAACAATTTGGAAAGAACGTCCTTGGCCAAAAATAGCGTTTTTACAGGATTGTTTAGATAGCCTCTACTTGACTTCCTTTTCCGTGAGAATATCCAGTCATCTTACTATGTACATGAAATTTTAGCGTCCACAGCAGCTTGCAACAATGAACTCCGTAGCTCCACTACACCCTGAGTGAAGAACAACCTCCTTTGGTTCGCTTTGCCATGGGCTAGTTTTATCTGATGCCCCTTAGTTCTTATACTGGGTGGAAAAAGAAGAAACTATTTTCTACATATCTTCCCTTTGTAACTGGTGGTTTTATAGATATAAATTTATGCTATTCATTCTTCCTGGAAGAGAAGCCATCCATACTTTTGATTACCTTTGTCACCCTTCTCTTTTTCAGTTGTCAGGGTTTTTTATTTTCTGAGATTGCTTGGATCAGTACTCTGCATATCAATCAAAGTAACAGGCCCCACAGATTTATACAGGGACACAGTAATGCTTTTTTTTTTTTCCTCTATTCTTTTACTAATAATTTTCAGCATTTTTAGACTACTACTAGGCATTACCATTTCCATAGAACCTCCTATTTCAGTTATTATTCCTGGGTGATGTTCCTTCACTTACAAAATTACAGGCTCTGTCCTAAGGTACATCCTTTCTCCCATAAAATGTCACTTCAAGTAACCCATATTTAACTTTATTTGCCATTTTATTGTCCTGTCTTTCAGTTTCATATGGTGTTTTTCCAGTTCTTCATATCTGCCCCCACCTGAAATAACTTAGTATAGCCAACTTATATTGGCTATATATTATATTCCCACTTAATGATACATACTCCTTTCCAAGATCATTGGTGAATCTGCAGAGCTGCCTGCACCTGCAGAGTTGCAGAGTCCCTGAAAAACTCTGTGGGTGATCTTGCTATGCTGTGAAAACTGGTCAGTTAATCTGGCCATTGCTTTATTTGTTTTTCAGCCAACTACCTGGCTATTCAAGGACCTGTCTTCTTCAATACTCAAATACTCCTCTGAGTAAAGGCTGAGAGAGCTGGGACTGTTCAGCCTGGAGAAGACTCATGAGGGATCTCATTAGTATACGTAAGTACCTGAAGGAAGGGTGCAAAGAGGATGGAGCCAGGCTCTTAATAGTGGTGCCCAGTTACAGGACAAGAGGCAATAGGCACAAACTGAAACACAGGAGGATCCCTCTGAATGTAAGGAGACACTTTTTACTGTGAGGGTGACTGAGCACTGGCACAAGTCGCCCAGAGTTGTTGTAGAGTCTCCGTCCCTGGAGATATTCAAAAGCCATCTGGACACGGTCCTGGGCAACCAGCTCCAGGTGACAGGGGTGTTGGATGAGGTGACATCCAGAGGTTCCTTCCAACCTCAGCCACTCTGTGATTCTGTGTTATCAACCAAACATTCTGTATCTACATGCTTGGGTAGAAAGTGGAGTTCTCACAAAGAACTCCAACAGGTTTCAGAGACACTATATTTTCTTCATCTCAGGATATTTTACAAAGAAGAAAAGATTTTTTTAAACTGATTTTGAGCCCACAGTTCTTAAAAGTTGTAGAAAACTCTTTTGAAAGAGCCATGACAACACATTTTAGAAAGCAACTACTTCATACATTAATGCTTTCCCAAAAGAATTCCATGAGGTCTGCAAATAGCCAAGTTAATTGGTTACACAACAGATTTAATTGTCCCCCCCAAAAAACAGTATGGTCCTTCATTTTAAAATACCCAAATAAAAATAATAATGAAAACCAAACTCTATACACTCCTAAAATTATAGATTAGAAAACAAACCAGTTTTTAGTTTGCCAACTGACATCCCTCTTTCCTCCTTTTTCTCAGTTTTTATTACAGATTATGTATACAAACTTGGGACAATTTAAAATGATCTCAGTTTCCCTTGCATCAGTTCCAGAGTACTAAATGAACAATTCTCTAGAGGCAGCCTGAACTGAACATCTGCAAACTGTTGCAAAAATAGCCTATACTAGAAAGAGCTCTGAGAAACTTATTTAAAAAATTGCATGTGGTTTGCCTAGGCTGCATTTTCACTACCTGAAAGACACAAAGACTGCACAATTCTTCCAGGGGCTTCAGGAACTCTCCCTTAAATGTGTGTTGTCACTTGGAGATGTGCCTATGACTTACGGTCTCTCACTTCTGAACCTATTCTATGACATCCTGTGTCATCTCCTTTAAGATTATTTTGCAGATGTACAACTTCTACCACCTTCTTTCTCTATGAAAGAAAGTTTGGATAGACAACTCTTTTCCAGACCTGTCATGTGAGAAGACAAACTAAATAATCGTAACAGTAGTTTATATGAAAATGCACATTCTTCATTCAAAGCTGCCTTCCCCAGTATCATGCTCCAGTATATCAGCAAAACTGACTGTTAATCAGCAGCTCTGGTTGTACGCTACTGATGAATACAAAACTGCTCTTTGGTTGTAGATAGTCACCAAAATCAAAAGGGGTTATTTTATTTCGTTTGTTTTGGTTTTCATAGGAGCTCAGAATTACTAACTCCCTTGAGGAAAAGCAAATGTTTTGTTTACAACCAATATCAGCCAAACTTACCAAATTTCATACAGCAAAAACATTCTTATGTCCTCACTGAAGGGTAGTTAAGACATCTGAAGGCATGAAAATTATGTGTGTATAGTCAACTCTGCAAGCATTCAATTAAAAATGTCAAAGAACAAGACCAATTTTGGCTAACAGAATGTTCATTTCAACTTCACAAGCGTGTTACGTCACAAGTGTCTCACCAGATTTATGCCTTTTTCCCTTCTTACCCAAGAATTCTTAGGTAAAACAATGGACAGAAACATTATCCTTTGCATCTCTCTCCAGTGTTCAACCCACTAGATGAGGCTTTCAGTTCAAAGGATTCAGCAATGTCTGTAGAAAACATTACCTGTATTCAACAGGCCATACTCTCCCACGTTCCCACCATATTTTGAAAGATAGAAATACAAAATGGGAAAATAGTTGGAAGCCATTGTATAAAAATTGTTCAAGGAAGCACTGCCCCAAACAGCCACAGCTGTACAACATGGATCACATGGATCACAGTGGCTGTTCTTCGACAATATGAGTGTGATTATGAGTACTTTACCAGCAAACCGAGAGAACAAAGTCCAAATCAGCAGCACACTAACAATTACAATGCTGCACAGAAATCCATTTTTGAAGACCAATATCTGATAAAAAGTGATTCCAAAGGGCTGTTTTCCCTTATTTATTCAGACTGGACATTGATAAGATTACTTGTGGGGAAAAAAAAAACAAACAACTATATGAACAAAGGTGAAGGACTTTGGCTGTAGCTGTACCTTTAGGAGGACTTTATAATCCTCCTAATTTCTTACTTGTTGCATGTACTAACCAAAGCATACGCATTCTTGACTCTCAAAAGTAAGCTGAACTAGAGGTTAGTGGAGAGGCTGAATCAGTCTCAGTGACAATTCATTAGACAGGTAATGCAGTATAGCCGTTTGCAAGAGTATCCTAGACAAATATTCCATTTCCAAATATCACCTAATCCCCTAATCCCTTTTTTTTTATGCCACAAGCATATAATCTTTGATTTACTCAAAAGTATTCACTTCTATCTCTCTACTCTTTTTTTCTCTGAAATATGGAAGTTTCTTCTTGCAGATCCAATTCCTTGTGCATCAGTTTCTATATTAGAGCATTTGCTGTACAAAACTGAACTAACTTCCTATTCTAAACCTGAATAATCCTATTTCAAACACTGTAAATGTTAACTGGGAGTGAAAGATGACCATTTAGTGGCAACCACTGCAACAACATTGAAAAGGGGAGCTGGTTTTAAAGTAACTTTTGAGCTCTTTATAAAAATAATAAAAAAAGTTGGGGGTGGGGGGGAGCATCCAGGTAAAATTGGACATGAACAAAGATCACAGAAACATGGGTCCAGAGCCAAACTGCCTTGCCAAGTGTCAACGAAATTATTACTCAGCTGGGGTTAACTTTCTGTTACAAAAGGGGATTTAAAGCAGAAAGATTTGAAGTAATCACAAGAGCAGGAAATGTTTAATGAGAAATAACCAGACAGTTGTGCTACCTCCACATTTGTGTTAGATACCGCAAACTCATTTTTTTAGTCCAGACGTGTGGTTTGCATATGCTTACCGGCCAAGGAATAGAACATATTCTAGGAAACTAGAATAAGCTAAGGCAAAACTTCACTTCTTTCTGCTATTCAAAACAAATACAATGTTTCAGCCATCCTTGCAGAATTTTTTCTAAACTGTAATGGGATTACGGACATGCAGAGATATTTGAATTTCACTGTTCATCTCCTAGGATGGTAAGGGCATATAAGGAGATGTTTCAATTATCTGGGTTAAATTTACAGCCTTGAAGCTCAAAACACAAAAGGTGGCATCAGCCAGCCCTTAGAGCACTTCAGCATTAGATTCTCTCCCCTTATTGTTCTGGTGGTACAGAGAGCACTAAAACTGTGTTATAGTACATTAACCCATCCTTGTTTGTTACAAAAGAACTTATCCTCAAAGGATTTACCCATCACATAAAATTAACATGGGGGAACTATTAATTTGTTCAACTGTGTCATTTCAACAATACCCTAGGAAATTACTTCTCTGCAGCAAACTCCAGTTCTATTGGAGCTCCCATTTCACAGATGAAAATTAGCACTGAGAAGTCTGTCTCTCCCTCCAGACTGATACAGAAACAGAGAGGTCCTCCTTGGCTCCTTGGCTGCTGTTTTCAAAGGCCTGCTTAGCTAGAGTAGGTAGCAGATAAGACAAACTTTTCCTTCAACCTGCTCTCTTTTAAATGCAAAAGTCACAGAGTCTAAATGGGATACTGACCTCCAGAAATAAAAGCACCAGGCTACCACTACTAGAAGATGATCTCAAGCATAGGCAAATCATCAAGAAAGCTGGCTTTAGGTGCTTTCAGATTAAATCAAGTTCACGGATAAAGACAATTTTTTTTTATCATAGTGATTATTACAGAAAAACAAGATGAGCTGAATGTGATTCTTGCCAAAGGCAATAATAAGGTATATTTTCTACAAAGCAGTATAATACTTCAAATAACAACTGACAAAGCTCATGGCCTGCTTTGCAGAGAAAACATGCTCAAAGGGAAGAAAGATGCATGAGTGCAGCCTGCATGATTCAGCATCTTCCCTTTTGGGGGTTAAACTGGGAAGTCAATTTTACATGTTGTTGCTTTTCCAGCTGTTGAAAAGCCCTGTTTTGAAATATTCCTCCCTCCACCACCAAAATATTGAGCCACTCCTTATACATTAATAATATTTCATTTTTTCTCTGACACAAATGCTTGCTGCAGAAATTGCTTATGAAAGTCATAACATCAATTCTTGTTATGAAAGTCAACGTCAGCTCAGTACAGCCACAATATTCCCACATCAACCAGTAGTAACCTTTATACCTTATAGAAGCTAATTTCAGCCAAAAGCCCCAAACCCTTAAGTGTCCCTAGAGCAACACACAGCTTAACTGCTAAAGAGACAGAAAGGGCTAATAGTACAGGAAATAAGGTAAGTGGTATGACCACTCACAGGCACAGAAAGGGCAGATGGAAGTAGTCTATACACGGTAACTGTCCCTAGAGGACAAATATTACTGTGTTGGTACTGATCAGGGATCACTGATTTTATTTACCTGATTTTCTTATGCTGAATAAGAGCATTTGTGAACAAGTCTTCACCAGGGATGGATGAAGAACAATATTGTAAATCTTTCAGTTAGATTTTTAGAATTGCAACAAAATTATTATTCCCCAAGAAAAGTTTTTTTTTTCAATAAAAATGATATAATATGTGGCAGCATAACAGCATCACCAAACAAATCAGACCCAGTTATCATCCAAAACCTCATCTGAAATTTCTTAAAAGTAACATATTCACAAAGGACTTTTAAACTCATGGAGACTATTGAGACTGGTTTCTGATGAGTTGTCTGCAACGAAATGAGGACCCACAGATCTGTTTCTTGAAAAGAATGTGGCAGCCAGTTCACTTTTCTCCTCATTTCTCTTTGCTTTTAAGAAAGCAAAGTTTTGCATCCAGCTGCACAGTCCCAAGAACATGGAGATCAGTATAGTTATGTTCATTTTTTTCTACAGTTTGCCTAGCATACAATGGAAAAGGGTATTTTGCCAGACACTGACCATAAATGTGGTGCTTGTACATAATACCTATCTCATTTTATTTTTAAAAAGCCAAAATAAAAATAATTTAAAAAAAACAAAACAAAAAAAACCAAAACAAGCAAAAGCCAAAGCCCAGGAGATAACTGTAACAGAAGTGCATGTGAATAGTTTGGATTTGCCTTTCAGAACCTGGATGGAAATTAGAGTAGAGCCTGGCTCGTACTCAGAACACCCACTTGACAGAAGATGTTTACAAGAGCCAAACAATCCGCCTAACAGCAAGAGGTATGTTGTAAAAGAGGAGTTTGTGTTATGTGACAGCCAAGCTTTTCAGCAAAACATCTTTTAACCAAGGGCACATGCTGGAGAGGATTCCAAAGTATCTTTTCTCTAAGAGGCTAAACAACTCTTAAAGATATTAAACCAGTTTTAATTAAAAATATTAACATGCATTTCCCAAAGTAAAATTTATTTCACTTTAGGTATATAAAAGATGAAACAAATTAAAATCACTCATCTTCCTGAATTTGTTTAATTTAATTGTGAAGAAGTACTAAGATAAAACTGATGCTAAAAGAAGTCCTTAGAGCTAGTTAACTGCCATGACATCCTGCCACACTCTCCAATGGTACTAAAACAGTGGAAACAACAAGTAGTCTTTGAGGATTTGACCCAACAGTTCTACAGTAATACCTCCATTTAAAAGCTTCCTATTAAAATATTCTCCACCATACATCAGACGTTAACCCTGTACTTCAGTACAGTACAGCAAAGAAGTGCAATATTTCTCTTTTCTGGGCAAATGCTATAGTAACATGTAGTTGATACCTCACATTGTCAGTTCCCCTGAGCTTCCATACAAATGTCTGTTTACTACTGTTTACTCCCATTAGCCTTGAAAAGGTGAAGAGGAAATAGGCTTTTGCTTCTTTCATATTCTGAAAGCAATTTGATAATTTTCCCTTAGAGGACAAATAAAGACATTCTGGGTAACACCACTGCACAAATATTACTGAAGACAACAGCCAGGCGTACAAAATCTTTATTGCTAGCGATTAAGTGTCATTAACTTTGAAACTCAGTACCTTGTAGACATGATAATAAGAAATGGCATTTTTTACATTTTATACAAGACTTCTAACCATTTAAGATTATAGAGGCACTTCAACAATTCACTTTACAAAGACACACAAAAAACCATTTTTGGACTAGAACAACAGCTCCTGTTTAGTAAACTTTTAATATCAACTATTTTCAACCGCAAGGAGAGATCTACAGAGAGATCAGATAAAATGCCAGTGGCATGTCTCTCTACCCTTCAGTTATGCACATTTGAAGTATCAGCTTTAACTGTTTCTCTAAATTTTACTTCCATACTAATCTTTCACATTTACATTTTTAATAATTTATTTAAGGTCAGTTGAAACCACTCAGGATCCACATCAGGATTGTGGCATTTATGACAAAGAGATATGGGGGAAAGGCATTCTTTCTACATGGATGTGGGGGAGTCTGGAAGCCTGCACTATCCAAGGAAATCAGTGCTCAATCCTTCATGTATTCCAGAAACAGCAGCAGACACATTCTATCTTTTTTAATAGCAATGAATAAAATTGAAAATGAATAGTCAGGACTGAAACAGCAGTGTAAGTGGGCTCAAACGTCAGACAAAGATTTACAAGTAGGGCTGCAGCCACTGCACAAACTCCTGTTCTAGGTATTTAGCTACTACAGAAGATTTCCATGGTGGTATGTGCAGGCAGGATAAGAGAGAGATTTAGAATATCAAGAAATTCAGACAGCTGAGATTATTCTGTAGAGCAGCGAGTTATCTTTCTTTCCCCTCCCTCTATTTCTGCCAAAAATGCATAAGCTTTGCTAACACTGGGATTATTTCGTTTAGACTACTGTTTCCTTCAAGTTAATGTAGTGTAGAGCTTGCAAGCCAAATCCTTTCAGGTAGGTTTCTTGCTACAATTAATTATATTTGACAGTAATTCAGAAATGCAAGGGTGAAGCCTACTTTATATTTGGAGTAACAGAAGAGCAGGACATGGAAAAAACCCATCTGAAGGAAATATTTTAAATTGTGATCCTCAAAATGAAAGGAAGTAAGGAAATGCAAAATAAAAATGAAAAAAACTTTTCATTCCAAGACAAGCAAATAATCCAAACAACTAACACATTAAATTTCAGTGCAACAGAGATCTTCGATTAAAAAGCTCACATGGGACTGGCAGAGTAATTTGTTAGAAACTTAAGACTGCCAGTTACATCTGTGATTTTTCCTGCTGCAAAAATATTTATGAGATACAAACATTCTTCTCTCACTTTTTCATAAAAACAAGACACCACAAATACCATAGATGTCCAGGCAAACCCGTTTTGGGTTTACTTGTGTGGGGTTTTTTAAAAATTTATTTGTGTACAGATGAACATCTGTACAAAATTTGTTCTTTAAAAACTATGATATAGTCAACTTGTAAATACTAATGTTTCAGTTAAGTGAGTCTTCTCCTTAGTGATTCTAGACTGTTTTCAAAAACAGGTGCTATGCACAATCTAAGATAATAATTTTAGAATATTCATACAAGGCCCAGTCAGGCAAGACCAGTATTGCCATAGGAAATGTTTTCTGGTTATGATTATGCTAATTTAAAATTGATCCATCAGGAAAGGAGATGTTTGCCTGCAGGGTTAGAGTTTTTACTTTTCCCTCTCAATAGAAATTAATATTTTTTTTCTTTTTCAGATAGAAAATTTGCATTTATTTCAGTGAAATTCCCTAGCAGCACCCTGCTTCTACCATGGCCAAAGCAGTCACTTAAGAGGGAGTATAAGAACAGAGCAAGTATGAGCCTATTTTCATCTCAGCTATGATCTCAGCTCTTTGAATCTGTGTCTTCTTACAGCTTAATTATGTACATTTTGAAGAAATATGGCCATTTTTTTTCCTTTTAATTTAACATTTATTGTTGTAATTTGAGGATCTCCAATTCTTGGATTGGAAGGGATAGTAACCAACTCTTCTCTATTCATGTGCTCTCCATTCCATTCATGATTTCACCAACTTCATTAGCCTCTCTAAGGAATGAACAGAGATACAGCCTGCAACTCCCCACCTCCTCACCAAAAAAAAGCTCAAAATATGTTGATAGGTTCTAACAGGTTTTTTTGGTTGAACAAACAGTGATTGGTTATTTTGCTATATCTGCATGCCTCATTTGACCATTATCTTATACTGCATGACATTTATTTTTCATCGGGAAGAACAAAACCAAAAGCTGTAACAACAAAGTCAAAATTCCTCTTCAGGCAGGTGCCAGCATCACAAACCTAACTGTGCAGATGAAATATGTGCACAGACCAAATATACACAGAATGGCCAAAGATATACTACCTCAAAATCTTCCAACACAGAATGACTTAATGAGCATGCTTCATCCCATTTTACAATTACAGCAGCAATTTACCACCATCCAAGGTGCCCTTCTCCTCATATATTTTCTTCTGCATCCATAATTTAAACCACAGAAGTCCAGGTTTTGAAAGGTTTCTACCCCTCCAGACGTGTCCTTCTTACCTCTTCCTTACTCACGCTTTCTTTTTTACTCACCCCACCTTACTCCTTGTAATTATGTGAAGAAAAGACAAAAGGAGTTGAGTTCCTGAACTCCACTTTTCCCCTCTACATGTACTTAGCTGCATGTAATTTTCTTCCCATCAATCATCAGAGAGAACACACAGGGAATGCCAGCCCTCTGTCTGAATGGAGAACTAAGAAGTACTAGAGTGGGCACACACCTCAAGCACACAGTGCTGAGGAATTGTTAAGGGATGTCTTTATGTACATCACAGCTCTCAGGGATACAAGAAGGGACAGGTCAGAAGGAGAATAGACACTGTGATGAATAAAGGCATCCACCTTTCTCACAGGTTCCCTTTCAAATCGTGCTTTCTGACTCAGCTGAAAAAAATCAGAATGAAGACCATGAGCTAGCTCCCTGAAAATGTTTTCTACTTCACTTAAAAGACTCCTTTATTTATGAAATAAAACATTATCTTCAGTTGCACTAAGGAGAAGTATGCCATGTGTTTTAAGCTGCCCATACCTTTTGATCATTCTCAAGCTTGAGGAAGAGGAGAGTCATGTATTTCAGATCACCTTGTACCACCACAAAAGCTTTCCTCTTTCGTTATTCCATGTGCCTTCCAAACAAAATCTATCAGCAGGATATGACACCACAGTCCAAGAGACATTCTTCATACAAATAGTATTCCTTACAAAAACCTGCAAAAGCAGGCACACACAGAGAAAAATATGGGGTTGCCACAAGGTTGTATGCTCGTGCAAGTCCTATTTATGCCTGATGTGAGAAAGGTACATATATAAAAATGCTATACACTGTTTTGAGAGAATATACTGCTAAGGCATTAGCAATATGCATTAGTAGATGCCTTAGACTTATTGAGAACAATCTATATGTTTGCCTGGACATGCAGAGTGGTCAGACAGAACAAGGATGTAGAAGCATCCCCTACACGAATACTTTGCAACTGTTGGCCAACTGAAAGCACAAGTGGCTTTCAAGCTGGGACTACAAATTCCACCACAGCACGTTCCTCACTTTGGAAAAACATAGTTACAGTAGGACGACACGAGAAGAACATAATGTATGCAACAGGAGCTCTTGCAGATAATTTCCAGTGGCTTCTGCCAGTTCCAAGAAAACAGAGTTAAAGTTATGTGCTCGTATACCTAACTCTTCATTTCCTCATCAAGCATTTGCTGAACTCATTATCCTGGGAAATCACATGGTATTGACCCATAGCCTTAAACACTTTCATTTATGCAAAAGTTTAGTTAAATTTGCAGTTATTAAGTGTAAGTTCTTTTTATCAAGAATCAAATATCTTTTCAGGGCATTTTTTTGCTACGTAGGGAACAAGGTGTCAAGACACAAAGGGCAGAACTTCACTGGAAAGGTGGGTGCTTTATACGTGATAGTTGTTCAAGTGAACAGTTAATCAACATACAGTAAACTTGTTTCTTCTTTATGAAGATAAGTATTAGCATTGTTTATTTTTGCCCATTAAAGTTATTTTATATTTCCACATGCAGGAAGGCAACTTTTGGACAACGCAGTTGAAATTCTTTGAACTATTGATGGAAAGAAGTGGTTTTTAAAAAACACTGTAGATTTTCATACATAAAAAAACTTCCATAAATCAGTGTTTTAAATCTCAGTCTTTCTGGACACTTAGAGGTACAGAAGGCACATGGACATGGCAAAACAGAAGAAATGACTGAAAACAAAGAACTTGTAAATGACTGACTATGAAATGCTGCTGTGTTTTTTCTTTACTATTGTGTAGTAACTGTACATTTATGTCAAAGTCACATTATATCCAAGCATGAATAAAAGTCTCTGATGATTTCCATGGTGCCTATATCGTCCAAAATGACCATGCCTTTATAGTAATTATTATTCAGTGGTAGACCCCTTTTGAGAGTAGTGTATCACTTCACATACTGCCTTGCTCTCATTTAAAATATCTTTTCATATCAATGGTAATTTTCTCCCCTCTCATAGAATACAAATTCATTGTCATATTTTTTACTTTTTTTTATTTAGATAGTCATAACATTTTAATGAAAAGAATTATTCCATGCCTGGAAATTTCACTACTTGAGAAAAGAACTGAAGCTGATGAGTGAGCATGCCATCTTGTCCTTTTACTTATTTGGAGAAGAACACTCATCATCCAGCCACAGAGGCTGAATACTGTTTTCCATAGTGAAACAAATACTTTGCCAACAAATACTTCTCTAGGTTCACTAAGAATTATATGCCCTCTGAGACTTTAATTCCTCTGATTTCTCTGTGCTACAGATAGTTCAAGACACAGTTCCGAAAACAAGATTCTCTCACTTTGCACTATGTATTTTTGTTTAAATTGAATTGCTACCATTCATATGAAGAAGAAATATGTTGTTCTCTGCATTTCCATACACATATGTTTGGGCCTGCCTCAGATTTAGAGAGTTTTAATAACTGTTTTTAATATACTTTTGGAAAAAATATAATTAACTTACACACATAGCTCAGCTTGAAAACACACAAATGTAGATCCCAGCAGGCATTTCAACAGGATTTAGAACTAACTAGAGAAGAAAGAGGGACAAGCCTTCAATTGTTGATCTTAATTGTAGATGAAATAGAAACAACACCCTTATACACTATTTCATTTCTTACTTTTTTCTTAAAGCATGTGAGATCATTTGCTTATTATATTTCCTCATTAAAACATCACAATATCAGCTCATTTATTTCCATTTCTTAGGTACACTGAATAGATGATAGAACTGCTCAGATTATATTGCAAATCAATGTGAAGACTCGGTCCTGAAGTCCAAGTGCCATCACAACAGATCTAGCTCCTCTGCATATTGGTCTAAAAGGAACGTGATTTAAACTTCACTGAATTTTTTTTTTTTAATCCATTCCCTGCCATATGTATGCATAAAATTATGCAGAGGAATCTCTTTCTCTGTCAGTCACATACCTGATCCTACAATAATGCATTTTCCATAATGTAGTGATTTAGATAGAAAAATGTGGGAAATTATATGCTCCAACAGTATCAGTTGGTAGGACATGGGAAAACAGTGCTGAGTTTCCCTTTCTTGAAGGAGAGGCAAGAGTGATGGTCAAGGAAAGCTCCTCCAGCTTCCTGCTTTGAGAGATCTTCCTGTAGCTGTCATAATTCTGGTATTTCTGTTCTTCTAAATAGTCTTGGTGACCATATCACTCTCAACATTATCATCAAAATGACAGCAGTAAGACACAGACACAGTTGGTAGCATAGTATCCAATTCAAGTTCTTTCCCTACCATGAATGCCTTTATTTCAACTCCTTATTTATTTATTTCTCCCCCGCCCAGCCCGAGGTCCCTCCCTCAGATGAGAAAGAATTCAAGTGAGTGTAAATGACCCATTTTAGTACATAGCTTCTATTTTTCACAGAACAGAACTGGAACAAAACATTAAAATATTTGTGTGCAAAGCTATAGTGCCTTTTAAGGTATCTAAGTAGGATTGGTCAAAACTTGCCTATTGGAATTTCAAAGAAAAAGAAAAAGACTTTAAAGTTTTTCAGAACATGCTTACAACTTCTTTGAACGTTTGAGTTTGGCTCAAACCAATACATTATCAGGTAAAAGTTTTCAATTTGTTTTTGCAAAAAGGTAAGAATCCAGTCTCCAGTTCTTTTTTTTATCCAGGACACGTATCTGGAATTGGCTAGCCATATTTCAGCTTAGCCATTTGTCACCATTTAACCCATTTGCTGAGATATGACTGTATCAACTTTAACATAAAAATATGTAAGAATAAATATTTCTTCTTTAACAAATTAACAGAAATTTAATACTCAGAGGAGAATTTACACCAATTAAATGAGTGGAAATCTGGCTGTTGTCTTTAATGGAAGAAGTTTCAGATAAACTGCATATGTTTATGCCACATGCTGTAATGCCATCTCTAACAGCTGAGGTAAGAAATATTTTTTCAACCAGGTTGTTCAATATCAGCAGCTCCCACCCTCCTACAGTGTACTTCTGCATACACATGCACACACTTCCCAGAAGGATGCCTGCAGCCCTGCCTTCTGCATAGGAAAGCCCTCCCAAGCTCATCTCTGATTGCAAGCACTGTGGAAGAGTGTCCTAGTTTCAGCTCGGATAGAGTTAATTGTCCTCCTAGTAGCTGGTACAGTGTTATGTTTTTGAGTTCAGTATGAGAATAATGTTGATAACACACTGATGTTTTCAGTTGTTGCTGAGCAGTGTTTATATAAGTCAAGGATTTTTCAGCTTCTCAAGCCCAGCTGGCAAGAAGGCTGGAGGGGCACAAGAAGTCGGGAGGGGACACAGCCAGGGCAGCTGACCCAAACTGGCCAAAGGGGTA
>JAVJGG010000074.1:46756914-46786136 GCA_035590195.1 Aviceda cuculoides
CTATTAAACTGTTCTTATCTCAACCCACGAGTTTTACTTCTTTTCCTGATTTCCTCCCCCATCCCACTGGGGGGGGGTGGTGTGAGTGAGCGGCTGCGTGGTGCTTATTCGCTCGCTGGGGTTAAACCACGACATAAGTGAATCCCCTTGAGGCTACAGGGGGCTGTTAGGATGAAATTCTTTCTACCCCCACCACCCACTCCCAACAGTGTGAGGAGAAGATCCCTGCAGCATTTGGTGGTGGACCCAGGAGCACTGGATAGGGGAAAGGTCCTACTCAAGAGAGATGTTTTCAAAGGTCAGGCAGGTCTGCAGACAGAGCTGCAACTTAACTTCACCAGCCTTTTAGCAGTTTTAAGGTAAGACCCATTCCTAAAAAGCGGGTACCAGACTACTTCCAACACAGTTACAACACCATATTTGCATCTTATTTCAAAGACTAGAGATTACAAGACCTCTGGTTTCAATGAAGTTGGGCATCCATGCTTTTGTCCTGGGTTAGGTTGCTCCTCTCAGCACAGCACTGTCCGAATCCACCTCTCCACAGCCTGCTTCAGCTGTTGTTCCTTCTGCCCCTGCTTGTCTTACTGAAGGACTGCTTGTTTCTCAGGTAAAGGCTTCCTCAAAACTTCTGTTGAGAGGTGCTGCTGTGGTAGGCAAAAATTCCACCTCTGAAGCTTTATACAGCCACCTTACTGAAGCACTTGATAATTTTAGGCCTCCGTATTCACCTGAGGGAAAAAGTCTGGAATATGGGCATGAAGTCACTGCCTATTAAAGAAAAACGGTAGGGGAAAAAAATTATTAACCTTTACTATACTCGTCAGACTTGAAGGTTTTCTCTTTAAAAAAGGTCAAGCTTAAAGTGTCACCTGAGCATTACCACAGTATATATAACAATAGATCATAAATATATTATTTTCTCACAGTAAGTTATAATAAGGATAATGTCAAGTGCTTTATTAGCTTTTCTTAAACACTTATGATCAGAAAATAAAAAAGGTATTTTAAGATGGCAATTTGTTCCCAAACTACTAGGGCTGTTCAAGCACAAGTATGCCTCAGTTCAAAGGAAACTCCATGAAATTATTACATGTGAATTTGGATGCTTTAAATGGACACGCTAAGACATGTGCAGCAAAGGCAATTAACTGCAAAGGGTATTACTTTTACTCTCATCTCTGCTTGTATAATTTCAAAGTAACACTAGTAGTAGTGCATAGAAGGTAGATAATTTAATATAAGATAGTATATTTATATTTACATGGCTGCTTTACTGGAGATTGAAAATATAAAAAATTACAGTATCAGTTTGTATATTTATGTAATATAAATTCATCACTTTTTATTACTTATTTTATATGTATAAATATAAGAACATACTGTAGACATTATAGGGCCTTATTTATATTTGGATACAGGAGCCATTAAAAGATGCAGAAACAAGAGGTCATTTCTAAAAAGGGTTCAGCTGGAAGGAAAAAATGGTCTCAAATTGAATTTAACAGATTATTAATTAGGGGACTTCATCTCAGTTCTTGAATTAATACATTTTCCTCTGCATCACTGGGATCTCTCTGCAGATGAGGAATCACTAAACAGCAGCTGGTCAGAGGTAATGGAAGTATTAAACATTCTGCTGAGCAGGCTAAAATAAGTCCAAAATAATGCTGGGACAGGATCCCTTATGTATAGTCATGGCATTTTTTTTTAAATGCTAGTGCTAGAACTAGCATTTCCCCATACTCCTTTTTTAATGACAGCCTGTGTTATAAATTACTCTGAAGCTAAATCTTAAATAAATCATTCAGATACTTAGTATACTCTTTCTAAAAGCAAATTTTAAGCTATCTTAAAAATTCCAAAAAGGAATAAATTTTCATTTTCAATAACCTGTTGAGATATTCTTTTCCTTACCTACTTTTACATTAATCTTCTCAAAAATAGCTGAAATCTCATTGTTATATATAATTTCAAATTTCTGTTCAGCTAACTAGAAGGACATAATGAATGCAAACATTTTGGAGGCACTGATTTAGAAGCTGGAGAATCCATTTCTTACTACCATATGACTATCAGTTACTATTTGGCTGAAAAGTGTAATTCAATTTAAAATGCCCTGTTGTTATTACTTATTGAACTAGCTGTACACAGTAAATTATGGAACTGATCAGTACTGTGCTCTACATCTAAAACTAAATGCTTCACTGAAGATTGACTGTATTTGTTGCAGCTAGTGAAATAAACCACTTTTCAATATGTCCTACACAATTTTTTAATTTTGAGTGTAATCCAGTTATTGAGGAATATACCACCAAGACATGTGTAAATGACAGTTCTCTGGCACCATACCTACAACGGTCTAGTCGGTTTTACTCTTTTCCTCCATAATTTTTATCCATCTTGCTAAAATATGTACAGATCAGTTTTAAGATGGAACATGAAAGTAAAGCTTTTAAATGGTACAAAAATGGTGTAATGTCAAACACAATATAGTCCTACTACCTCCTCATCTAGTGAGCATAACCAGGGAAGAAGCGGTACAGGTAGGGCTTTCACATGTTTTAATAATCCCCAAATTCCTTACTAAGTCTCTGGAGCAAATGGCAGCCAGCTGGCTTCACAGCAGCTTGCTGTGACTTATACTGCAAACTCCACTGGTACAGAACGGGTTCAGAACTGGCAAAATCAAGGTGATTGTTTGAGTGCCCACCAACTCCCTTCATCCAGGAGCAAAGATGCAGACCAATCCACAGCGTATTCTGTTATCAAATCAGAACTAACTTATTTAAAACTCTAGCATGTGTGATTCTCTTGGTGATAGAGAAAGCTGAAAGCTTACTCTTGAAGCATGGGAATATCATATCTTAATTAACCAAGAGGGCATGTGATACAGTTTAAAACTGTAAAAGAATGTGGATAAGAGTAAGAAACAGAACCTGCTTTTTTTGTCATCAAATTATATTTTCTGTTTGCCATAGGTTTCATTTTTTAGTTCCATTTCACAATGGATCAATGGTATTTTAAGCTGTGAATATTGCCCCTTTATTAGTACATAACGATTAGATCTTGGCACTAATGTTACCAGTCACAAATCACAAAGCTATTGAAACAAAGGGTTTTTTAAAAAACACTGAAAATCCACAACTCTCATTTTAAAAATAACAGTTAATATTACTCAGCTTTTTAAAGAAAAATCTTTGCTGGATCCTCTGTTTCATACTACATTTCCTAATTTCTATATTAGGCATTCTTTGCAATTTCCATGATCCACATGGATAATCAAGGAAAGTCCCTAAAGCTGATATTTCATTCACAGTCTTTTTCAAGTCTTGTGAATGGAATTAGTTAATGGAATTTATCAGATGTAGTATGTAACCTGTCACTGTCATCACTTACAAAAAAAACCCAAACACAAACCAGCTAATTTATGGAGTTTGTAATGCTTCCACAAACTATCTGACTTTGTTCCAAACTATCTCATTCTGGAGAGTTTTCTGCATATGTTATCAAAGTAAAGGTCTGAAAGAATGCTGACTTCATAGGATGCATGCTCTGTCCTACAATATTTGACAGATAGCACATCCCACTGATCTGTGTCCCAAGAGGAAGGCGGACAAGGGGAATGAGAGAGGACATACCGCCAAACAATCCTCTCCCATGTGACTATTGAAGAATTTGCTTTCAGTAATGCCTTCCCAGTCCCCAATTACTTTTCCTTCTGCTTACTCCATTCTTAAAAATTATTTTGCAAAATATAAGGATCTTCATCTACAGAACAGGGAGACAGGAATCAAAGTCATTTTTTACCACAGTTGGTAGCAGTTTTACCCAGAAACATTTAAGTCTGCGAAGCCTAGAACGTTTCTGAACCATAACCTTAATACTGTGATCACTCTATAGCTGGAGACAGATCTTGATGAAAATTAAAAGATGCATAAAAAAAAAGAAGGAAAGGAAAACAAATACATTGAAACAACAAGATGTACATGCATCAAAACAACAAGGCATCAACCTGGGACTTGCCCTGTCTACTGCCCTAAATTAACTCCAGCATCTTTCCTTTTGAATAAATACCAGGGTTTGACAAGCTCACAGTGAGGTATACAGCTTAAGAACTGAAGCAGAGTACTCAGGTCACACAGAATAGAGATCATACTTCTATAAGATGCAGACAGTTAAGATAAATTAATTAAGAGCTTGCTTCTGGAAGGATAGTATCTTTTAAACATATATTCCTGTTTCAATGTCTATTTAAGTTTGAGTTATACTCTAATTTGATTCGGACAAACCCAGTGCCACACCATACCCTTTAATACTCACTAGGAACTAAAGACGCTTGCGGAATGCAGCAGTGTGCTGGGAACTTCTCTATCAATAACACAGCAAACTGCCTGTGTAAATGGAAGTAATTTTCCTTTGCATCTGAAAGGCAAAGAAGTTTAATTAAGAATGCAGTTATCTCCGGTGAAAAGGAAATACTTTTAATTTTACGGTGCAGCATTCCTGACTCTGGTGGATTATGTTAGAAAAAACAAAACAGTCACACCTTATCATTGCCATTAAGCAATGCCACACTTTGCCACACTATTTTTGGTTAGCTACTGAACCGAATGGGACAAGGTGGGTGTAATATGAGGAAAAGTTAAGGAAATGCTGGATTGAGGACTTTGGTATGATTCAATGGAATAACTGATGAGTTTCTAAAGAAAAAATAAAAAAGTGAGATTAGCCTGAAAAAAATATTTGCACTATATAAACATTTCAGAGTCCTATCCATATAGCTTTGAAGTGCTCAACCTAACAAAAAACTTGTTTTGTAAAATGCTCACTTAAACCTATGCTCCCAGATGTCATTGATTCTTAGTAATAAATTTTCACCTCTGAAAATAAAATTTTGATATTTTGCAAATTTTTAATTTTTTTCAAAGTTTTTGTCTTATCCATGTATCCCAAGCCTATTCCAGCTTATCCATTTGCTTGTGTGGAGTATTAATTGCAGCTTGCAACATAGGTTGTTACAGAACTTACCTTGGAGGTCAAATTCTATTTAGGTCTTCAAAACAGTAAGGCTTCTTCAGACCTTGGATCAAATATCTGAGTAAAAACCACTCTTATATTGCTATTTTTGTGATTTCGCTGTGTACATGGATGTTTAAAAAGTTCTACATAAAAAAGTAAAAGATCTGTGCTTAATTTGATTTGCTTCCATTTTCACCTATGAGATACACATGCAGTGAAAGCAACTGGAACCCCTGTCAAAATATTGCAACAAATGGTTAATTACCTCAGGTAAGAAAACACAGTATGTATTATTACTACTCTGTGTTAAAACATCACCACATTCTTAATTTTCTGACTCCTGCTTGTACTGGCTTGTCTCTCTTTTGCCAATGGAGATTACATGCTCTGTTCATTTGAAGTGTAACACACAGCACACCTCACATGCCACAGAAGGCTAAGGCATGTGAATTGTTTTTCCACTATCAGCGATAAGTACTATTTATGCTTCATATAGTAAGAAATTTCAATCAAGTACCAGATTAAACAAAGAGTAACACAACAAGTCAGTCTGTTTTTTAGGTCCAGTTTTTGCACTTGCAATGGATTACACAGATGCTCCATTCACATTTTACCTAACAGCTAATTGCTAGCAGAAAGCTGAGGGCACAGTTCTGATTTGAATCATGAATTTTGTTAACTTGTATTATCAGTCCTTTGCTTTTGTTTTCTTTTGCCCCCCCCCCCCAAAAAACATTTTAGATAACCTTAAGTTCCTCACATCCATTATTACATTTTAGTTATCTTTTATAAAAGCCATTTTATGTATAGAACTTACTGTAAGCAGAATACAACTATTTCACGGATAACTTGTTGCGGTGCATGCTTTGTACTATGATCTAATGTGAACCATACATTTTCAATCCCATGTCAATGATTAAACCAAGTCCGTTTTCTCTGCAATTTTTTCCATGATGCTAAGCTTCCTGTTGTCAGTTGTGTTACCTCCCTGAAAGAGTATTTATCCAATTAGGCAAACAAATGGAGAAGCTGCTACATTGCTAGCCTAGACTCACAACAGTACATCAGTGAGCCTCCAACCATAATTTCAAAGTTTCTCCCACCTATAGACAGCTTTGAAATTAATTTTCTGGAGTGATATGGTTACATTGCATGGATTTGCTCACCATATGGGCAATCATGCTTCTTGATGAAAAATGGCTAATGCTATGTAATCAAAAAGTAGCTGTACAGATCCCAAGGGATATAGAATCTTTAGCATTTAATTTGACTGAACCATACATTCATCACCATAAGAGATATTTGTCCTGTCAGTTTGAAATTGCTTCTCCACATAAAGCCAAAACACAGTCCCCAGCTATAGCCGGGCCTTTCAGGGAAGAGATTTGACAGACCTACCCTACTCTCAGGAAACCGGTAACAAAACTCAGGGAACTACACTTTCATTCATATCAGGTAACAGTTAACTGGCTCCTGGGTGTCTCACTGAAGAAATGGCATTTCAGTCAGTAACACTGGACTACCCAGTAGCTGAAGTTGCTGCAATTTATTGTGTCCTGCAAAGCACTGGAAAAGCCTGATAATTATTTAAACTGCCTGTGGCCTGTCTTTGCCAAGCTTCCCTTGTCCTGTAATTGCTGCCAGAGTTAGCTGACTTGCTAATGAGGAGAAAAATATCTTCATACATCTGTCATACCTATTCCCACATTTAAAGGCTCCCGATTACCTTTTGGTGCTTCCCACCAGGTTTGAAATCTCTTAGACATGGTCTACATACCATGTTTTTATGAACTGCTACTGTCCTTGGAATTTCTTTCCCTCTGGTATAATTAAGCTCCTGCCATGGTCAGTAATCTCGGCACACACTATCTCAGTCATATACTCTGTTGTCCAAAATAGCTCACCCCACAGAATGTGGTTTCTATCAGAGTAAAATGCAATTATATAGCTATAAATATCCATGTTCTTGTTAGAGTAGGCAACAAACTACTTCAGCTATTACTAGCCTGAGTGTAAGCAAGACCTTTCAAAAATAAGAATAATTTTCTCCTCTTGAGGCTGAAAAATTAATATCACCATTAAAACAGATATCCATCTGCATAAATGGACTACTGAAATGGTCAGTCTTCTGATGATAACCTCAAAACTAATTCCTTCTGTTTGAAGAGTGGTCTCCTCAGAGGGTGGAGAGAGAAAAGAAAAGAAAGAGGTCCGCACTTCATCTGAATGTAACTTAAAAAAAAAATAATAATTTGGAAATATCATGATTGTCTTGACCCAGTTCTGCTTACCCACTGTTCAAGTCATACCAAGTGGATTTTAAGAAAAATGCAACATTTCACTGTTGCTCAAAGCAAAGTAGCCAAAAGACTAGGATCTTCAGACAGACCTTTAAAAATTAATAATTCTGATAATATAATTTTAACAGGTAAAAATACGATCTTAAATAAGCATTAGTGAAAACCGATTATTAATCAGAATATAGACATAGTAATTTTTTTTTTTTTAATGACTGGATCTGATTTGAGACTTCAAAGGCAGTGAGAGTTAAGAACCTTTCACTTCTAAGGAATTAAGACAACAGGTAAAATGTATTCATGATTATAGCTCATGCCAACCGTTGTTCAAAAAAATTCAGAATATTTTTTCTTTTTTTTTATATCAGGGAAAAAAAACCCAAACCATGATCATTTGACATTTAAGTGCAGCAAGTTCAGACAAAGCACATGGGACTCAGTAGTCGGATTCAGATTCCAGTGACTTTTGCAAAGCAGCTCAGTGTACCATCCATCAGGCTGTGGCCTCCCAGGCTGTCACTGGGCCACAAATCTAGAGTGGCTAATCACCGAGATACCAGAAGTTAACCTACATGTGCCGAATTAGGAAGGCAGTCCTCCTAAGCTTACTGTACACTGAACAGAGAAACATTGGCACTTTCAGAAAAAAAAAAATCACATCTTCCAGAAGGTGCAAAAGCCTGCCTGCTTTTGACAGAACAGGGATCCTAAAATATTTTTCCCCTAATTGAGAATTAAGCAGAGTGAATGACCCTTCCATCCCATCTTTCTTCCTCAACAAAGAGGAGCCATACCATAAGACTTTGCAATAATAATCACCAGTGACAGCTCACAAAGGAAGTGCAGGAGAAACAGACTCAAACTCCTCACTGCACAGGCTTCTTTCTCATATTCCTGGCTACTCTGTAATAGGTGCTCTTCTTTTTCTTTTTCATACTGTGAAACAAGAAAACCATCCTGGATGTGTAAAACCCTCATAAGAAAAGTCTTTGTAAATTGAAATTGTTAAATTTCTACAAAATGTTTTGACAAACATCAGGCAACAGTTGAAAATATAGATAGGAATCTCTGACTAACTCATTTTTAGGAAGAACAAGTGAACAAAGATGTATTTTGTTTAACTAGTAAGATCTTACATACAAAGTAATCACACCCCTTTATAATCAAGTTAGGCATTCATATCAACCTTTTAATAAGAGTGGAAGATCCATCTGAAGAAAGAAAACCTATCACACAAGCACAATGAAGCTGAAATTTACCCTAGCCTTACACAGCACATGATGTTAACGATAGCTTTAAGAAGATGTTTTTTACTGTGAAATGAGGGAAACAGTAACTGTGTTTATGTTATATACCATGAGGCATAAGACAGCATTGACTAAATTAATGACTTCAGTTCCTTTTGAAATAGATTTTCTTTCTAAAAACACATGTGCACACACACTCCTCAGGACTTAACTTAATCAGTACTTGATCTGAAGATATCTGAATGGTAACCAGGGGTATTGATAAATAAGCAAATCAAAGTGATGTCTTACTTTATGTATTCATAATAAATAGAAGAGTAAATGTAAGATATGAATCATCAAGAAACCCCTCTCTATGCCCTCTTGCCCAGCACCACATTCAAAGTCTCTAGTTTTCCTATTATTTAGGCTCCACCTAAATTTTCAACATTTTACAGGTAAGCAATGATAGTGTAGTGTACATTACGCATATATAAATGCAGAGACAAGCAGTATATCCTTCTGTAAACAGAACATACCCTTTCACTAAGGACTGGGAGTGGTAACACCCTTTTATTGATGTCAGTAAAAAGGGAAAGTTGAATCATTAACAGACGTTAAAAATCAATTTGGCCACTTCTGGCAGGTGAAGTCAGATATTTTATTGTAAAAATGATGAATCTTTTGGCTCTTTCTTTCAATAAATTGATTTTACGAAATAAGGAGTGATAAGGGAGTTTTATGAAGTATAAACAGTATATTTTACAAATAATAACACATGGCCCTAGAGCAAATGCTCTTGTGATCGATCACAGCAGCAGAATCCCTAGAGTGGCTTACAGCATAGTCACATTGGGATCATCTATTGTACAATCCATATGTTAACTAGATAACTGCCTAGTGTGGAAAATTTATAAAGTTAAGGGTAATGAAACCAGTTTTGTTTGCCAGATTTATTTCTCAGTGCAGAGATGATGTAAATGGATAGCAGCACATGGCAAGTCTTCAAGGGAGCAAACCCTACCTAATTCAGAAATACAACTCTCCAAAAGCAAAGAATAGTTTTGATTTCATCTTCAGAATGTAATCAGGAGAAATAAAATACAAGCCAGAAAACACTCACACTTTGCCTGCACCTGCCAGTTCATAAGTTATATCAGCACAGTTCCCAAAGGTGAACACCACGACATTTCAGAGCAGAGGGAGACATTGATTAACACCAGACAATACCAATTCAAAACCACACAAATAAGTGAACAGTCTCAATAAGAGTTACCGGCCCAGTGTCCTAAAACAGTTTGTGCAGCCCATGTAATTCAAACAATGATGCAAAAGCACAAAGCCAGATGCCCATATGGAAATGTCAATAAAAAACAAACTTACAAGACCCTCCCAACTATCGTAGCAGCCATTTCTATGCAAACCTGTTGTGGAAGCAACCTGGTTCCAACTCCCTGTGGCTGAGTCAGCACGTTGTTTTCACTTTTCAACAGTGAGTTTATGGATCTTGACTCTGCTGAAATTTGTTTCAGAGAGGAAAAGGAAAACTGGTCCATAAAGTTCCCAAAGGCTGAAAAGCAAAACCAGGAATGCTTGTGAGAAAATTGAAAGCAGATTGCTGGGTGGACTCAACTGCCAGGGATCTTGGAGCTGGCAGGCCCCCCCTCTTACCAGGTGTTACTACAGAAATTACTCTAAACATAGCTTGCTACTAGCTCTCAAGTAGCTCACACGTAATTAGGCCTGACGAAACAGGGAGAAACTGGCAGCTTGGTATGCTAGTACACAAAATGACAGCATGACCACCTTGTTAACCTTCCTTAAGCATGACAAATAAGACTGTCTGCCTATCACCACGTAAGAAGAAATTGTTCATTCAAATGGTTAGAGATGTGCAGACATACCTTACCCAGCAAACATCACCTGTTTCCATACACAAAATGGTGAAATAAGATACTCTCGGACAATCTATGCTGCATTAATGGACAAATTGTGAATTTTGCATGGAGGAAAAAACACTCTTTTTTTCATATTTTAGCACTTTACTATTTTCTTCTATAATCTTTCTAGTTGTGCTGGTGCCAAATATGTTATGAGGTAATGTTTGCCCCAGACAAATCTTCAATTCCAGTCATCTGTCAAAGGAAAAAGTCAAATAGTGGCACTGCTTCCACACCTGGTCCTTGAACGAATCCATTGTCCTGTATCTTTATGACAACCTACGAATTAATTATCATTTGCTTGTATTGGAAAAGTAATGGAGGAGATCTCACCGAAAAGCCTTCTATCCATCTTTGTCAAGAGACAGACTTGAACACAAACCTGATGATATTGAAGTAGCTCTTCTTCACCATTTTATCTAAACCAAAGGCATTCCTCATTAAGCTATCTTATGGTTCACTGAACTCTCCAAAAATACATGGAAAGAATTTACATGTGGTCAGTTGACAACACCACCCCTCTCTCACCACTCCTTACGTTCAGCTGGATAGTGACTTTCAGCTGATGTCTGGCAGTTTTTAACCATTATTCCTTCCTTCTGCCAACTCCAGTCACATGTCCTCTATCTATTTGAATTGGACAAATAATTCTATTTTCTTTCTATTTTGTATTTAGAATCATAGAATAGTTTGCGTTGGAAGGGACCTTTAAAGATCATCTAGTCCAACTCCCTGGATTGACTAGGGATATCTTCAACTAGACCAGGTTGCTCAGAGCCCCATCCAACCTGACCTTGAATGTTTCCAGGGATGGGCCACCTACAACCTCTCTGGGCAACTTGTTCCAGTGTTTCATCACCTTCGTCATAAAAAATTTCTTCCTTATATCTAGTCTGAATCTACCCTCTTTTAGTTTAAAACCATTACCCCTTGTACTGTCACTACAGGCCCTACTAAAAAGTCTTTCTTATAAGCTCCCTTTTTAAGTATTGAAAGGCTGGAATAAGATCTACCTGGCACCTTCTCTTCTCTGGGCTGAACAACCCCAAGTCTCACAGCCTTTCCTCACAGGAAAGACGGTCCATCCCTCTGACAATTTTTGGGGCCCTCTTCTGGACCCGCTCCAACAGGTCTATGTCTTTCCTGTGCTGAGGACTCCAGAGCTGGACACAGTACTCCAGGTGGGGTCTCACCAGAGCAGAGTAGAGGGGGAGAATCATCTCCCTCAACGTGGTGGCCACACTTCTTTTGATGCAGCCCAGGATACAGCACACATTGCTGGCTCACATCCGGCTTTTCACCCACCAGTACCAAGTCCTTCTCTGCAAGGCTGCTCTCAATCCCTTCAACCCCCAGGAAGCATTTAGTTCACATGAGGATCAGGAGGGCCTTCTGAAGTCTTCAAAACAAGCAATCCAGAGCACATGTAGACCAAATTCAGGAAAATCTAGCATTACAAGAACTATCCTATCCATCATTTTTGCAGCCCTATCCTTTTGGGAATATAGGATATACGAAAATTAAATAGCCTTGATATACCTTTTTATACATTGTCTCTATAATGTCCCAAAGAAGAAAATACCAGAATCACATATTGTTACTGCCAGATCGATTAAAAGCACTGCTTACAAGTTTTCAAATAAACCTGTATTTCTTTAATCCTATAAGTCTTCCAAAAAAAGTGACTGCTGGCCACCATATTACTAACTAGCATTAAAATGAGTACTTACACAGTGTTAGACAACTTTGACACTGAAATCATGACTTAGTTTAACATTTTTAAATAATCAATTAATTACATCATTTTTCCCCCCAGCTAGAGGGAGGAAAACAAAAGTTGTATCTAAAATTTATTAAGAAAAATGCTTATTTCCTGTTATAACCAAGCTTTATTTTGCATATCCTTCAGTATCATGATATTTGTGATAGAAATAAAATGGTTTGTTCTAAGTTTGCATACCACATATATAAATTTATATTAAAAAGATTCTTAAGACTCACTCTGTGCTTATCTGAATCTAAAAAAACACACGTACATATAAATATAAACGTACAGATAGATAGATAGATGACCATTCCTTTAAAGTGTGTTGGTATGAAGGGTGTGCAGTTTGACTTATTTATTTTACTTGAAAAAGGCATCTGTGCTAAATTCTGAACCAGTAAGATCACAGAACATGCAGTACATGCTGCTCAGGAACTGAACGTACCCACCATACCATACATAGTGATTTTGGCATGTTGGCTCAGTCAACTCTTAGAAAAGCAAAGGCTAATGGTTGTTGCTCCCAGCTAACATTCCAATAAATAGAAAACCTTCTCACAAAAAAAATTAAGTTAAGAATTCTCAAAGCATTAAGGAAAAACTAACAAATCCAAATAATAAATTCTTACAGTGATTATATTCACTGCAGGTCTAATCTAGCCTACTACTGTTCAAATCATTCAGTGCTCTTCAATTTCATGCAGCACAGTGTCAGGAAAAACAAAAAAATATTCTGCAGCACTGGATGAAAAAGTCACAATTTCCTTGAATGAAGTGATGACCTTACTAAATATTGTTATCTCCTAGATTATCTGATCTAAACAGTGTTCCTATACAATACAGGATGGTTCCCAAAGAGAAGTAACATGTGCAAACCTGCTTTCCTGCTTTCCCACCTACTTAAAATGGCATCACGTACCTTACAGAGTCAAAATATGCATCTTTGGCTAATTGCCCACATTCTGGAATGTGTGCTTCATTAGTTCTACCAAATGTATCCCTTTGTGGTTATATTTATCTCCTGCTGATACAGACCATCATACAAATGTCACTACAGAATTCCTTATATGCTCACATACTTAATGTGTGAGCAATCAACATGTGGCTTATGACAACCCTCTTGCAGTGCTACCAGCTAATTCACATGAGCAGCCAAAGACCTCTGCTAACATGGGGGCTAATATATAATTCAAATTCCCAGACAGGGTGGAAGGAGCTGCAAAGAAATCCCAGGATCCAGCAGGCTCCCAGTCCCAACATTGTCCCCAGGACAGAGTCCCTGAGGAGCCACACACTCCATTGCCTCTGAGCTCTGCTCACCAAGGTGTCTGGGATGTGCTTGTGGCTCATAGCTACAGGAAGAGTTTACCATAAAACCCCGACTTAGTGAGGCTGCCACTTCCATCTCCCAGTTCAAATAGCCTTATTGCACAACAAAAACCATCTCTTGCACCATGCAACATGTTGTGCCTTCTGTAAGGGGTAGATAGTATTGGTTTTGCACAACAATGCTATTACTATGTAATTAAAAATAAACAATTTTGAGGCAATATATCAGTATCTTGCATAGCTAACTTTTAAATTTTAACCACAAGTCACTGTTTAGCTACAGATTCTTTGGGTAAAATTCTACAGTGTAGATAAAGCAGAAGGTGAGTGTGGTTCCTAATTACAGAGTCCCATTTTCATTATATGTAGCAATTGTCTACAAAAGCATGTTAAGATCTGACTGGTGTTAATATAATTTTCATTTATTTTGCCTCAGACATGCAAAAAAAAAAAAGCCCACAAAAACATGCAGTAGCCACATAGTATCATTTTGCTTATAAGTTTTTGCCTGTCTTGTTTTGTGTCCCTCCAGATTTTCTGTGTTTGTGGCCCACTTACATTGCCATTCTACTGTATCTACTCTGCTCTACTATCACATTTGCTCATCACTGCTTCTTTCATATACAGACATATATCTATGCTTCCCTCGCTACTGCTTGCATGCTGGTGACTTTGATCCACAACATGCTTCTTTTTCCTCTTCTAGTGACAGGACTTCAAAGATAGACAAGCCACTACCTCCTAATATTTAGGCAGGACACTAAAAAAAATCAAAACAACCTCCTCTAAACTTTCCTGTGAAAATGTGCCAGTGCACGTGCAGGATTTGGGGTGAGAGTGGGGATGGTAATGGGAAAAAACATAAGCAGACAAAATAATGTCAGCATTACAGAGTTTGAGGTTTTAATTCAACAGTGCCTATGCATTATTGCATTAAAATGGCACTGCATTCATACCTAGACAAATCAAGGATAAATGTGGTTCTTAGTTCTTCAGTACCAATTAATTAATTCCAGGTTATGATTATTAATCCAGTTGTCTTTAGATATTTTGTGTTTTCTAGCTTCTAACATAGTAAGAAAACACTGAAATCCTTGAACAGCACTATGACAGTTCCTGATGAAGAGAACCAAAATATGTTTTCAAACATAAATGCATGCACTGGCAATTTGCTTTGATTAGAAAACAAAAGTTTAATGGAAGACTCGAAAAGGATTAATTTTCTGGTTTTGTCATGTTTTTTTCCATTAAACAAAATACAGCTACAGAGAACACAGATTTAATTATCCAAACCATTCTAAAGAAAATGAAAAAGACTGATTAACAGGATTAATCATGTTGTGAAATTTTATTACCATCCTAATCAAGACAGGCAGCTTGGAGAGCCCACGACAATGCATAATACAAAAGCTGATACTGAATTATTTACAAAAAGCAATTACCTGACAGAGAGAAGAGACCCAATTGGCAGTACTTCTTTTTTGTAAAGTTATGAGAACGGGGCTGGATAGAATCACGTGGGTCACTAATTTCACATAAGAGGCCACCTTCAGAAAGCTCCATAGCATGCTTACCACACACATACAAACAACCACCCCTGGGAATGACGGTTAGACACATCTCTTTTGTACAAAGTACCTAACATCACAAATCGTTCCACTTCACGAGGAAGGGAAAAATCGAACACATCATTGGCACCCCTACAACAAAGAATTTGTTAAATGAAACTTCCCAGATGATCCTGTAGGGATGCTGACCTAAAAATCTGGCAAGTGGATTAAGAGTGAGCAAAATGACACAGCCAAGCACTAAGGAAGTTTCTCAAGTAAACAGCAACACTTGCACATGCAGCTCAACATCCTTCAAGCCATGGCAAACGTCCAGAGCTTCAGAGGAATGTGGGTGGGGGAAGAGGGGGAGGGTGAAACAAGTAATCTGCATCAGGAGAGGATGTAAATAATTCTTCCAAGATTCTGGAGATAACTAGCATGTCATCCTGTTATTCAAGATTAAGAAGGAACAAAGTCCTGTTTCTATGATCACTGGTTTTGTGTAATTAGTATCATTAAATCTTTGTATTAAACTTTGCTTTCAACAAGACATGGTACGTTATTGTGGGGAAAACTGTTTATTTTTGCTGGTAGACTTGAAGAGGTAGGAGAGGAAGAAGAGAAAGAAACGTGAGAAAAGCCATGTGTCCATACAGAATGCAATGGTTATAGCAATTCTGTGAAAATAAGCTACTGCCAACATTAAACCAATCATTTCTCCTTCTTTCTTTTCTTTCCTATCTCTCTTTCTTTCTTTTTCTTTCTTTCTTTCCTCCTTCCTTCCTTTCCTTCTTTCTTACTTTTTAAATTTAATGGACGAACCATTAGCCAAGAGAAGTCCAACTCTAAAGAACAAATAAATTATTAGTTAAAGGCTTCTTAAAAAAGAAAATACCTTTCCCAAAAGATTAACGCACATGAGGAGTTAACTGTTTAATTGTTTCTGTCCATACTTTCCTCTAAACCATTTACCAATGTGCAATGTATTATTGCATATAACTACTCAAAACATTTCCAGTGAGATTCCTGTGCCTGCTAGTGAATGTTGCTAGAGGAATTCATTAAGTGAAAATCCAGGGTCATCCTCTATTCTGTTTTCTTAACATCCTGTGAACCATCTCTCTTCTCATTTTTAGAATTTTCTCTTTCTTGGAAATGAAACAGTATTTTTCCAAAAGTACTCTGGTCTGAAGATATCTTTGCTAGATGCCTGGTTTTACAAGCATTTATAGTAGTGGTATAACAAAAATCATGGCATAATGTGAAGAAGACACCATATTTAAGGTAACTGTTTCAAGCAGTACGTACACACTCTAATCAGGAAATGGCATAGAATAACTTTTATTTTCTTTGCTTTCTTTGTTCTCATAGTGTTCAAACACAAAACAACAATGCTGATTGGGTTTTGTTAAGTAGTTTACCACTGCAGTTAAGAATAATAAGCACATACTGTCTGTGTTCATTTAATCCTTTGAATTAAGTAAACAAGCTTTCCAAGGGTAAATCTATTCTTTCTGACCAACTACTTAAAAAATAGTAACTGTATGGTTAATTGTTATAACCTGAGAAGTCCAAGTACTTGTTGCTACTAAAGACAAACACAATCTCAAATTTCATACTGTTTGACTACATTGTACTTAATTATTTAAAAATACTTTCAAATCAATTCTGCTAAAAATTCTTACTTCCTTCTTTTGTAACTCAATCACTTTTATTCTGGCATCCAATAACCCACAGCAAACACACTGTAAGCCCTCAGCTTTCAATGCCTTGCAGTGATTTCCTACTGTCAGATTGTGTTAAGGACGAAAAGACATGTTCCTTCAGCTCAACTATTAGAAAGTTAAAGGAGATGTTCTACCTGTTCTTGACCTCAGTAAAATCAGTGACATGCTCAGCTAAACCAATCAGACACAACTGGAATGGACCAGTTCCAAACACTTACTGTTTGAGGCTCCACAGATGGTTTGCTCCCCTCTATTTAAAAAAAAACCTAAAAACCAACCCTGACATGAACACATCTCTTGCTGCAGTCCTCAGTGACACAAAACCAGCTGAAGTGATCTGAAGCTATAATCCCAGTAATTTCATTCTCTCCCCATTGCTATAGGGGAGAATCCTTAGAATTTCTGAACCTACTGATCTGTGATTCCTAAGAAACAAGTCATACTGCGAACATAAGGGCAAGGCTTACCTCTGAAACACTGAAAAAAAGCTTTAGTTAGGTTCCTAGCTTCAAAAGAGTTCTTCAGATCTCTCTTGCTCTTTCACAACTTTTAAAATTTAGCATCAAGTGAAGAAGCTGCTGTTTAATATGAACCAAAAAAAAAATTTTCGAAATCCGACAATTTTAGAATCCACCCTTTTAAAGGCACAGAAAACTAAGTCTTACCAATGACATAGAAAGTACACCCAAGTTGCCACATGACCATACACTCCTAGTCATTCTATCATACACTGAAAGTGATTTAAAATTTCTGAACTTTTAAAATCCAGTATAAATTATTTGTCCTTCTCAGAGTTACAAGTATACATCCCAGAGCTTTTAAGAAACTAGGAATCTTTGGATCCCTAGGCTTTAGATTTCAGATTAAGTGGGAAAACTTCTATCAGGTTGAGTTAAGTCCCATGTTGTCTTCATCTCATAGAACCATCTACATCTTTCTAACTCAGGCCATTTTACAAATCCAGTCTTTCATCTGGATATTTTGAAATATTTAGAAAAAGTAAACAGAGTTAGAAGCCCTATAAAACAAACTAAATATGAACAGCATAAAGTGCTTCCAAAGTACTCCTAAAAAGTTTAAAAAAAAAAAAAAATCTGCTTTGTTAAAATAGGATGTAGCAGAAAAAAGTAATTGCTGTAAACATTATTTTGGCCTTAGGATATCTGACATTTTGTGCTTTTTATGCAATCAAGAATCTATTCTATATTCTGAGTTCATAATAGATGCCACTGTTCAGACAAAAACTGCCTACTGCAAGAATTGCAAATGTGCCAAAAACTCATGTTCAAAAAAATGAAGTAGAGCTGTCAAGTTCAATATCCCCACTGCCAATTTTGCTTACTATAAGGTTTCTGTATTACAAAGACAACCAGCTAGACACATACACCAATATGCAGAACTGTAGATGGAATTTTTCATGGAGGTGGTGTCTCCAGAGGAAAAGATGTCTTGTCAGTTCTTTGGCTTCTGTCTCCTGTATTTCAGCTATGCTACAAAATGTTGACAAAAGCATTAAAGGACAGCACTAAAAAAGTGGAAGTTTCTTCCTAATTCTGTTTCACAAATTGCTTTCCAGACCATGATTCTACCCAGTATTACAGACAAATTTATCAGCAGCTGTAATCCTGGAAAAAGCTGGATATCTTGACTAAAGCAGGGATAGTGATGGAAAGAGCACTGAGAAGAGTTTGAAGGATATGTGCTCATAACTTATTCTTTACACAATGCAGACTTTGGGGAGGAGACATGTAATCTTGTTATTACAAGTAAGAAAAATGCTCCCTGCAGATCCTAAGCTGAATTTCAGAGCTGACGTGTACAAAAATCTAACTTTAACTATTTTAAACACCATTTTCAGGTGTTAATCCTGAAATCCAAAAACATTCAGCTGGCAAGAATGCAGCTAGCAAAGGTTCTCCCATTAAAGCTTGTGGTTTTCACACTTGTTATTTAAATTGCAATGTTTTCTGAAGAACTTTGCAAAGAACTAGGTTGTGTTGTGCTGTGCACTGCCTAAAGAATATACAAATACCTGCTTTGAAACCAACCAAAAATATAAAAGACACAAGAAAACATAAATTCTCATCTCTGTTTCACAACTGGGAAAGTTGTATAAAGAGTGTAAGATATAGGGTACTTAAGAGATGTTAGGAATTCAAGACCTCAGCTTGATCCTGTGGCAGGATCTACGAACAAAATATCACACTCTGAATGCAGAGTTGTATGGGGGCAGAAAGAAAAGTCTGGAGGTAAAAGGTTTTTAGGAGGCTCCAGTTCACAGCCCAAAGCAAAACACTAGTAAGATGCAGGTCCAACATCCTCCTTGCATTCTCATGTTTCTCCATTCACCAGTGTTTAAGGGGTATGCAAAAGACAAGCAGCAATCTTTCTTCCTGTCTTGCTGGCAAAAGGGTTTCTCCCTCCTGACACAGAAATGGGCAATATACAGAATGATATCTTGTTCATCAGACAGACAGATAAACATTTGAATTCGAGGATAAAATCTTAAATGTGATATCAGAGTTTAAGTTTAGGAAAACAAAACGAAACAAAAAATCTGCCTCTTTTCTTTGAGATGTAAATACATGTACTGTATTCCTTTTTGCTCACATTATTTTCTTCTTTCAGGTTAACACTAATCTGTTCCTTCTTTTCAACCACAGTCAACTTGTTTTGCTGCTTGTATTCTTTTCTAAACAGTCCATGTCAACTCTGTCTCCTTGTTGCAGGATATAGCACTTAAAGAAGTGAACCTTTGCCTCCTATCCCACTGGCCTAGAAACAACACAGTGAGATTTTTCTGCAAGTAACTCTCTCTTCTCACACCCCCCAAAATCAAAGAACCAGTTCAAAGGAAAATACAGCTTTCCCCTAGTACACATGATACATAATGGTGTGCCTCACTCCATTCTCATTATAGAACACCAGCACACATGCAAAACATTGAGCTCTGGCCCTTCAAGAACAACTTTAAATAGACAATTATCTAATATAACTATACAAAATGAGCTGAATTTTCCCTTAAATTGGAAACTTACCAACCTCTTTGTTTCTGGTGTAGCATCCAGTAGATCTGTTCTGTAATTTGTCTGTGCAAGAGCTATATCATTTTTATTACATACTTGCCTTACTGTTATTCAAAATATTTTGCCTATACTTCAGCAACATTGCCAGTAAGTATAGTAATTTAAAAACTTGGTGCTGTCTTTGTGGTTAACTCTTAAATTTTGTTTAAAAATAACTAGGCACCTCTGTGCTCTAGGACAACCCTGTTTCTAGGATGAAAAATAAGAAATTAATTTCATCAGTTCCCTCACATTTGATTAGAGGAAAAAACACCCAGATTACATCAACAGTTTGGGATTCCTGCCTCCCCAGGTAATTGCCTGCATAAGCATCCTTTCATTACATCTTCCTTATTAAGGGAGAAATAATGGCTGAAAAACTGTACACCACCTGCAAGAAGCAGCTTTATTTGAAACACTGGCAGTACCATCCTCCCAGGTCTCTCCAACTCTTCATCTCCATAACACTGCCCAATCACTGACATTTCTGTGATAAAATAATCTTTCAAATGCCAGTGAGCCCTTCAAAAATGTCTTTTATTTCTAAAAATAACAATTTAAAAAGAAAGGACATTTCATTTTCAATACACTTTACAAATTTGTTCCTTCTCCTAACCCTCTTTTTCCTGAGGTAGGTGAAGTATAATCAGCATAAGACAAGCACAGTCCTAAAATGGCCTAGCCAAAGGGCAAGAAAGCTTTGTGGTATAGCTGGCAGTGAATTCAAGCCTCTATCATCTGTCATTTAATGGGTAAATACCAGGACTTTATCTCTTCCTCTCTATATTAGCTTGCAGATTGCCTTAAGCATTTTAATTTCATATAATGTCATTCCTTCCTTCTCAGATCACACATTGTCTTTTTTTTTTGATAGAACTACTGCTTTATTTTAGTGGACTCTTTCCTGGGGTAATCACAAACCAGAGACATGTAAATTTATACTATTAAATTACTTACCTTATAGAACAAGGCATATAGACTTCAAAGCAGAGTGGTAACCTATGGTGGATTAACATCCTTTGAATAAACGCTGGTCTTGACTGCAGTGAAGACAAAATCAGCAATAAATATACCTACTTTAAAATACAGTTGTAGTAGATAATAGATGCTATCACAAATAGATATGCCATCTGTAAAACTTTGAGTCCCAAAGAGTGAATTAGAATCCACTATGTACAGAAACACAAATATGCCTTGTAAAGAACAGATGGAAAGAAGTAGCATATATTGAAGTGCACTTTTATACATTCTATACTCCTATACACTTATACACCCAAACAGTTAAGAGAACAAACCTGTAACAGGACAATCTACAGAAGACATCATTTTATAAGTAATCTATTTACGCATATCTGATCTATCCACAGCTGATTTAAATTTACATCTTATCGTATCTGACTTGGCAAAACCTATGGACTCTTAAACATGAAGCAAACTGGTTTCATAACGCTCTCATGTTACACCATTACCTATCTTGAGAAAGTAACTTGAAAAAGAAAAGCAGATATCCTGTACAAACCTAATGGTAGATGAAAGGAACATGTCAAATCATTAAAAGTCAGTTCAGAAACTCAAAGATCTCAACTACAGTTCTCCCAGCTTCTTTAAACATGTCTTGAAACAAGATGACAAAAACCAACTTATAGCAAAATCTATATATACTGCACTATTGCATTCACACAGGTGAAATAAGGAAAACGTTTCTTTCTTCTACTTTAGCAGTATCACTGATGATGAACCGCTTGCAGTGATATTTTCAGAAATATTTTTCATGTCTGATGTGCAGAACTGAGCTGCAGTAAGATCTGTCAGCAGTAGCATGCTTCTCTTAGTGGCTGATTCTACATGTTTCAACATATATTGCTTTCTTTCTAACAAAAAAAATCATTTAAACAACATACTGAATTAATCACACTAGACTCTTACAGCACTCATAAAATCAGCTTTTTGATCCTCCCTGTTCTTAAGCCATTCTGAAACACAAATTCTAGACCCAGTGATACCTAGTCAGTTCTATCTGCTGCTAAACCCCACACCAATACCTTCCATCCAGTGCAGCCCCCACCCCCTTGTCTTCACTTTATCTGGAAAAAGCCTATGAATCAGATTAGCTCAGTCACCTCCATTTTCCCTAAACCTAATTGCAACTTGAGGCCTGGCATGGCCAGAGACCTGGGCAACAGAGCCATAAAGAAAAAGGCAATGTGGTCTCAAATCAGCCCTTGCCTGAACTCTCAATTGTAGACATCAACTGATTAAATCAGCTCTTCCTGCCCCACTTCCCAAAGAGAGATACCCAGCCTAGACTTAGCCTTGGCAAGTCAGTCTAGGTCAGCTCATTAGTTGCATTCAGTTTCTTCTCACTTAGACCTTTGTTTTTAAATCCAGTCCTTCAAAACTGAATTTGTTAAATACGTAGAGTTACCTAGAGTTCTTGGGCAATTTTCAGTATTATTTAACTTATAATTTCAAAGACACATTTTTATTCTACACTTTACAGAAGAAAATCTAAAACAAATTAAAGCAGTGATTCATTACAAAGCCTCTATTGGCAATAATTGCCCACTTAGTATTGTGATGCAGTTTCCTGGGCAGCCAGGAACTCTTACACTTCTGTTCAGTTTCGAGAATTGCAATTGCTCAACCGCAGGCCACAAGTGTTGTACAAACTTCCATATGGAGCTTTAGCATTTTACCTTCCATTTTACCTATGGACCCTTAAAAGAAACCAAAACAAAACAAAAAAACCCTGTGAGTCTTTGAAAAAAATTTGGATATTTTTTCTTTTGTTTAGCATTTGTTTCTCTCTGAAATTGAAGGTTTCAAATCTGTGTCCTCCAGAGGTTATTTTTTTCTTTCTGTAAAGACAACAATTGTAAGGACCCCTGAAAAACCTACTTTTTTTTCTTGTGTTCACAACATACAGCAATTAATCAGCTATGTTTATAGATTGCTGCATGTACATGATATTTAACAATGCTCATGCATGTATCTGGCCCAGAGCATCTGGGTCTGCATGTTCAAAATCCATTCATCCACATGAATGATTCTTTTTCTTTTGGATATTTAATTCTAAATTGTTTGATTGTTTTTCAAGTCAAAAAACCAATTTGATTTTCACAGGTATATTTTTTAAAGTAGTGGGAGTATGACTGCCAATCAACACCACTCTTACAATAGAAAATACGCATAAAAACTTGAACAAAGTTACATTTGACAGGATGCAATGCTAAGTTATACTAAATAATCTTCTCTCCCTCAAAATCTAGGCTATATCACAATAAAAGGTAAAGAAAATCAGGTAACTGTATGGAGGACTTTCAAAATAGCAAATTTGGGGGTTTATAGCTGGGTAAGACTCGCTGACTGAAAACATAATTGCCTTTCTGTATCATAATCTGAAAAAAAGCATTCAAACATCTGATTCTAAGAACAGGCTTCCTCCAACCTGGCAATCTTATTTAAACTAATATCTTTGGTTACCTGCTTTGCTGTTTCCTGTTTTTCACGAATATTTGAAAATCCTGGATATTTTTACCATTTAAATGTACAATTGTCCCTTTCTCTGAACTGCAGGAAACTGATTTCCATCCAAGAACCTATGGAGATTTGGAAAATATCTATTCATGCACATATAAGCCTGATGCAATAAATAGTATTTATATACTCATGCGCATTTTGCCAAACAGTTAAAATTTTTCAACTCGAACTTTTCCAATGTATTTTAGATACTTAAAAATCTGTTTAGCAAATTTTTTTGTGTGCTTATCCATAAGCAAAAATTGTAATAGCACCTGGTGCTCTGTATGAGTTCAGTTACACCGGAGTATCAAGCAGGTGAAAGACAGCCACTCCTCTTCCCCCTACAGTGGAAGGAGGTAGGTCACTTTTCCAAGCTGCTGAAGTCAAGAATCACCAGGGTATAAAAGCCCACAGCACTCAGCTTGGTGTCATCCACAAACTTGCTGAGGGTGCACTCAATCCCATTATGTCCCCGACAAAGAGGCTAAATAACACTGGTCCCAATACCAACCCCTGAGGCATGCCACTTGTCACTCGTCCACGCAGACATTGAGCCATTGACCGCAACTCTTTGAGTGCGACCATCCAGCCAACTCCTTATCCACGAAGTGGTCCACCTGTCAAATCCACGTTTCTCCATTTTAGAGACAAAAATGTTGTGCAAGACAGTATCAAATGCTTTGCACAAGTCCAGGTAGATGACGTCAGCCACTCTTCCCTTATCTATTAATGCTATAACCCTGTCAGAGAAGGCCATGATTGCAAGAGTTACAAGAGGAATGAAACAAACCTCAACTTTCAGCTGCATGATCACAAGGACACCTTAATAACAGAGTATTAAATATAAGTATTTTGAAAATTATATCTCTGCAAAATTGCTTCCCCACTTGTAATAGATCCCTATTTTATTCTGTGGGACAAATTAAAGCCTTTCAGAGAGTAAAAGATAACAAAATAAATGCAAAAATATACCTTTCCATTCCCTCTTCTTTAACCGAAATTCATTCACTGAATGTTGGATGCAATTTTACCACAGGAACACAAAAAGCATCCTAAGATTGGTTTCATAATATGCAAAAATATTTTTACTCCCGCATTAATCCCAAGAGCTCTTTTGAAAAAAAAAAAAAACAACAAACAAAAAAACCCCACCAAATCCAAAACCAAAAAACAACCAACACACAAACAAAAATACTACAACAGTAGCTATGCCAGTAAGTAGCTCTGCCAATAGTACCTTTGTACTTGTACTTTTATTAACCACTGCGGTCAGATAATCATATCTGCTGCATTCTTAAAATGGTCATTACATGATGAAATATTACGGATCATATGGAATGCTGACTAACAATCTACAAAACTATGGCTTTTTTTCTAAGTAGGTTGATGAACTATTACATTTTATCATATTATCTGCCCACAGCGACCCTGTGATGTGTCAGCTTTCTTCTGTAGCTATGGTCACTATTTCAGAATATGTTCTATTACAGTTTAAATCCCATAAGGTTATTACAGGAGCCTGATAAGGCTCTAAATATACTCTTATAAAAAGCCTGGGGAGCAGCTACATACTTAGCCTTCTTCCATGTTTTCATGATCCAAGCTCTCAGGTTCACAAAGCCAGAATCTGTTCTGCACAAAAGTAAACACAGACCAGCACTGAAACTCTGCATGGAACCAAGTCAAACTGATGTTTCACATGAAAACAGACGCTTTGACTTTGTATAGATAAGAGAGAGGTAAGCTTTCAAAAATACAACATCACATCAGCAGTAAAATCCAACATAAGCAGCAGTTAATTTCAAACCACTAGCATAAAGTACATATAAGGGGTTTAGCACATTTTTTAAAATACACTTGTTTTCCTCCTAGTATTGACATAGTCTCAATACACTGCCAAATTATATCAAGGATAGAATCAGCTACAGAAGAATATTCCTTTTAAAACAAAACTAGCCCATCCTTTACCGCACAGGTTCTTTCCTTCATCATTCTCATATAAACATTTCAAATTATTGTAATGAATTCTTGGGCGTTCGTCTATATTTTCACCTTGTTGGAGGTCTGATGTCACATAAATGGCATAACTTATAGCTGTAATATTTTTCTTGGTAGTAAACCAGTTTGAAAGGGACCCAGTAAATATCATTTTAACTGCACTTCAACATCCAGAATTCTTTATGTGTGATCTGACATGAAACCATGCAGTCTCCAAGACCAGGAAAAGGGTTGTTCCACAACTCAGAACATTTCAGGGATCCTGTTAAAATATCAGTTCTCCTTCCTTTTCATCAGCAACCAATTAATAGCAGTATGCCAGTGGTAGACATATGGCAAGACTCTGGAATTACAGTTATTAATTACAGGTGAAGATAGTTTTGATGCTATATAAGCCTCTCTTCATTTTCCCCAGACTACTGCTTTACAATTTACAATAAAACTTGTTCAGGGTAAAAATTTCTTCTGAAAGTTGAGGTTTAAGTTTAAGGAAATTAAAATTAAAAGCACTGCCAAAAAAAAAAAAAAAAAAAAAAAAAGAACCCTGTTATGATTTTTTGAAAAATATCCCAGATTCAATGCAAAAATTTAATTTACATCAACATGTTCAAATACTGCTCCATCACCTAAATTTCAGGAGGGAGGGAAATAAGGACATGGTGCAAGCTAATTTTAGCATTTTAAACCTGAGTGGAAATCCATGTTTCTCTCTTACAGAATTTGAGATATCAGAAATGTTCTTGCTACACTTTAAGAAGAAAAAAAAAATCACAAGCAGACCCCTACGCTCCAAGAAATCTTAGAAATCTGGAGAGAAAACAAACAGGCAAACACCACCTACCCCTGCCAAAACCCTCTGAACAGCCTGCAGGTTTCACTAGTTAAACTAATTTCAGAATGGTCCACTTTGACCAGGTATGAAGTTTCAGAAAATTACAGAAAAAAAAAAAGTTTGAGCCCGACAAAGTAAATTTTTTTTCTTTAAATATAATTCAAATAAAGCTTTTAGAAAAAATAAGAAAAGTGAGCTTTTCCTAAGAAGAATTTTCTTCTGATGAGTAGACATTTCTTTAAAAAATGTTCAGCTATAGCTTTAAAATCCTTTCCCAAAATTGTCTTTTAGCAACATGTCTAATAATTTTGTGCAGTTCATATCCACATATGCATCTAGTAAGGTCATTTTCCCACTGGGTGCAATTGCTTTTATATTATCTATCTGAAATGTTAAGCACATCATTTTTCATCTTGCTATCCCCTGACTGCCGAAGGTCAGTCAGTCAAGGGAAGTGCAGAAACTACTGCCTGTCAGATGAATTCTGTTGTATTTCTCCCTCTGAACAGCAACCAAGCTGTTCCTGCTTCTTTCCGCCATGTGTCTTTTCTAGCAGGTAAAAACATTCTTCACTGTGTGGCTGTTCAGTGTGTAGTAGATTCCTCAGTTGTCATAATAAGATTAAGTTAGGCTTCCAAATTGTATTAAAAGTTAATGGCAGTCAGGTAACCCCTACACTCAACCTCCTCGAAAAAGACAGTCACCAGATAATAAATCCTTTCTACCAGGGCAGATATGTTTAAAATTTGCCACTGAAGGTGCATACATTCTGCAACCACACTGCTTCAAACTGTTTTAAATCAGGAAAATTGAATAAATAAACCAGTGCAAAGATAAAGCCATTTCCCAGTCTTTCGTTCAAACCTCAAAACTGCATAGTCCTTGTTTCAGTATGCTCATTTACTCTTAAATGCAAAACAACATAACAACGTTATGATGCTGTCGCCAAAAGTATCAGAGACTGAATACAGAAGGGAGAGGAAAGAAACATTTTTCTAATAAAAATATTAATACAGCACAAGCTTTTAGGTTAAAAGAAAAACAAGAGTTCTTTCCTGTCTGCATGCAACATGCATTTGTTCTGTATCTTAGTTTTGCTTACTACAAATTAAGCACAGTTTTGGTAGGGCATAATTCATATTCAAAATCACCCATTAAAAGATCTTCTCTCTACTCTCTGTAATTGAATGCTAAGGTAATGAGGGCAAGTAGCTTTCAAATGTAGAAGGGATCTTTTTTTAATGACTTCTACCTTTGCCTCACATATGCACATACAGGTGTATAGGTGCTAGACTGTAGTAACAGCTTATTCTTGTAAGGGACTACGGGATAAGTGTACATTTTCTTAGTAAATGAAAATGCGTAAGCATTTATCAACTATGCAACATGAAAATATGGAATTTAAAAAGCAAAGAGGGAGCTTGCTTAGTCATAAAATGAACTTCAGCAGGAACCTAAATACCAATATAAATATTCCAATGAAAACCAAAGGTTCTGACCTATCTAGCAACTGCTCTTTAACCTTCAAAGGTTGGTTAGCATGTCATAGAATTTAACCCTAAACAGGACAATTTCTACAAAAACATGTTTGTAGACAGGTCATTAAATATAATGCTGACTCATACCTGAAAAGCATCTCTTAAAAAAAAGAAAAAAGGTTATATTCAAAGTTTGAAGATCACTCACCTCCAGGATAAACACCACCTTCAATTAATCATTGCAGTACAACACAGAAACTTGTAGGTACTTTATTTAAACTCCAAGTGGATTTCAAGAATTTACCTCTTGACAGCAGTCTTCCACTAAACAGAATTTGAAAAGCCACTGCACAAATTGCAGGTGAAGCATTATGCTTCAGTGACAGTGCTCATAATAAGACTTTGGACTCAATATCCAGTGCCATTATTTGTGAGTTAAAGGTTAGAAGTAAAAGGCAATGGGGGAGAACATACCAAACGTAGAGGTCTTGTTGCCTTCTAAGGACTGTTCAGATACAGTCTCCAAATCTGCAAAGACCTAAGTTGATTCATATGACTGATTTCCTAGGTTCACAGGGATCACTTACAGCTTAAGTTACAAACACACAACATACACACTTTTTTAGCAGGAGCATGGCTGTAGCAAGCGGATTCAGAAAGACAGGGAGAAGTAAGGGGGGAAGACAAAAAATATTTGGAAATTAATTTTTGTCTTTTACATTGGCACACCTTTATTTCTTTGAGAGATTTTGCAAAGGTAGCTTTTTCTCATTGAAACATACAGATGTTTGAAATGCCAGATATCAAAAGAAGAATTTTCTAATAAAACTTCAGAGAAAAATTAAACTGTTTTCACTTCAAAATAATCCCATGTACCACTCTATGCACCAGTGTGCCATAGTACATTGCCATGAAATTACTGACACTGCCTATTACAATTAAGCAGTTATCCTTTCCTTGAAAAAAGTTTTACAAATGCACCATTTTTCCAAACATTACTTAAGCAAAATGATCAGAGACATTCAGCTCTGACCTTTTCTGCCTTCTTAATTCTCCAGCCAACTGAAAAATTTCAAACACTTAAATATCAAATTTTCTAAAATTGAAAAGAAAGTATGAAATGTCATTCATCTGTTGAAAAAAATCTTCCCTTCTTCATTTCCCCTTCCCTACCACAACATAACTCAGCCAAGCCCACAGCAAAAAGGAAGGGGTGTTTGCCAGTGCAGCAGTTGGTCACTCGTTTCTTTGGGAGTTTGCGTAAGTCAGGATGAACCTAGGTCCCCTCTATTTCCTCTAAAAAGCACTGAGACAAATAAAATAAAAGAAAATAAAACACGCAGCCACACAGGACTAGTTTTTGGCTATTATCTTACATAGTAATGTCATTCTTACTGTGAAATGTAATAACTTGATTCGTGTCAATATGGAGCCATGCTAGGGCTACATGGTGAGGTGTGACCCTCTCTGT
>JAVJGG010000074.1:46794200-46809093 GCA_035590195.1 Aviceda cuculoides
CCCGCCCGCCACCGCCTCCCGCGAGGATCCCGCGGGGCTCGGCGAGAGCGGGCACCGGGGAGGGTGCGCGGCGCGCAGGCAGGCGCGGGGCGTGCGTGGACGGGCGCAGGGGCAGAGTGTGCGGGCAGCGATGGGGCGCACCGAGAGGGACGGGGTGCGGGCGAGGGTCGAGCGTTTGGGGAGGGATGGGGCGCGCAGGCAGGCACGGCAGGGCGTGCGGGCAGGGGTGGGCCCTGTAGGGTGAGGCCCCGTGAGGATGGGGCAGGCGGGCAGGGACGGGTGAAGCAGGACCGGGGCATATTGGCAAGGGTGGGAGGCGGTGGCCAGCGCAAGGCAGGCAGGCGTAGCCAGTAGTGCAGACACAGGGTGTGCGGATCCAGGGATGGGCCCCCTCCCGCCGTGGTGCACTGGTCTGCTTCCTTTGATGTGCTTGCCTAGTAAGGCTTTGAGCGTGGCTTTGAGCGTTTCTAGGACACATAAACTGAAGTGCTGGTGTGCTGTAAGGCTTGCTGCTCGCATCTGTCTGGAGGTAAAGGCTGCAGGTGCTTGGCCTGGAGAGCAAAGCCCCTTCATACAGCTCTCTTAGCTGCCTTCAAGCCTTCACTTAAACGTGTTGGCTAGTATCTGCAACTCCAGCATCTGCTAATAGAACAGTCAAAACGCAAGCTGTGGCAATCAAATGAGAACATCAGCCTGGCCAAATTTGTGTTGGCCGCTTGTGAAAGGTTCATGGCAGCTCCTATAAGTCTCTTGCAAAACCACAAGAAAATGTATTGTTATTACACACATTTCTAAAGCTCCCACCACGAGCACATTCGAATGCTCCCATAGAGTCTGGGCACATGTGTTTACATACTTGGATTATCCCTGGAAAATGCACACCTCATTGAAGAGCCAAATAAATCATATGGGAATCCTAAATAAAACTATATGTTGATGAAGCAGCATGTGCATGGACTAAAGACTGCCACATTTCCCTTCATCTTTTATGCATTATGTCGGCCATTGTTGAGAAAGTCTTTGCCCTGTGCAGAGAAAGCATGTTGGGTTTAGGGCTCAGATCTGCACATGAAATCATAACAGCTCTTCTACGTTGAGATTTATAATGTATTTCATCTGATAACTCTCTACAACCTATTATTTATACAACAAACAAGTGCCATGGTTAACACTTTAGAAATGCTCTTTCAAGTACTGCTACATAAAGCACAGTAGCTTAAATTAAAAAGTACTTGCTTGTTGAAGTACACTCAGGAATAATCTATGAATATGCATGACAGATGAACTTCTGGAATTTTTGTTTCTTTCTAAAGACATTTGGTTGGGCAAAGATGTAAACATTCTGTGGTTCTTGGTTTTATTAGCATGTAATTATAGAGGTTAAGGCTCCTGTATGCATGGAGTAGTGCGGTCTAAAATATGTTATAAATGCTGCATAATCCAAGAAACGCAATTTGGCTGAACAAAACATGACATCCAATTTGTCAGGAATGAGCTGTTTACAAGTTTCATGTTGCAAACTGTGCTTATCTTTCAAGAAAAAAGGAGGACATTTCAAGGCATTTACAACAGTCTGAAGGGCCTGAGAGTTCAGTGTAAAACCAAGCTATATGTTAAATGTCAGGAAGTGTTTTATTGACAATTGTTACTATTTACATTATTAATTCTGTGTTATTAGCATATAAAATGTAAGATTCCTCTATTCTCACACCAACTTTCTAGCTACAGGTGATTTTACACTCCTTTGATATTGAAAGTGTACTATTGTTGTCTAACAGTGATATAACAAAAAAAGTTATTTTTCTTGCAGTTGTGTGTAGAAAAACAGTAGAGTTATGCATTAATGATTCTGAGAAAAAAAGAGCTTTCTGAAAGTGTCTTCCCAATTAAATGGACATGAGACATTTGACAATGCTATTTTTAACCAGAGAAGAACTTAGCAGAACTTACAGAAGTATGCTTCTTATTCTTCTGTGAGACCCACAACAATATTGCCAGGCATAAGATATCAAATCTATACTGTCATCAGCCCAAGGATCTGAGAAGACTTAGGAAGATTTAAGATCTTTTAAGATTTAAGAAAAGATCAAGGCTTTATGTGTAGGGAGTGAATGTACATAAGGAGATTTCCTAAGGAATGACTCTCCTTGTTCAGAAAAAGAGACAGGTTAACAACTTTGCAGTAGTTTTTAGCATTATCCAGACGAAGGCAAGTAATATGTTTAGCAAGGATATGCTTTTCTCCACATTTAGAATGCAGGCAGGGTACGCTCTTAGAAAATCTAACCTTTTCTTAATCTTTTCCTCCCAGCAACATTGCTTTGGTATTACAAGATAGGATTGTTCTGTGTCTCTTCGTTTCCTACATAACTTTGTTATATGCTGGAGCAAAGGCAATGCATTTTTAAACACAGACTTGCAGCTCTAAATTCAGGTAGAGCCTCCAAGCAGGCATAATACATGGTAGGTCAATGTTAAATTAAATATCTGAGGCTTTAGGCATTTTCCGACATCATTCTCAGAATTACACAGCATGTTTGGCCAAAATGCCCCCTCTGCACTGCAATAGTGATGTCCCACCACTCTCAGTATTTCTGCAGGGTTAATTCCAGGGGCCCAGGTTTTCCAGCGGCTCAGAAGCTACAAGGGGGGGTGCATTTCTATTTAGATATTCACAGTTCCTACTTAGGTGCTTGCATAAATAGAACTTGCATCAGTGAGCAGGAGTTTGTGTTGTAAATACATAATCCTTTCATAAATTTAGAAAGTTGTGATACTTTGGTCCTGCTTAGATGATTGTGGGATTCTGAATGTGGGAGCCCTCTGGTGTCTCACAGGGTAGGTAGGCCCTTCATTCTTGTATGTCACCTGCTGCTCAGTGTAGGCAGTGAAGAACCCCAGCACTTTTCAAAGAATATAGAGTATGTGTGTATAAGTTTTCCTTTCTTTTCCTCCACTGCTTGCCAGTGATACAATGATTTTCATCTTGTTTGGCAGTTTCCATTCTATACGTAGAGTTCGCTCAGGTACAGGGTGGATTAAGTACGTTGTATAAGTATATTCAGATTCCTTTTTTTTCTGCATTTTTAACTACACATTATTCAAAATCAGAAGAAGAAGAATCACCAAACATGATTTTTCTTTATAGCTAATATCTGGCATGACTTTGACTTGAACCTTAGAAGTTAAATAAATGATAACCAGTGGCGGAAGCATTTTATGCAGAAAACAGCAATGTTTGAAATACTAAATTTGTGAGCTAAAATTTTTATTCTTGAAAAGTTAATCATTTTCCTTAGAGCATGCAGTTTTGATAGTGTAGTTCCACCCCAGATGGTGAAGCTGGAAGGGATTCAACCTTTAGAAGTATGCTTTACTACCAATGTTAAAAACAGTGAAGCAGAATATCTACAATTCCTCTCCTCTCCTCTGCTCTCCTCTCCTCTCCTCTCCTCTCCTCTCCTCTCCTCTCCTCTCCTCTCCATTTTTCCTTTGCCATTTTCCATCTCCTAAACCAAAAAAATCTAGCTTTTTGCTGGCTATATGCTTGCACCAGTCAGATTTCATCTGTTGGCATCTGAGCAATAACCTTTTAACTTTAGCTGGTCTACTTCTCTGTGATCTTCCTCTACTGTCATCTGTCTTTGGAGACACTCAGCGAGCAAACATCTGATTATTCCAGAGATGGTCTTTCAGAGTCTTCAGAATCAGGCCCCTTCAGAATTGTTTCAGAGTAACAGAATATAGTGAATTAGTAAAAAAGTCACAGAAATTCAGGAATCACCACAGAAAAAGAACAAATAATTCATACACAAATTTAAATACTAAAACTACTTTTTATGAAAAGCAACATTATATCTGTACAGTAGTAGAAACTTATCAATGAGTTTGTCTTTCTATATTCAAAGTTTATTGGAAGCAATTCAGAGATAGAGAAGCCAGACTGAACTAGCTAATTGGATGAAATGTTGAGTGTTTGGAACACTTAGTCTCTTGATTTTGGCTTATTCAAAATTCAGAATGTGACAGCATTTGTTTTTCTTAACTTATAAAAAATGACATCACGGACTCTTAAGAAGTTAAACAATACAGCACAATTTCAGGATTTTTTTTTTTTTTTGGTGTGTGTGTTTTGAATACTTGCTTGTTTCATGGAAGAAAACCTGTTATTTATATAAGAGCTCCCAGCAGAGACTGCATCTAAAACACTTAACATTCCAAAGTATAATAACACATATAAACTCTGTTGGGTGAGGCTTTCTGGGTGAGGCTTAACTAGCTATACAAGATTTAGGATTAATAACAATAAAAAGTTGTTGAAATTGTCATAGAGTGTTTAAAGACCTTCCCAAAGCACTTACCATCTGGTGTTCCCCAAGGATAAAATACTAAGATATGTAACATTTGTGGAAGAAGCAGACTGATGGAGAAGTTATTTCTGATTCCCTTAGGACCTCATTTGTAACTTAGAAGTCTCTATACTTAGGATGTAATCAGGAAACAGTCACATCTAATGTACTGAATTTAGTTTCAGACACGTTTAGTAGGACTATGATTTTTCAAGAATGTACAGGGTTTTTAAGATATTTCCTTTATCCAAATAAGGAAGCCCCAGAAGTGGAAGTCAACAATGCTGCCAAAATACATGGTCATGTCTACAGTAAGAAGTGCATCAATTCAGGGCGGTTCTGGGACAGCCTCCTCTAGCAGTTCTCCATCGTCATTTAGGGAAAAGGGATGACAATAGCAAAAAAAAATATGCAACTCTCTTGACTTGTTAATGCAGTTAGTGGTGTCAAACAGTGTATAAGCCCAAATTGGACAGAATCCAGCAGGTCTCAAAGTTACTTGCTAGTATCCTTTTACACAGGGCAAGGTAGATCCATCCCATGAAAAGTCCTGCAACATCTCAGGGAAGGAAGCCTCTCCCAGATCTATTTAAAATCTGTTATCTGTTAGGATGAATCCTATTCTTTACCCTGCACTTGCAATCCTTGGTCTCTTCTCAAGTGCTAGAGGAAGAGACAGGTGGTAGCAAAACTCTGTCCCCTCCTTCCTCTTCCTCAACTCTTCTCAAGTGATTTAATCACTCAGAAAAGGGGATGGGAGTAGAATACAGTCATCAGCATTTGAATATGCTATGTAAGGAGCTGTGGAGAAAGAGATTCACCTTTTTGTTGACCTGTAAATGACCATTTGCGGTATAGACTTCAGTATTTCAGCACAGTGTATTTACCCCGTCCTGGAAGATGGAGTGGCATGGGAAATGCTCTGTTGATATAGGAGCTGTCAGGCAGTTATATGTTCCATCCCCAGAAACCGTTCTCTGCTGCAGTAAAGTGGCAATCTCTGACATGGCTTAAGTATTTGTTTGTGTATTTTGGTGCTTTTTTTTCCTCAGTAAAATATCATGCTAGCATAGAACCAGGGCATTTTTTTGTTACTTTTGTGTACTTATAGCATACCTGGAAAACTCTTTCCTGAGGTTTGGTATTTATTCCAAAACAAATAATGGCAATTCCTACATTCTGTCATAATGCTTTAGCAGTATGACTTTTGGAGTTTATTAAGTGTTTCTTGTTTGTCTTATCTGATAATAAAAATAAGCAGTCTTATTTGCTTCCTAAGGAACTCTTCATTATTATGAGCTTTTGCTCATGATGCTCTCATCCTTAGTGATATTAATTGTAATAAAAATTAAAATAGGCTTTCTCCCTCTAAATTAGATTGTCATCTGCAGACCTCTTCTGAAGTACCAAACATAACAATGGCTTCTATTAACTTGTTCCTTTGGCCCTGTTTTAGAGCAAAATCCAGTCTTTAGGGACTTACAATCTAGTGGAAAGATTTATAACAGCAGACAATGAAAATGCAAGAAGTAAACATCCAAGCCCTTTGAATTCTGAAGGTTTGATTAAAAAAAAAATGCATAAGCAATTTCATACAATTGTTTTGTTTGCACCGTTCAGATACTGGTAAATTGCCATGAGATTATCTTTCCAAAGCACTATGTTACTGAAATTTTAGGTCAGTATCTATTGTTTTACTTGAATCTAAACTTGATCCCTTGCTCCTGCATCACTTTGAACACTTAACTCTCCAGGGCAAAAATATTTCCGAGCTAATATCATTCAGTGTTTGGTACAGAGCACCAAATGTGTCATAGTCAAGAAGTTGACTGGACAACATTGTCACTGCAATTCTCAGTGTGAAACACTACTTATTTTACATAAGATGATAAACTGAAGATTGGAGCCACATGCCACTTTTACTGTGTCAGCCTGAAAGCTAGCAACCTGAAGCAATTCTGTATTTAAAGATCTGTTCCAAGACTTCATTTTTACAGACTGAAATGCAAAAGGCAGCATTTTGATAACATATGCTGACTTACTGTATAAGACAGGCCATAGGGCTTCCTGAACTAATATGAACTATGGCCTTATCATTTTTATCTTCTGACAAACTTAGGTAGATTTGATTCCCTGAGTCTTTTCTTAATCATTCATTTGGTTCTTCTCAGAGCCTTCTCTAGTTTAGCATCCTGCATGAGTTATGGATGTAAGAAAACAATCAGCAATACTTGCATCTTTGCTAGATACGCTGGTAATATAAGCTATTCACCACTAATTAGTTTTCATTTTTTACACATGCAATGGTTGCATAAAACCTTTTCGCCACTGTGTCATTGGCTCATAGTATCAACTATAACCTACAAATCTTTTCCAGAGTGTCTGTTTCCTAGGTAGAGTCTTCTGTCCTATAATATTAGTTGTGTTTCTTTGGAGACACAGGTAGGAACACATTTGATTTAACAAAATACACGTAGTCCATTTCTACCTAACCCACTTCACAAAAAGTCCAAATCATTCTCTATTACTCAGAGTCTATTATTATATAAATCAAGTCAGTGTAATCCCCAGCATTTGGGGGTTATCTGCATGTTTTTATTGAATGACCAAGTTCCTTCCTGATGTGTTGACTTTGGGTACATAGAGTAGCAGCCGTTTTGGAAGGGTTGTTCCTCTTTTCATTGTGTATTCCTTCCTTCTCTGCAGAAGATGGATCAGCTTTCCACAAAAGCAGAACTATTTACTTTATTCCTTGTCAGCTCCTTATAGCCATAATCTGGCTTCATTTGCTTACAGACAGGGAGATTTTTTCAAGAGGATAGCTTAATCTTTTTCCTCTTGCATCCTCCAAAAATTGCAGAAGTTATTTGTAAGCTTTAAGGTATTCTGTGCACCATTGCCTTTTGAAAGAGTTATTGAGAACCAAAATGTTTTAGTGACATGTCATCCAGTTTCAGATTTTTTTTTATTTTTTTTTTTTTTCATTTTATACCAACTTGCTCTCTCCCAGTAGTGAATTCACTTTCGTATATCAGGGGAGCAGACCATCCACAATTGCTCAAGTTAAAAGGCCACATAAAAAATCCACTTTTTTGAAAGTTGGGCCCATGAGAACTACTCATGAGCCCAAATATTCTCTCCTGACAGAATAATTTGACCAATTTTTGCAGAGTTACATTTGGTCAGCAGTTGGGTGAAAGCAGAATTAGGCCCAAAATCTTTGATGAACCTAGGCTGTCTGTGTGAAAGGGAGGCAACTGTTGTATGGAAAAATTGCCAGCATAGAATATCTTCTTTTAACCTAACATATACAGTGTATATATAGTAAAAACATTTACATTCACCAGTGGCATGCACACAAAACCAAACTACTTTTCTCCTTCCTAGTAATGATGAGAGAACAGCCCATGTGCTCATAAAGACAAAAGCAACCTGAAAAGTTTAGGCAGTTGTGTCTTCTCCTTTGGCATCAAGAAACGTCACATCTCAGTGTTAAAGTGCAACTGTAAAATAAAATAGAAATCCTGTTCATGTTCTGCACAAAACAGATACAGTAGCCAACAATAATGCACATTATATCCTGACAGTTTGAAGCAGAACATTATAAAATTTGGCAGGTGCACACTGGACTTGCTGGACCCATGCGTGGAAAAAACTGTTCTCTCCTTTCTAGAGTAACAGCAATAACTCCGCATCAGTGATCCAGAGATGATTCAGTGAAGAACAAGCTCTGAACCAGGCATTTGGTCAGCAGCTTAGCCATAAGGCAAATTTACCTCCCTTTCTACTGACTGATACTCATTTATCTGAAATTTTGTTTCATGAACAGGTAATTGAAGCGTGAAGTATTTTAAAACGTAGTTTAAAAACTCACCTTCCTTTGCATTTAGGACAGCTGTTTCTTTTGGATTGCATTCTCCTTCCCTATCTAGTCTAAAGCAAGGGTCCTTCTACCTAGGGAGAGCCACCAAATACTAGTCAGATGGCATTTGAACAGAATATCGCTGCTGTTACGTCAGCTTCTGTACAACATTGACGTAAATGAGGACAGGAAAGCCAGCAACTGGTAGAATTGAATAGAGATGTGTTTTAGATGGGAAACAAAGAAGAAGTAAGACAAATGTTAACAGATTAATCCCATGGCCCTTGAAGCCTATTAATAAGCTGTGGATCAGGTGCAGTCTTCTGAAATACCTATTTCAGAAGCCAGAGAAGTTCAGTCCTACTGGTAGGGAAGTAATTGATGCCTGATGAAAGCCAGTGATACCCTCTTATCTGAGATGTAAAAAGTCATGCCCAGCTGTGATAAATCCCAGCTCGTGTTCATTTTTTTGAGTATACCTGTGTAAATCTCTTACCACGTTTCATTCCATTTTACCACAGGCTAAAACTCATTATAAAACCCCAGATAATGTTTTTATTTAAAGGCTTTTATTTAGCTTGTCGTTACTCAGAGAGCAAGTCTACAGCTCCATATCACTAAGAATTTTCCTCTTCACCTTCTCTCGCAAAGTTTTCAAAGTGGAACTCTTACAAGATGAAAAAATTAAGTTTTTGAAAATTGAAAGATGAGCATGTTACAGCCACAAGATGTCACTGAGGCTAAAAATCACTATAAGGCAAAGTGGGCTAGACATATTGCAAGGAAAATAACTAGTTCTAAACCATGGTGTACAGAAAGTATCAGGGACAGGTTACATTGTCAGTCTCCAGCTATCTGATGACGACTAGGCAGAAACATGCACTGTCCTGGCACACAGTTGACTAAATTCTAGCATGCATGGCACAGTCTTTCTGTCCAGTGCTGACAGGCACAACTTCAGCCAAGCAGGCTACTGATTTCCCCTAATATGGTAGCTCCTGCACAAATAGTTAAAAACAAGGAGCAGGAAAGATGGGCTCAGCAGTGGCTTTTCCTAGGGCTCCACAGATTTGTATTCCAGTAACTCTGGCGACCAACTCCTGCCCTGGAGAAAGTATACAATGGACAGGCTTCCTCCTCTGCTACAGGAGTCCTATAAATCAGAATAAGATCTAACAGTTTGAAGAAAGGTGAGAACTCACCTTCTGGTTCTACTTATGCCTTTTTTGGAATAGAGTAGAAGATGCCCATGCACAGAATCTAAACAGTTGGCACTGATTTCAACACTCTGCAGCCTGCTCCATAACTCACCAGGGACCCCCTAAGGGATCAATAGCTGCTCTCCAGTCCCAAGAGCCAGCTGCTCTCATGGGCGCTAGAGAACTAGACTGCTAGCTGCATGTATAAATGCTTCACAAACTTTTTTCCTTTCTTTACCAGAAAAAAAAAGAAAAAAAAAAAAGAAAAAGAAAAGATATTTCTAGAATATAAATTCCTTTTAAGACTTACACTTTACAAACTATACTCTGCCCTAACAATCATTTCCAGGCACTTCAATTATGTACTACCTTGAATTTTGCCTTTTGACTTAGAATTTCTCAAAATATCTTTGATGTTGTGCAAATAGGAGCATCAACAGTTACTCCAAAATTGCTCTGAAGCTGATTTTTGTTCATCCACATGTAACAAAGAGAAGAAAAGTGAGGGGCAGAACATGAGGAATACACAATCCAATATAGCTTTTGGCTAATACATGCTATCAAACTAGATAAGAGGAAGAGCTACTAGTAGTCAAATCTGATTACTGATTTATGATCTTGTACTAATGTTTAACTAAATTTTACATCTTTTAATAAAACCCTTCAAGCCTTGGGAAATGCAGTGCATCAAAAGTTTATGAGAAGTTAAACATTTGTTTAAAAAAAAAAAAGGAAGGAACCTCCAGTGTTTATGGTAAATATATCCTGGTTACCTTGGCAAAAATCACAGCTGACTACAGACTAAAATCATGCTTCCAAGAACTCCCAGATTTTAGTGATTTGCATTCAGTTTTAGTGGACCTGAACATAGGTCCTAGCGTCTGTTGCATTCTTTATCAAAATATAAACCCAAATCACCCAGTTTAGGGAAGGTGTGGCTTTAGATCTGCATTTTGCAAGTTCTATCCTTTTTTCCAGCTTGCAGTTAAAAAATGAGAGAAAGAATAACTAACTTAAAAAGTCTTCACACATCACTAATAAAATAAAATAAAATTGCTGCCAGTTTTCAGAGCTCTATTTTGAGCTGTTTTGAGCCTAAAAGGATTCACATTACAAAAGCTGTCTCTGCCACTGTTTAAGAGTCTCAGCAAAAAATGCCAAGGAATCAGTACACTAAACACCAGTAGTGTACTCCTCTTTCTTTCCCTTCCGGGCCAAGGTGAAAATGCGTTGTGGGGCACCATGGTACCATCTATTCTCGATCTGCAGATTGTGATCTAGCACATTCCATAAACACAGACATTAAAAAATCATAAGGGCATAGGTCTAGTTTATGGTAACTACATTGCCTGCTGAAAAAAAAAAATAAAGAACAATACTGTAAAGAACACTCAAATGAAGAAAGATTCTCGCTTTCACTGAAGTAAATACTCAAAGATCTGACACTGCAGAAAATCAGATTCCAAAATGGAAATCCCTGATTTTGTTACATAAAAATCTTTACTTAATGATCTGTATATATGTTTTGAATACTGCTTCACAGAATAATTAGAAACTGTCTTAAAACCTGTTCAGAATTTCAAATAAAAATAAATTTATTTGATTAGTCTTTAAAGAAATCAAATAATTAAAACCTATCACCTTCCTTTGAGGTACTATCTACGCAGCTATCTACTCCTTTATCATGCCTGCCTGGAGGACAGAAGCACAGGCAGAGTTAGGCTGCATCATAGTGCCACTACCAGTTTTTTAAAGGAGAGTTTTAATCGGTTCTTCACTAGACATTAGAGAAGTGTCATCATCCTTGCATTCTACATGACATTCATTCTTTTAAGTAATAACAGAAAGTGTTATCAAACATTGAAAAGCTGTTACATACTATAATGCTGATTTCTACATAAGATTTTTTTGGTTGGTTTTGTTTCGCTTATGTAGCAGTAAACTGCTTTCTGATAAGAACTGTAAAGTAAAGCATGGATACTGCTAGTGTTCAGTTTTTCTTAAGAAATACCTTCTGCTGGAAGAAGAAAGTAGCCTTTTGCCTCTTGATTAAGATCATTTGTTCATAGTGCCAGTCTCTTTCTTGTGGACATTTGCCCATTTGGAACAAGATTTGCACTGGGAAACCACATCATAACAGCATTAAGGTTAATGTGAATAACTGAAGGCACATGAACATTTCAACCTTAACCACAATTATAAATTAGCTCCTTTGCCTTTACAAACCAACTGTGGACGTCCAGAATGGCCACGTCAGACTTCCTTTGTGAAGCAAGAGTGAACATGGACCTTACACAGGGAAAATAGGAACTCTGCCTTTTTTAAGCAGAAATTAAAAATCACACATGTTCGATAACTACACACACACACACACCCCCTAATTCAAACTTTTGGATGACAAGTAAAGATGTTATTTATTGAATTTAGGGTGCTTTCAGACAGTGGACCAATAGCACAAGGAATAATTTGGCCTTTTTTACTTTCCTCTGCTCTTAGTGACATCACTTCCAACCTACAATGCTGCCATCTAACTGCTGCTATCTAACAAGAATTGCCAAAGAGCATCAATTAGAGTTGCGTTTGGAAAGCAAGCTCTTTCTAGAGCTGGAATTGGCCAATGCTTTGCAGTTACCTATCCACAAACACGCCACAGAGAAAACTGCAACTTCATGTACAAAGATATATATAAAAGTCATGGACAAATTATTGACACATGTAATGGATCTGCAAAAGTTACTCTGTAAAACTCTGTGCATCAGCACAAGATAAAAATCTTTGCGTGTGAATATATTGGTAGGTAATGAGACTGGACACTGAACCTTATTTGCAAAATTCTGTTAGCTTTGAAAATTAAAATTATTTCATAGAAAATTTACCGCAGAGAATTTACATGTATCCACAAAAGCTAACATATGCTTAAAACAAGCGTTTCACACTTCACTGCAATGGAACTACCATCCACCTTAAGTGAATTCCATATCTTATTGGTGGGTTGATGAGAGCAGAGTTTGCTTGGAGGGTTAATATAAATAGATAAGGAGTCTCTGTGACTCTACTTGTTTGTGCAGCATTCCACACTTTCCTAAAAAAGGCTACAAATATTGCAAAAGGTGCATAAATTCTTCCTGAACTGATCCCTTCAGGGCTAAATCAAAATTAGCATTCAGAATAAGTGAATAAAGACAGACATGTTTAATTATATTGCCAAGCAATATTAACTTCAAAATATATTAAAAGCCTACAGCCCATCCGTCTAAAAGAAAACAATTTGAAAGCCTCAATTGCCTTTTTCTCTTTGGGTTTTATCAATTAGGGCTAACTTACTTGGCAGAAATTGTATTTTTTACATGTAAAGGAACGAAGAGAGTGTTTCGGCTGTATTGGGTATTACATATTCACCAATATTAATTTGATATCCCTAGGGATTTGCATTTGTTACAGAAAAAAATCTTCAGATTTTTCCAATAGCAAAAAATGGGAAGAAGGGGAAAAATGCAGTCAATCCTGTTTATTCCTAAAGTGTTTTCCAGACACAACGCAAATGCAGAACACAAGATTTCAAACTATCAGCAATAGTCAGTTTCAGTTAATTTTCGTTCGATGCTAGGCTTGTGGGGGGAAGAATAAAGACTATAGATGTAATAGTTAAATGTTAATATTTTTTTTTGTCATTTATTATTCAACAGTTTAACTCCAGAAAAGTATAGAAATACTTCACTGCTGATATAATACCAGGAACCTAAACTATTCTAATACACTACTCTGACTTCAGACTTTACTTCTGAAATATCAGAAGACCATGTTTGAATCTGTCCAGCATGGAATACATTAGCAATCCACAGCTGCACAGCAGGTAATTTTTTAAACAGTTTGGGACAGTTTTAAGAAAATAGTGTCTACTATTACAAAAAAGTTTTGTATGAACCATCTCTCTTTGATAGTCTTAGAAGAGACTAAGTAGGAACAGAAGCTAAGATGTGCTGTTTTGAGGATGCTGGTGCATGTAGATTGGGTTTGGTTCAAAAACTGTACGGTTGTAGGCACTGCTTCTACCCATTCTTCTATGTATGTGGTATCTTCCAGTGCTGTTGAAATGGCATCTGCCATGTACAGTATTCAGTATTCCCGATTTTAGTCTGGCTGTTCATATTACGATGAGGAAAATAACTTGACCCAATAAATTCATAACCTTCCTTTAAAAATAAGCAGAAAAGCAGGTAATAAGATAAGCATTTGTTAATAGTGATTTGGCAATAATCAGATGCTATTAAAAAAGTGTGAAAAATACATTCATATGGAGCAAAACCAAAATATTGGTTTAGGCACTGTTCTTCCATTAGTAATTTTCAACATGCTTTTCAAACCAAAGTATAAAGATCTCTGTTTCACAGACTGGGAAAGAAATACACACAGAGATACAGTAATTTGCTTATGAGGTGGAAACTGTCACAAATAGTAGGGTTACAGGAGGTAAACACCAGCCAGTGTAAAATGGAGCACTGCTACTTGGAAGACCAGATCTTGTCTGTTGCAAAGCTTTCATTCCAGTAACTACAATAGTTTTACCTCTGGAGGGCCTGGATTCTATTTTTAAAATTTGGAACAGTGGTTTTAGAATATAGTAAACTAGTTAATATTCTTATTTTGTTTTGTTTTCAGCAAGTCAGATCTAATTATTAAAAAAAAAAAATTACTTTTATGCCACATTATGTTTCAGCTGCGATATGCATTCTTCCAAAGCATACATACATTTTCTCAGAAAAATAATTCTTCTATAATGTGTAGTCAAGTGGGACTGGAACTACCTTCATCTAAGGCACACCCAAGATTTCGGTACATGTGTGTGATACAGAAAACCAGAACCTAGTCAAAATGAAGACCTGTGATACATAATGATCATTCAGATATGAATTATTCCTCCCCCTTGTAATGTCATTGGTAGTTAGTAATCCACAGAGGTCAGAATGAAGTATTAACTTCATTGCCTAAACAGATGACTGCCTGCTACACTCATACTGAAGGCTGCTATGTGTTATGGGCAAGCTTACAGCCATTTTATGAACTCTATGACAAGAAATATGTTATTGTTATAAGAGGCTCTGGATGAGATTTTTCTATTATATTATGGCATCTACCCTACCTTAGATGGGATTATAGATTCACGTATATTAAACTACTTGAATGAAGAAAAGCAGGTTTTGTTGTTTGCTTTTTCTAGTAAACTATGAACATTTTCATGTAGAGCTTTTGGGCCAAAGAATGTGCATTTTGTGGGCAGTAAGTAGTGTTTCCTTAATGCCTTGAAAAAGACCCACCACAGATTTAAAGATATATATATATCATTTTACAGTTTCCTATGAGAATTTTTGAATAAGTACCTCTTTTCCTGGATTTTAAAGTCCCAAGTGTTGGAGTTTCAGAAACTCTTCTGTTTTTTTTTTTCTGTTAAAGGAATTTTTCCCCATACGGGTTGCTAGGGGGAC
>JAVJGG010000074.1:46813213-46848623 GCA_035590195.1 Aviceda cuculoides
AAAAAAAAAAAAAAAAAAAAAAAAAAGATGGAAATGTATATTGGAATATTAATTTGGATGCCATTGTTTTGGAAAATGAATGTACCAGCTTCCCTATTCTTCCTACAATAGCTATATAGCATAATTTTCAGCAAAAGTTTCCCCTCTGAAACTGTAACAGTGATTATAGTTTCTGTTTTCTCAGAATTTCGGAAAGCCCTTGTTTATTCCTGAACTGCTCATATAGTAAGCACTACAGAAACTACTTAGAAAACAACCCAAAAGATGGACAACAGGTGAGTGGAGTGTACACAGCCAATCACAACACATCATGGCTATTTTCCCCCCACCTCCCTGTGCCTGTTGGATGCTGGGATGTAAGGAAAAGGAAAGGTTTTCCATCCCCCTCTGAAAGCTTGAACCATACTGCTGCGGAGGGAGGCCAGAGACGCATTTCCCCCTGCTCCCAGACACAGAGCAGCAGTTTCTGCTGGTGGGGGCAATGCACAGCAGGCAGGGGCCCTGCAGTATTCCCTCCTCCCTGTCAGGGATTTCAGCTGTTTGTGCTGGAGCATTGCTAATCCTCAGGGACTGTGGTTATTGCTGATCTGCAGAGTGTGTGAGCACAGAGGCAATATCCTTCGATGCTCCCTCTCTGGCAGAATTGTGTGGATTGTGACCCAGCCCGAAGTGATTTTACTTCTTTCTATTTCCCCATTCTTAATAGCAGCATGCTATCAGAAATATTTTTTTCATTAGACAGAATGCACCCCACTGCCACTGTGACCACAAAAACTTCATTTGTTGTTAGGAGGATGGGAGGGACGAAGAAAGGGTGAGAAAGAGAGAGAGGACACCTGCATGCTTGGTGTTGAAGAAAAGCCTGTTTGTGCTCAATACATTGGAGAAATTGTTCAAAAACAGTTCATCCATGTGAAAAACATAACTGCTACATGGCTGCCAAGTTCAGTAAGGCCTAGTATGATCAGTTATGTAAGTACCAATCCTAAAACTTGAAGCTGCCTGAAGGCAGTTTCAACCTCTACACCTCACTTTTTCTAAGTCTGTAGAACATTTGAGAGAGTTGTTACTTGCTTGTTCGGGTCAACTCCTCGCCTTTTTTCTGCTTGTTCCAAACCTAAAAAAGCCAAATGAAAAGAGTAATTATTAAAGAAAAAAAAAAAAAAAAAAGTGATGGCATCTGTGTGTCTGGCAAGTTCCACAAAATCAACACCTAATTCAGGGAGCTGGGATATGGACACCACGTAGCATAAAGGGACCTGACTGTACTCAAACAGTTAAAGGAAAATCATGTTTCCTCATACATTTTATGGCACCTTTAGTTAAACACAGTAACCCACATGTTTTCATACTGTACTAGGATTGGCTGATGGCCATTTCTTGACACCGTCATACCCATTGGCTACCTGTGTCCCTTGGGCCAGGAAAAGCTCAGATATAAAAATATATATATTTGTATCTAATATATACATATATAGAAATATGTATATAAAGGAGGATAAAATATGTATATGTATATATATTTATATAGACATAGATACAGTATTATATATATGAAAATTATATATGTGCATTTATAAAAATACAGAAATTAAATATATATAATCCATGAAAGCATAGGTATAAAATGGATAAAGCATTATTTAATGAGAGCTAATTGGATGACTAACTAATGTTTAAATGTAAATAGAAAGCAATTAAACAGAAGTTGGGGCCAGGTTGGGGTCCCCCACTTCATCAGGCTGCAGAACAAGCCCAACATGTTGAAGGAAAGTGACTTTAAGAGGGCTGAGGGGTGCCAAAAGGGTGGGGGAACATGGCCAAGGGCTATGGACCCCTCCTAGGAGGCCCACCAAGGGGCCCATGCAGACCCTGCTGTGTGCAAAGAGACTGATCCCATGAGCTGGACCAAGAGGCCTCCACACCTGCAATCAGCCCAGCAGGATGGCTGCACAGGGAAACTGGGGCAGGCTTGGGGCTTTGCTTAGTGCTGCAAGACACAGGCAATGCTGTCTGCAAAAGTGGAAAACCAGAGCAAAATGCCAGCTTCAGAAGAACATGCATGTGGGGGCACTAAGGAAAAGATCCCAGAAAAGGCCAGGTGAACCAGAAGAACTGGCCAATGGGCCCATGAACTGCAAACTGGATTTCAAGGTCAGCATGACACAAAGAGGATGGGTAGTGATAGGAAGCTCCCGTTCGCTGTGATTGTGGGGGATCTTACAGCTACCTGTAACACCATTACAGGATGCAGGTTGGTGCTATGCGTGTCTCCATATCCTGAGGTTGAAGCTGCAAATAAGAGGTGGAGGATTGAGCATGCCATCAAGACTGTCTTGTTAGAACATCCTGATAACTGCAAAAGCTGCAAGACCCAGGCTTTGGGACACAGACTGCAGCTCATGCTCTTGGAGAACATCAGCAGGATGCTGCTGATAAAAGGGCAGGCAGTGGTGCTATGACAGAGGCTGAAGAAGTCAAGAGGATGGTCGTACAAGTGCTAGCTGTTCTGATAAGGCTGTGGCTATTGTTCACAGGACATCAAAGCAAAACACAGTGTTATGAACAAGGCCATTAATTAGTACAGCTAAGCCAGTTTTGGGGGGGTGCAACAATAAACAGTAAAAAAGGTTTTAGCACTCACAAACCATGATTATTTATTCTCATGCACAGAGGAGCAGCAAGCAGTTTGGTGGTGATAAAAGGGCTGGTGGGGCTGCTAGTTCTGGGGCCTCAGCTTACAGGCTAGCAAAACAGAAAAAAATGTCAGAATGAAGACTGCAGATTAGGAAAGCCAAACAGATTTTGCATCACTGCAAGTGTCTTATTGGCAAGGGGGAGCAGCCAGAGCCCTTAGGTGCAAACTGCTTTTCTGAACATGTGGGCCAGTGAACAAGTCTCCCAATAGGGTAGAAGATTTCCCCCTGGAAAAGACTTACCAGTTATTGCAGCAGAGGTGGAGGAGGCAGCACTCCTCCCCGTGGCTGCCATGGAGCATACTAGGCAGTGGGACTGGCCAGTGCATTGGTTCAGAGCTGCGTCATATGTAGAAGAATACAGATTTGTTACTTTAGGTCCAGTATCCCTGCTTGAAGTTTATGAAACATTTGATCAGGGCATAGAGCAAATTTTTGATCATTTATGCCAGCTGTTTGAAGCTGGTGATTATGCTCAGCTCCATCTTGAAGCTGTCAGCTTGCATGAATTTTTATACTCTCCTACTATTCATTTAAACAATGTGAATGCAACAGAATTTTTAGATTGGGTCAGTACTCTCCTGCAATGTAAGAGAGAGCTGTGTTTTCATCAAATTTTCATTCTAGCTGTCATTATTGTGAAAGTCATAGGGGGCAGGGTTTGCAGAACCCTGCAGCCTATCCCCTAGTCCAAAATTATAGAGAAAAAGCAGAACTATTTAGTTGCTCTAAGTAACAGTGACAATAATCTCTGTTTTGCTGTGAGTCTTGCAGCACTCGCAGCCAAGAGGGACTTGACAGTCGTAGAACTGTTAAGCAGAGCAAAAGAGCTACATGACAAAGTGTGGTTGTCTGTGCATGGAAAGGTCATGTTGAGTGACATAGCCTTGCATGAGAAGCTGTTACATGTTGATAGACGTATAATCCTCCTATCTGAGGGGTTAAAAGGTTGGGGGATTTTTAAGCCAAACAACAGTCTTAAATACCCCAAGACCTGTTTCTTTCTTTTATGTGATGAACATTATTACGGTGTTAAGGAGGTCAGGAAGATATTTGGGGTGAGAAACTTTTGTGAGCTTTGTCATACATTGTGTAACTATGGCCATAGCTCTTATTATTACTGCGAGCTCTGCTTGTCTCATAACCATGCATTTACCTTGGGAAAAAGTTTAAGGTGCCCCAGCTGCAGCTTCTTGTGCAGTTCTGGGGAATGCTTACAAAGAGGCACAAAACTCTGGCTATTAAAAAAAAATAATAATTGATTGTTTGGCTATGATTTTTTGTGAGAAGTGTGATCTCTATGTAGAGAAACAGCGTGAATGTAAAAGCTGGAAGTGCTGAATGTGCTATACACGGGTCTGTAATGTAAACCAGCACCAATGTTTCATGCCCATGATCAAAAATCCAGAAGATCAAAACTGTATTATCTATCACATGGAATGTATGCAGGAGACTGCTACAGATATCCCAAACTACATTTTTGCCATGGAGTTATCACTGGATGCCCCTTGGGATGAAGCATAAGGAGCAGAAAGGAAAACTGAAGGAGAATGGGAGTTTAAAGGGGACACATGTCTCATAGACTTCATTCAGTTGTTTATGGACACAAAGTTTTGGGGCTACACTTTCCTAGCACATAATGCCGAAGGCTATGATGCCTACTTCATTGTTAGTTGGTTTCTAAATGAATAAATGCGTGTGCAATTAATCACCCAAGGTGGTAAACTCATATGCATATAAGTACCCAGCCTGAGTATACATTTCATAAACTCTTTAAATTTTTTACCCATGAAACTAAGCAGCCTTCCCCAAGCTTTGAGCATCAAGATCTGCAAAAGTTATTTCTTCCATTTTTTCCAGCACTGCTGAAAATCAAAGTTATGTGGGCACTCTTCCACCACAGGAATATTATGGGGTGGACAGCATGATGCTTGAATAAAAAAATCAGGTCTTGGCATGGCACAAAACTAATCAGGAGACTTTTGACTTGCAAAATGAACAGAGTTGCTATTGCCAACTAGATGTAAAAATGTTGAGGGAAGCCTGCAGATCATACAAGAATGAGATAGTAGTGATGACCCATCACAGATTCTGAGAAAAAGGACAGTGAAAGGTGAAGGTTTATTGCTGTAGAGATCCCTAGCATCACACTGGCCTCTACTTGCATGTCCATGTGCCAGTTTATGTTCCTTAAACTTAGCACAGTTACACTCCTCCTTCCAGACAGCTATCATCAGAGGAAAAAGAGATATTCAACCTTTTCTATTCAATGGCTTATGTATGTGGCCAAAAATGAAAATAATAAAATCTGTCGTATGTTACAAGATGGTGAATATCAAGTAGGATCTTACTTCCTAGACGGCCATGCAGTCATTGATAGAGTGCCAACAACTTTTTCATTTAATGGGTGCTTTTTCCATGGCTGTATTGAATGCTACCATGAAAATCACTGGAACCCTCTGGCAGGGCCTAGCTTTGGATATGTGTATTACACAACACAACAAAAGATGGACCACCTGAAGACAGCAGGTTTTAACATTAGATCTAAATGTGTGCATGAGTGGGTTACTCTGACAAAATCAGACATGGAACTTGCAGACAAAATGGCTCACGCTGCTGGTCCCCAGAGATGTGGCAGGACAAATGTTATTTGTGAGTATTACAAACCAGACACTGACAGAAAAATACATTAGTATGATTTTGCTAGCCTCTATCCTTTCATCAACAAAACAAAACATTACCCTCTTGGACACCCTGAAGTTATTTTTGAGAGTTTTTACACCCTGACAGCCTACTTTGGGTTGTTCAAAGTATAGGTCTACCCACTTCATGGGCTCCTTCTCCCTGTGCTTCCCATGAGGGTAAATGGCAGGCTACTGTTTCCCTTGTGCCACACCTCTGCAGAAAGCTGCCAGGCCCTCTGCATCCAGAGCAATGAAGAAGGAGCCCTTGTCAGTACCTGGTATTCCCTGGAGCTGAACAAGGCTCTGGAGAAGGGTTACAGGGTCTGCGAAATTTATGAGGTTTAACATTTTGAACAGGGGTAGGAGTCTTTTCCTGGATTATACAAAACTTCACCTCTGCCAGAAGCAGGAAGATTCAGGCTACCCAGCCTGGTACACAGATGATGACAAAAAAGCTGACATGTTGAAGATTAGAGGCAGAAAGATGTCATTTTGTGGCCTGAACATATTAAGAAAAACTTTGTCAAATGCCAAATTACAAAATAATTTTAAACTCCCCATGGGGAAAAATGAAACAGAGATCCAACCTACCCAACACTGCCATTGTAAGAGAACCAGGTGAGTTGTAGGGTTACCTCTTTTCTCTGTTTTACGATGTGCCCTCCTGTGATTGTATTGATAAGGATGTGGCCACTGTCTCATGGAAGCATGCTAAATGATTTGTGGCCCTGGTGTGTAACACTAACATTTTCATGATGTGCTTCACCATGGCATACCCAGGCCTTGAGCTTTACAATCTTTTACATGCCCTGCAAGACCATTGCCTTTATCATGATACAGACTCTGTGATATTTATGAGTCATCCAGGGGACTGGATGCCACTGTTTGGGGACTATTTAGGTGAACTGACAGGCAATTTGATGCCAGATGAACGCATTATGGAGTTTGTGTCATCAGGCACCAAATCCTATGGCTACTTGCAGTATGGAGGCAAGTGTTTAAAGGTTAAAGGTATCACTTTAAATGCAACAAACAGAGCAAATATCAATTTTGAGGCACTGAGGGGTCTTATGTTGGGCTGCATCATAAATCCAGCTAGTGATGACCTTAAGAGTGTGACAGAGCAGTGCTCTATCATCAGGAATAAGGAGAAGTGGGCAGTGGAAACCCTTCAGAAGATGCAGAAGGTAGTCTATGACAAAGAGTACTGACCAAAATTTTAAAAGCCTCCCATACAGCTTTTGATTATGGGCATGTGCTGAAAGCACCCTTCTTCTGCTATTCTACTATGGCCTAGCACCTGTGGGAAAGTTTATTTTGTAAAAGGTCTTTTGGAGAATGCCAACCACTACCTCTCTGTTATGCCTGAGAATAATATGTGCAACTGGCTGTTGTTGGCAGGAACTGCTCTGTAAATATTCTTTTATCAAATTTGTGAAGGACTCATCTGAAAGTCGTAGTCATAGCCATTTATTTCCCTCTAATAAAGTAAATATGGTTGTGATCAATGATTTGATGAACTCTGCTTGTGAGAGCAACAAAACTGAGAAAGCTTTTATTAAGCATGTGCAAAAAGAGCTGCACAGTCACTCTTGACACGAAATACATGGTGTTATTAAGGAATGCCAGAGACAACCTCCGGGTTGTGTCCCTAGCCAGGCAGATGTATCCTGCAAGGCCCTGTTCTTTTTAGGACCACTAAAAGATGTTCCTAAGTACCACATGGGTATCTAGTTGCTGATTTAAATGCTTCTACCCCAGAGGCTTTTAGGCTAAGAACTTGTCTTTTCCAGCCAGAGTGACGTTGAAAATGTCATTTTACACATTGAAAATAAAAAACACTGGTGTTCAACACTAAGGAGAGAGGACCTGGACTGACATATTGCATTACTATCAGTGCAGACCCAGAAACACAATGTCTCAATGTCTGTCCCTCCTGGAGCTGTTGATCAGTCCTCCCCCTGGCAGAGGAAAGCAATATTCTGCACTGCTTCTGATGGCCTGATAAAGGCCATTTCTGAAATTGCCCAGGATATGTTGAAGGGGAGCATTTCATCAACATCTCAAGAGATATACATGCTGAAAAAGATTTGCAGATTCACTAAAAGTCTGAGTAGTAAAAGCGTGTCCAGGGAACACTCCTGTTCCCTGCAAGGCTACCATAGGCATCTCTCCATTCAAGTCTACACAACACAACAGTGCCTACTGAAAAAACAGCACTGGATAAAGCATTTCCACCCTCATCCAAACTGGAGTAAAACCTACAGTCTATCAAACCTCAAGCTGAAATCAGAAAGGAAGCTTTAGTTTAGTAGGATGGGTGGGTTCTGGATAGGTTGAATGGATGCAAAGTGCTTTGTAGCAAAACGTCCTTTCAATGTATTGCCATTTTGGCATTATTGTATCATTTTGGTATATAAGGTAGATAGAAAGCACTATGGACTTACAATTTGTCTTTCTTCCCCACACTCCCTAAAAGCAAAAGTTTCTTCTTAAACCTGCTGAAGAGCCAGCAAAACACTTTCTCCTATAATCAATGAATAAATAAATGCTAGTCATGTCAAAGTGGCATAGGCATACAATTAGTCAGGATAAGGATCAGACCAGATCAACTGGGATGCTATCTCTGCAGGGCACTTCTGCCTGTTTCTACTGGTATCGGTGGCAAGATTTCTCTTAAATTTCTTAAATGCAGTGATCCCGCCCAAAGTGCAGGGAAACAGACGGAAGAGTAAAGCCCATTAAGATCCCAAACCTGGAGTTAAAGGTATTCTAATAAGCTTGTAAAAATTGTGTGGTGCCTCTGCCTGCATAATGCACCGAATCACACTTAGCTCTTTCACTTTGGGGTTTCAAGCAATGTTCTGTCTGGGCCTACTCAACCAAATTCCTATGAATGTTGTGAATAGATGGGGGTCAGAGTCCAGCAGGTTTATGCTGGCTTAATTTTTACTTCTGACTAAATCTCATCAGATTTTGTTTACCTGATGATAGCAACTTTCATTCCTGGCTGAAAAGTTCTCCACTGCAATTACTAGTAAGTCTTGATAATTCCCTCAAGCCTTGCAAGGGAGCTAGCAAGAAGAACAAGTAAATTGTGAATTGCTGCTAGGCATGTGAAACTTGGAGGTCTGAAAGTGCGAGGTTAGATGATCTCCCAGGATACATCTTAAGCCCACATTTGAGCCTATTATTTTTTGGAATGAAGCTGGTGAAAGCAGAGGGAAGAGAGAGGGGAGATTTAGCTGTTTAAACTAAGTGTAGGTAGTAAGGGAGAAGGACCACAAAAAAAGCCAAAGGGATTTTAGTAACGTGCATGCGGTAAGAATTCTGATTCCTTGTTTTTATGCCCTTAGCTGCGACAAGCATAGTCATTAAAAAATTAAAGATTTGGTTCAATGCAATTGTTTTTGGCAGCACCTGATTTGAAAAAATCATACAGCCTCATGAGACACAGCTAGGACAAAGACTGCTATGAGGGTCAACACCACACATTGGTGGTTAAAGAAAGCATGCCACAGTTTGCTTTTTCTTATTCAGGCTTTCATCATAGGCGGGGGGGGGGGGAGGGAGAAAAAAAAAAAAAAGAAACCCTCCTGGAGAGCCAAGTACTCACACAGGCCTCTGCTTCATGGGGATTAATCATTCGCACTCAAAACTATGCTACATTCAGAGTAGCAGAGAAGACTTTGTTGGCATGAAAGGGTGGGTCTCCTTTGACTTCAGCAGAGTTTGGCTTATTTATGTTAGCAGAGAATTTGGCCCTGAAATTATTGGTTGCATTATAAGTACCTTTCTCTGCCAGAGCAGGATTATTCCCTCATTCAATGCATTTTGCAGTCTAAGGTTAAACATGAAATGTTAAGCATTCCATATGACAGGGTTTTCCCTATGCCTCTTGGGATGCTAACTCATTAAGAACTTTTTCTGATCGCTCAGTCTATGCCGATTTCTCTTTATTACCATCTGACTCCAGTACTCCCAGCTCTACTCCATGGTACCACCCAAAGCAATTCTCCATCCTTTCTTTGTGTATAACTATCGTGTTTCAGGAAAAGGATCGTCTTTTCATAGCACTAACTTATGGATATCTGATTGTTCTGCAAAATGTTCAACATTTACTATTACAAGAGTTAAAAATTAATTTAAGAAATAAGCAAAACATTGATCTTGCTTATGTGCTATAAGTACAAAAATTCTTATTGAGCGGGTTGCCAGGAAAAAGTATGTGAAGAAGTACAACATGCTTCTGCTTCTACATGTAGATGAATGGAGATTGCCAGATGTGCCAGAGGCACTCTTTAAAGGGGAACCAGAAAGAAAGCAAATGAGGAGCCTCCTACTTATCCTGTGGTGCTGGAAGTACACTCTGTACACTCCCTGACACTGCTGCTAAATGCCAGACTGAGCCCTGCTTGTTGAGATGGATTAGATGAGCAGAGCTCTAAAAAAAGGCCAGCAATTCCTTGGCCCACTGTAAGGCCACTTGCTTTGGATTCCCCAATACTGTAAAGGTAGCTCTGCTTTGTGGCCTAATTTTGCCTTTCTTATATATTTTAAACAGTAATTTACCATCCAAGTATTCACTCAGAGATCAATAATGCTACTTATGAAATAAAATAATATTCCATTGCCAGTAAAGATGGCGCACAAAATGCCCCCTGAGTCCTCCTTTTAAAATTCTTGTTATTAGATAGCTCAGTAGGAGTTTAGCCAGTATACATACTTTCAGACTATCCTGAGTTGCAGAAGCTGGAAGTCCTGCTCAGCTCCTGATACAGTAATTTTGTCATTCCTTTTCAAACAAAAATACACATCTCGTGCTGTCTTTGTAAGTCAATATTTACACCTTTGCAGGTGCTGCAAGTAGTTGCTCCTAGTACACTATGAAGTAGGTTAAACTGAGGAAAGATTGATGCCTAATATAAAACTGGCCTCTATAAAGTGAGAAGTCAGAGCATTGTGATTTTGGCTGTGGAGCCTCACCGGACTTGAGCAGCTAAACCGCTGGAGCCCAAGTGTATTTCTGATGCCAAACATTTGTCTGCACACTGTTCCGGTGCAGCTCAGGCTCAGCTTTGTCAACATCCCTGTGACTTAGAAGGCATTGCTCCTCCTTGCCTCACATGTGGAAACTGTCCCCTGTTAATGAAGTCATACTGACTGAACGTAGTATGCTCCAAGTGAACACTGATCGTAGGGCACGGGAGACACACAAAGAATGGCCCTGCCCTCCCCACCCCAACACGCAGCATTTTACAGTCCATGACTTTCTAGAAGGGAGAGAATGCAGAAGTGTCGCATCTTCCAGCTCTCTGCTGAGAAGTGCTTCAAGCTTTGCCTCCGGATGGTCACCACCTGCAGTACAATTATGCAGAACAGAAGTATATTTATGAGGCAGGGAATTCATTTTCGCTTTTTGTCTATATGCCACAGAACAAATTATTTTCAAATACAGCCCTTCCTAGATGAAGGTTTTGTTTGCACACTGCACAGCCTACAATACAGTCAGTAAAATATTCACTATTTTTCATGAAAGGTACATACCATCACAGTGTACTTGTTTTCTAAATTGGGTAAATTGACCTAGAAGTCTATCCCTGGTTTTCGCCTCTGGGCTTAATTTCATAAGAAAGCAACCCAGAATTTCTTGAAGTGTAGTCTGCTATGGTTAAGGTACTTACTTCAGTGATATCATTAGCTTAAAGCATAATTACTCTGACAGGTTAATTTCTATGAACAGTTTGGATAAGGTATGGTCATTCAAGAACAATGGCACTTTTCAACTCATTGGAATTATTATCATCTGTAAAGGAAGCAACAAATCAGTAACAAATGGGGAGTGGAGCTGACATGTTGGAGTTAAGCAATTCCAAACAGAGGAACAGAAACTTCGTAACGATAAATGAAAATGCTATATCTGCCAGCATATTACAAACTGTGTGGTCTTCATTATCTATATGGTTCTGGTTTTGAAAACAACTTATTTTGCCTTTTTAATCCAAATGACACCTTCTAATCCGAGTATGAACATGACATAGTTGTGTTAGTGAGATAAACCTTTTAATTTAAAACTCATGTTTGAAAAATATTTTTGCTCCATTTTTTAAATTTGCAATGGTTAGCTTAACTCGTCTTACAAGGCAGTAGGAACATCTTGAAGATTTCCAGCCCCTGAACTGATACATTGGATCACTCCAAAACTGAATTCAAGATAGTGGCCAGTAGTAGAATCCCACAATGAATTCATGCAGAATAGTCTCTATACAGTATCATGCTTATCCTCTGTTTCTACTGCATTAAAAAAAGCAGTATTAAAGGAATTTCAGGGTTTCAAATACAGACAGCATAAAACTTACTGTCTCAAAAGATATATGTCAGATATAAGATGACAATAAAAATGTGAGAATATATAAAAAAAATTAAGACAAAAACTAAACAGATAGAATGGCCCAAGCAAGCAACACTCCCCACCAAACATCTGGACATTGCAAACTCTGAGGAAGTTACTGCATCAGAATCCAGATTTTGCAGCTGTCTTGTAATGAGCTGAACCAAAACCTTGGATTTGATCATATCTGAGTTTTAAAGATGTTTGGATTTGGACCTTAGTTTGCAGCTCTGGCGCAGTTACAATACATGCATTTTAGATATTTCTGAACCACTAAAATGATTAAGCTTTGTAAAAACCAAAACGTTTTGAAATACATGTCGAGATGCCTTACTGTATTAAGAAACTGGATAAATTAATTTTATTTTTTCTTATTTAGAACTTATTCACATATTCGCTTAGATAAAATTTTAACTGTGCACACCCTACTAGTCCCATGGAATGTACGTGCATTATGTGTCCACAAGTTCCACCTTTTACATTACAAAGAAGCACTGGACATTTAAGAGGCAACTAAATGCTTTTTATTGGTTTTGTTTGCATACAGTATTACTTAGCTTGGTAAGCACAAAGCACCATCTATTGAACTGCTCACTTCTTTATAGCATAGTTTGTCACATATCAGTCAAAATTCTTAACAATTTTCAAAGGTCATTTAGAAATCTTGAAGCTCTTTGGTATTCATCAGAATATTTTTTCTTGCAAGATAAGACGCTTTTTTTGTTTGAACAGAAACAGGAGTAAATAACACTTCTTTATTTCCTTGTTTGCCATCACACAGATTAATTCATTTTGTACCACAGAAAGATGAATTCTCTTCTTCAAATGCTATTGCTTTTAAAGGTATTTTATTTATTTCATATATATCATGTAAGATAGAAATACTTAGACAAAAAGCACCTGACAGCAGTTTTTCAGAAAATAACTACTGCGAACCAGATATATACAAAGTCTGACCCCCACTGTAGTAAATGTGTTACTTGTAGATGCACACAGTTAAGAGAGTTGACCTAAATACCTGGCCAGGCAAATGACTGTTTGAAAAGGTTAAGCTTCTGCCACAAAACTGGGGCTCAGCATCTGCTGATACTAATACTTGATGTTTCTCTCTCTCTTTCCATCCATGTCCACCCCCACCACTGAGAAATCTGCCTGACTTATCCATTCCCTGCTTCAGTCTCTCTGTAAAGAAAAAAAAAGTCTGACAAAACCTGGAGATCTGCCAAGTACTTCTGGTGTCTGGAAGATGCTTGGTATTCCCCTGGGCTGCAGGGACCCTGCCCTCTTTCCTTAGATACTGCTCACATTGTACAAGTGCCTCACCTCAGCCAGAAGTTGGGTTTCAGAAGTAAAATGCTTGAAAGCCTAGCAGAAATAGAAGTGAAACTGTGCCTTTACCTGCTGCTCTGCAGGGGACTGAATTACACCTTCACTGAGGAGATCGATTGCGAAGACTAGTTAGCTGTGGTTGAAAGCCCGGAGTGCCTGTTACAGAGTTCTTCAGCCAGAAGGTTAAAACAATAGCAGGATAACAAAACCACCTTTGAAACAAAATTTTTCTCTCAGTGGAAAATTTGGGGAAGTAGAATTTCCTTTTCTTTCAAGATATACTTTGTCTTTCCTGACTTTTCAGAGAGACATGTATCAAACTGCACTTCTAATACCATGAAGATTATAGTCACAACTACCATTCAAAAATAGATGGTTCTTAAAAATCATTAGATTCAAGTTATTGTAAATTCCCTTTTTAGCTGTCCTCTTTTTTTTTTTTTTTGAGACTCTAGAAAGTATTTGCAAATCTTATAAGTATTTTCACTTCTATGAGAGCAAGAAACAAAATGTTTCTCATGTATCTAGTCATGTCTACATGTTACAGCTTTTTAAATAAAACTGGAGATATTGCAAGAAATACTTAATGAACTTTGCTTTTTGACTGCACTTGTCAAGAGAGCTAAAACAGTGCCATGTGATGAGCTATGAACATAATTTTTTTCTTGTTTTCACTCCTCTCTGTCTACTATCAGAGTAATTACACAGAGATCAAGTCTTGACCAGCAATTCAAAATCAGATCCTAAACACACTACTGCCTTCTCTACATTTATACATCCTTCCTTAGCCATTTGTGAATTATATTTAAAAACAACACTAAGGAGTTCTGTATGAACACAGAATTCTTCTTATATAGACTGAAGTTTTGGTGTGAGCCAAGGTGAGTAAATGAAATCACAGTCCTGGGACTTAAGAGCGAGCAATGAACCAGCTATTTAGTTTCCAAGGATTTTCAGCCAGTTGGCACAAAGAGACTGGATGATATCCACACTGAAATGGAAATGGGACATCCCTTGTACTTATTGCTCTGAAGCTTTAGTTAGATAAGTGAAATCCAGATCATCAGTAATCATGATCAAAGTAAGAGGACATCAGGCATCTACATCGGCAGAGATCACCTCTCATTTGCCCACTGAAGCAGTAGGTAAAACAGATAGGTATCATGCTATAACCAGACATTAAATTGCTCTACAATTCTACCTACCTTTGCTTCATGGGAGACACAGGAAGAAGAAGGATGATGAGGGAGTAAATGTCTGTCATTTTTGCAGACATTTAATTTACAAGAGGAATAAATGCTGTTAAAATTAATCACAGGAAACTTTTAAGAAAGCAGAAATAAATTCTTCAATTCATGTCAAACGAAAGACTCAAATCTCACAGGCCTGGTAAGAACATACGGTGCTTTCTATAGCTAAACAAAAGTGCTGTTCTGAAGCTATTATAACAATCAAAATTAATCAACACTCTTACTGGAAATTTAAGATGAGTCACTGAGGATTTTATGATACTGTTAGGTATAACCCTAGAGTCTGTGGTTGCAGCAAGTCAGTAAGACATTAATAAGGCTGTTTTAGAAAAGTAAGATTGGAGAGCATCAGAGGATAGCCAGGTCCAGTTCCTGCAATGAAGAAAAGCACTATAAAAAAGGCTCAGCCTAGATAACTGTCTATAGGATTTCTATTCTCTGTGTCATCACGGAATCCACAGCACTTCTCAATAGCCTACAGAAAAGTTAAAGCCTAAGGAAGAAAATCCACAACTATAAAGAAACATAGGAAGTGAGCAGAAAGGACAAAAGGTCTCACAAATCTTCTAGCTACCTGATCTAGCAGAGACCCCCTTTGATGAATCTCCCGGCTGATCCTCAACAGAAAACCATGCTTTACATTACTGAAGAGAAAGAAAAAATTTCTAATTTTTTTCTAATTTGATCTAAAAGAAAACTCCTTCTTTACGCCAAATCTGGTAGTTGGTTAAATGCTGAGCATATTAATTGGTTAGGCAGACACCAGATAAAAATTAATATCAGTAATCACATTTTATCTATATCTACTTTATCTTCAGCCCAGTGCTTCAGAGAAAGATGACAATGCCCAGCAGCCAATTTTTTAAGTGCTCACCGAGGGGGGCAAGGGAGGGAGGAAGAGTAAGAGGGAGAAGAGAGTCTTCTTTCCTTGGGAAGGAAATAAGCCTCTGTAGCAACTAGCAGAGGACTCAAAGCACATATTAATATAGCAAAGCCAGACTGCAAACAAACAGTAATCCAGGCTCTTTTCAAACTCCTTTAGGAATATGATGAACTGATACATCCAAAACTTCATTCCTGATCCCCTAGGAATGATATTTTAAACATAAATCCCCACTTCTAAGTTTTTCAAGCTTCATATTAAAACAATTTGAATTTATTGACCATCTATCTTGTTTCAAAGAATATTACAGGACTTCTCCTTAGATGGCTGGAAATACTATTGTAACAGTATTTGGGTTAGCATTTTAGTGTTCAGTTACAATTAATTTCTCCATAACTAATGTATAACCATTTGAATATGCACTCTTGTTATCCTTTAACTTAAAAAGCATTTAATCTTCCTTAGATACTCTATTTTTCAAATCTTCATAGTAGCCCTTCTGTGTACCTGTTCCAATTTCAGTTCATTTTTCTTCAACATACATGATGACAACTGTATGATATAAAATACTACTGGTGCTTCCCTGACTTTCTGAAAATATCTTTTGATAGAATTGTGAGGTTTATTACAGCTACAATACATAGGCCTCTCAAAAGCAAGATCCTATTGACAAGAACACCATGATCACTTTCTTCTTCATGTGTCTCCAGTTATTGGGTTTCCCACTTGCACGACATCATTATTTCTAGCATAGGATTCCATGGTTATACACTTTCACTATTAAATCTTACTTTATACCACTCTCATCACTGTCAACAGAAGCCATTAACATCTTCTAGTCTATGCTTGGGGAGAAATACCAAAAGCACTTCCTTGGTTGTTAGACATTTGCCCTAGCAAACATAAAACAATGACACAAAACAATAAAAAAGCAATTCCAGACAGAAACCCAAGGTCAGCTCTCATTCAGGTATGTCAGTCAGACTCATGATAGAGCTTGGATGAGTAGGGCTTGGAGATCAGGCTCTGTTCTTTACACTTCCACCAGAGTGCTGAACACTTTTGGTAAGTCAAACCCCACAACGAATTTCCAGTTCTCCAACTGAACCTCTGCTCTCTCTCTGGGAAATCACTAGAGTTTGATTAATGGAGAAGCAACTGTATGACCAACGTGAAAAAGTCTCTTAGATGTTCATGTTCCCGCAGTGGCACATAACCAGCATGATAGATATGAGGTTGATCAAAGTTGATACCACATAAATATTATACTATTTAATATTTATTATTTAGCTAACACACTTGTGAAGCGCTGCCCAAATTGTACATGAAAATATACAAAGTAGCTTGATGAAGCCTGTGTGCGTTCCAAAGCTAGGAGCCCCCAAGAGTTTTTTCAGCTTCCTCAGATGATAAAGAAAATTGCGGGCTTTGTCTAACGTTGTTTATCACTTCAAGGGACAGATCAAGAATGTGACAGACTCAAGATTATAAAAATCTATATGATATAACTATAAAACCTGCTGTGAAAAGAAATGTCAGAAATAGAGAGATATAGCACAAATTAATAAACATTTGGTATTGACCAAGAAGGAACACAAGAGAGTTAATGATGGAGAAATTCCCAAGTTTACTAATTAAACTCTCTTTTTTACCACACCAACCCAGCAGACTGGAAACTTGGGTGACCTAAAGATTGGGTGTAAAACTTTGCAGTATTTTAAAATAGTGACCTTAGTTCCTACACTGTAAGTTGAAAACAAAGGAAGATACTGAAAGACAATTCCTAGTAGAAAACTGTCTTTGAAATAATCCATGCAATCACAGACTGGTTGAGGTTGGAAAGGACCTCCGGAGGTCATCTGGTCCAACACCCTGGTCAAGCAGGGTCACCTAGAGGTGGTTGCCCAGGACCACGTCCAGCAGGTCTTTTGAAGATCTCCAGGGACGCAGGCTCCACAACATCCCTGGGCAACCTGAGCCAGTGCTCAGTCACCCTCACAGTCAACAAGTGTTTCCCGATGTTCGGACGGAGCCTCCTGTGTCACAGTTTGTGCCCATTGCCTCGGGTCCAGTCAGTGGGCATTACTGAAAAGAGCCTGGCTCTGTGCTCCTTGCATTCTCCCTTCAGGCATTTGCAAGCATTAATAAGATTCCCCCTGCGCCTTCTCTTCTCCAGGCCTTTCAGCCTTTCCCAGCTCTCTCAGCCTTTCCTCATATGAGAGATGCTCCAGTCCCTTCACCATCCTCCTGGCCCATCACTGGGCTTTTTCCAGTAGCTCCGCACCTCTCTTGTACTGGGGAGCCCAGAACTGGGCACAGTACTCCAGGTGTGGCAGGAATCCCGTCGAACAAGACTGGACCCACTACTCATCTCGCCCCAGGAAGGCATAGGATGTGCTCAGCTGCATTCTGTGGTGAGTCCGTTGGAGCCGGCTGGGACCGGCCGTGTCTGGCACGGGGCAGCCATGGCCTCTCCTCACAGAGGCTCCCTCGGCAGTCCCCCCCACGGCTAACACCTGGACACGGACACCCGATACAACAATACACTGGGCGAGGGTGCCTGGAGCAGTGCCAGTGCCTGGGCAAGGACAGGCAGCAGACTAGGTGGAGGCTGTGTGCCCGATGGAGGAGCTGCGACAGGGACATCTGCCGAGAGGCTTTCCAAGGCCTGCCTTCTGGCCAGGGCCTCCGCATCAGCGGCTCCCCCCTCTCTTTGCTCGCACCGCATGGAGACAGTGCACCGCAGGGCTCCGTCTTTGTCCTCTTGCAGGTGCTTGCTCTCACCACGACCCAGCAAGGCCCTGCAAGCTGGCTCGTCCCAGAAGGAGCCGTTGCGGTGTCCTGGGTGTTCGTGCATCTTGCTGAGGACGGAGGCATGCAGCAGCCCCTTGGCAGATGCCGGGGGCCACTGTAGTGGCTGAAGCTCCCCATGACGATGTGGAGCCAGAGGGACCGAGTCCAGCCAGTCCCCAAGCACCAGCTGCTCCAGAAAGATAGAAGGCCCAGGCTTTACTGCGGAGCGGAGCGTGACATTACGTGGCATGGAGTACCCCTTCGGAACTCCCGTTTGGGCTGGCTGTCCCAGCTGTGTCCCCACCCAGCCTCTCGCCCAGCCTCAGCCTGCTCGCCTGGGCACACACACACACAGAGAAACAGAGGAAGCCTTGGTGCTCTGCAAGCACTGTTCAGCAGCAGCTAAAACACTAGCGTGTCTTCAACACGGTCTAGTCACAAGCGCAAAACACAGCACCAAATGGGCTGCGGGGTCTCTCTCCACGCCCCACCCGTCCCCCTGTAGCTCCCCTCCGTCTGTGATGTCACGGCCACGTAATACACCCCTCACGCTGTGCGGGGCCAGGCCTCTGTGAGGTCAGGCACTGTGGGCCATAAGCTGTGGGCCTGGAAGGAGCTCGCAGTGTGCTGGTGGCGAGCGCTGGTGGCTGTGTGCCTGGGCAGGCTCTCTCCTCCCGGATACCTCCAGGAGGAGATCTGCCCAGACAGGCAACACGCCTGCGGCCACAGGAAGGCACACAAGCTTTCAGGAGAGCTTCATTTCTCACCAGGATGAGGAGGAGAAGGGCTTCTCCAAGAGCACAAGAGGCTGCCCTGCCTAGGAGAGGAGCCAGGAGTGGCCCGGCAAGATCTCGGGAGGCCAAGGGCACCAGCCGGCAACAGCCTGCATGTAGCAGTGCTGCAGGAAATGCAGGTTAGTTCAGGGCTGCCTTTCACCCCGTGTTTGCACCAAGCCTGCCTGGCTTGGCTGGGCCCGACAGCCCTGCAGGACCAGCGTCATCCTGCCGCAAGGGAGGCCTGGGGCCACCTCGGCTACGTGGCGATGACAGAGCTGGCTACTGTGTCCATGTCTTTGTGGGCCACTGTAGTAACGGTGGGGTACCCCAGGACTTGTGCCACCCTCCTTCCCCAGGCACGCCAACAGTGCCCTGCCTGCGAGGCGATCCTGCCCTGCTCTCTGCCTCCCGCTCCCAGCTGTCCCCCCTCTGTAGGGCATAACCATGGCTCTGCCCCTGCCCCTGCCCCTGCCCCAGGGAGGGAGTGTGTAGGACCAGCGCGCACCTCCCTGCAGGGATCTGGCACGCATGGGACCGGTGTCCTCAAGACGGGTCCTCAGGCTCTCCTCTGGTTTCTTTGCCCAGAATGGGCCTTCAGGGTGGCAGTAAGCATCGTCCGCCACCCGAGTTGCCTCAGCCTAGACATCTCCACTGTGTAAGTACAACACGTGTCCAGCGCGCACACGGAGACAAGGCGTGCTGGTGGGGGAGGGGGAGCAGGGGGAAGCTGGCCGTGCTCCCCACCGGGAGACCCTGGCTCCTCCAAAATTGCTGCTCCCCATCTTGTAAGAGAAAATCCCCCACGCGCAGGGCTCTGCCCTTGAGCACTGTTAACACCGGGACTCCCTCTTTTCCAGGAAAGAGGTCATCACCTTGAGGAAGAAGATGCTCTTCAGGATCCTCTTCCTGATGAGCCTAGGTGCTCTCAGTGAGTATTTGCCCGCTGTCAGCAGAGGCACGGAGGCACGGAGTGCGAGCTTCCGTGTGAGGGAGTGGCGCTGGTGGGGGGGCCCTTCCAACCTCCCACGTCTGCAGCTCAGGGAGCTCCCAAGATGCTCACTGTATGCAGAGCCCACCCGGCCCCAGAGCCAACAGAGGAAAGGCGTGCGCAGCCCGTGGAGCCTGGTGTTGGTGCTCACTGCAGCAGGAAGGGGAAACGGGGTCTAGCTGTGGGGTGCCAAGCGTGCAACAAGCGGAAACCGGGGCTGTGCAGAGCCCCGAGGCCCAGGGAAAAGGTCCCCGCTTGGAGCTGCAGCCTCTCTCTGTGCCCCTTTGCCGTGTCCTCAGCCAACCTCTTACCACCCGGATGTGAGCGGAGACCACGTGACTACAGGGGTCGTTAGAACCACCCCCCAAATTAACTCTCTCTCTCGGTGACGTGAATTACAGCTGGCGTCTGCTGCGGGACCTTCGTGCTGATGCGGATGCTGAGGAAACGAGATGTGCCGCAGGTCAGTGACTGCTGTTGTGGGACAGGAAAGTCCCACAAAGGAGCACTGCTGGAGGTGGGTGGGTAAATCGCCCAGTCCCTCCAGTTCTAGGCAATGACCCAGAGAATCAGCAGCAGCTGCTGCCGTGCCTTCCTAGAGCTGCCAGCTCTGGAAATCCCCGGCAGCTCTGGGACTCAAACGGAGAGCCTTTTGCTTTCAGATGGGGCTGGGGCAGCCTGAAGCCAACCTGAGGTCCCTGAGTTAAGAGCCCTCTCCTCTCTCTTGACCTGCAGCACATTTGGTGGGGTAGCGGCAGACGAGCCGGTGCTATTTGCACTCCCTTCCTTGCACGGTACCCAGGGCTCCTGCCTTTCCCTCCTGCCTGGGCCTTTTGCTAAACCTGGAGGGGAAGGGAAGCGTTTGCAAACGAGGGAAAGAAAAGGGGGCTCGAGCACCTGTGCCTTGGCTCCTCCCGAGCTTGGAGGCCCCAGGAGGATCTGGGCAGCTCTCTGACAAGATCTGCTTTGCTGGTGACTGCAGGAACATGCGCACTCTGTTGGAGGAACAATCGCAAGAGATGCAATGGCTAAGAGATGAGGTGGCGAGCCTGGCTGCAGGGATGGGCACTGTGAAGAAGGTGCACTTTGGGAAAGGGGGCGGGGACGAGCAGGGCCCCCCCGCACAAGGCACTTCCTGGCCCAGTTGGTGGGCTTTTCCTGCTCAGCCCACACACCCATCCCTTGCCAGGGGCTGCTTGTTGAGCTTCTCTGCTTTAAAGCCCCTTCTCCTGGCCAGGTCTGATGTGGTCGTTTCTCCTGTTCACTTGTGTCTTCCCCAGGAAATTCAGCAAATGAGAGAGGCAACGTCTGCAACCATGTGGAAGTGTGGCTGGGCTCTGAAAAGCATGGGTACGGGCGGACACTGGCAGGCAGGGCTGTCATTGCACTGGGCTCCCGCTTAGCACTCCCAAAAGGAGGCTGTGCGGCAGACTGCTCTCCGAGGCACAGGGACATGGGGCAAAACCATGGGCCCTGAGAGCATGACTGTGGCTAGGCAGCTGCCTTGGGCTCACCCCAGCCCTGCCGTCAGACCCCTCGCTGGTGCCCCTGGCATGCCGTGACAGCATTTCGGTGCTCTCCCGCTCCACAGAGCTTTCCTGGGGAGCAAAAAGGAGTGGCCAGGTCCTCCCTTGCTGTCCACACAGCGGGGCCTTGGCCTGCGTCTGCTGCCCTTCCCGTGGGAGCTTGCTGTCTCCCAGCACCCGCAGACCTTCTCTTTGTGTGGCTGGGAGAGAAATGCAGTCGCCGGGCACGGGGAATCCCCTCCTTTTCCTGGGGCACCTCCGAGGGTGCGGTGCTGTGTGCGGGGCTGGCGGGCAGCCTTAGAAACAGCCTGCAGCCACCAGGTCCTCCAAGCATGGGGCCTCTTGCACTCAGCTGCTCTTGTCTCCCTTCAGGAGCTGCCATCAACCTGCAGAGATTGTCCAGCAGCTCTGCATGGCCCTGCAGGCTGTTTTGGTTCCTGCGTGCTCCACCCCTTCTGGATACCTTTGCGCAGGTAGAGCAGCAGAAACTTTCAGTGGTGCTTCTCTTGCCTCTTAAAAAGTTGGGGGCAAGCCCTGGGGCATCTCCCCTCGGGCCAGTGGTATTGCTCGAGGCTGCGGCAGCGGCCTGGTGCCTGACACCTGAGGTCCTGCACAGGGCTTGGCTCCCTACAAAACGACAGTTGCCCTCAGAATGGGGCTGAGCTGAGCCGAGCTTCCTGCCCACCATCCCTGGTCACTGCTGGGTGAAGGAGCTTCCCCGTAGGGACACCATTTCCCTGCCACAGCTCTGACTGTCCCTCTCCCAGTGGGGCAGTGGAGGGTGCGGGGAGGCTGCAGAGCTGCTGGGCAAAAAGAGAGGTGTCCTGAAAGCCCTGACCCAGGTGCAGCGTATCGGATGCTTCCCACTGGGTGGCTGTTCTCCTCTTTCCTGGGCCAGGAAGATGGCTGGGCGCTTCTGCCCACTTGCCAGCATGCCATTCATTTTGAGCGCAAGCGCAGCCCACAGGCGCAGTGCCGCCTGTGCTTCTGGCTGCAGGGCAGCGCAGCAGGCCCCATCACACCCTCGTGTTCGTTGCTCTTGCCCTCTGCTTTCAGACGGACGCCTCCCCAGGATACTGCTGGCCTTTCCAAGGGTCTCGGAGCGAGGTGCTAATCCAGTTGCCCACACAAATACGACCGATGGCCATCACCATACAGCACGCCTCAAAGATAGCCTCTTCGCCGGGGACTGTCAGTAGTGCCCCCCAGAGATTTCACTGTCTCTGTAAGTCTCTGCCGGGCACTGGGGGCTGGGACCTGGCCACGGGGAAAAGCTGTAACGGGGACTTGCTGCTCTCTGCGCATGCGCCGAGATTCGTGTGCTCCCAAGCACTGCTGCTCCCCGAGGGGACACTTCAAGGGACATGTGGGCTGGCGTCACCCCTCCTAAGACTTGCTTAGCGCATTGTGGCCCAGCACCTCTGGGCCCTTGAGCAACACACAGGGAGGAGACCCAGCCACACCACTTCCTGCGCCAGACTGCGCTGCAGCTGCAGCAGCTGGGTGGGGGTCACGGGCCCGTATCTGGCATGAGCGTTTCCGTGTGGTCGCGTCGAGCCTGACCTGCTCCCCTGTGCTTTATCTCCAAGGGACTGGATGAGGAAGGCAAGGACAAAACTCTGCTCGGGACATTCACCTATGCTATGCAGAAAGAGCCGACCCAGACCTTCCTTCTGCAGGTACAGTGAGTGCGCGTGGGCAAGAGGCCAGGGCGGAAATGCCAGTCTGCCAGCAAGTTGCTTGCAGAGGGAGTGTGGATGGTCTCTGCCAGAGAAACACTGGCAGCATCGGGAGGGAGCGTGGCATCCGGCAGGGTGGCAAGAGCAGAACAAAGGCCATGCTGGCCCCACAGCCCTCTGGGTCCCCAGAGCTACCTGGCTGTACCCACCAGGCAGGCGGTGGCGGGGAGGATGCCCAGCACCTTGCCCCAGCAGCAGGACTTTCCCCAGGCCCCATTTCCCTGGGACCAGCGAGGCTCGGGGTTCCACAGCTGCCCAGCACCCTCTCCGAGTCCGGGCGTTTGGTCTGCAGGGCTGCAGGGGTCCTTTGCCGCCTGGGTGGGAGAAGAGAAGGAGGGAGAAGCTGCCGCCTCAGCCAGGGCAGGAGCTGGTCCCGGAGCAGGGGCCGGGCTGGTGGAGGAAGACACGTGGAGCCTGCTGGCACTCTTTACACCCCAGGGGTGACACTGCTTTTTGCTACCGTTTCTTTGCAGAAGGGGAACTCCAGAGCCTTCCAGTTTTTGAAGCTTGTCACGGAGAGCAACTGGGGAAAACCAGGATACACCTGCATTTATCGAGTACGGGTGTATGGGAAGACTGTGTGAACAACTGACATCAGCCAGATGCCTGCGGAGACCTTCCCTCAATAAGAATTAAAGAGGAAAATGGAGAAAGAGATCAGAGGGATGTCGCTTAGTGTGGTGTAGAGCAATGTTGTTTCAGAGCCCCTCTCAAAGCTGCCAACTTCTGCCTTCCGCAGGCTGAGGCCTTCCTCAGGCTTTCCGCTTTCCCTCTGCCACGGGGATGTTACCTAACCAAGCAAAAAGGTGATGACACTCCTTTTTATGACCTGGTCTGGTTTTGGCGTACATGGGGTGCTGCCATGCATGGGACTCATGAGTGGTGTCTGACATATGTGATGAGGCTGCAGCAGCCTGACCACAGCAGAGGGAGGGAGGCAATCCTTTCTCCGCTCTCCCATGCCTATGTTCGTTCCTAGGCACAGCCCTCTGTTTCTGCCTTCAGCTTTTGTTTTATTGAGCCACCATTCCACCACCCTGAAACACTAAAACATAGTCAGTTTCCAGCTGAGTGATGTACACACTAACCTCTGTCTTTGTCATGGGGAGAATTGCCTAGTTCTGCTCTACATTTTGAATAGCATGTACACACGTGTATGGACACAAGGTTATAGACCTACACCCATTCATCTCAGACTGATGTAAACTGCAAAACTTAAAGCCAACTTTTCTACTGTCATCCCTGTTACTCTACTAAGTACAAGAGGCCTGAAAACCAGTGTAATCTCCATTTCACTCCAGTGGGTGCATCTTTGCAGGGAAATCTTGGCACTTGCGCTCTCATTCCCTGTTGCTTTACTCATTTGACTTTGAATTTAATGTGGGAATAGGCAACTTCAGGTGGCCAATTACATTGTCATCAAGCTAATTCGCAGGTCAGGGTGGGATTGTTTAGTAGGGTGCTGCCCAAGAGTTCCACTGCTATAGTCCTCTGTTGGCAGGGAAATGAGACCACATTGGTGCAAGCTTAATTTTCCATGGAAGACTGTCAGAAATGCTTGGCAGAAAACCATTTGTTCAACTGCCTGCAAAAGGACAGCTATAATCTTAGAATCACACTGTGACTGAGGCTGGAAGGGACCTCTGCAGGTCATCTAGTCCAATGCCCCTGCTCCAGCAGGGCCACCCAAAGCTGGTTGCTCAGAACCATGTCCAGACAGTGCTTTTTAGTATCTCTAAGGTGTGAGACTCTGCAACTTCCCTGGTCAATTTGTGCCAGGGCTCAGTCACTCTCACAGTAAAAAATAGTTTCGTAATGTTCAGAGGGTATCAGTCTGCACCCTTTGCCTCTGGTCCTGTCACGGCACCACTGGGAAGAACCTGGCTTTGTCTTCTTTGCACCCTCCGTTCAGATATTTATATACATCAGTAAGATCCCCGTGAGCCTGCTTTTCTCCAGGCTAAACAGTCCCTCTCAATCTTTCCTCATAAAAGACATGATCCAGTCCCCTCATCATCTTTGTGGCCCTTTGTTGAACTCTCTCTAGTACATCCATGTCTCTCTTGTCCTGAGGAGCCCAGAACTGGAGACAGGACTCCAGGCGTGTCTTCACCAGTGCTGAGTAGAGGGGAAGGATCACCTCCCTCAACCTGCTGGCAATCCTTTTTTTAATGCAGCCCAGGATGCCATTTGTTTTCTTTACCCCAAGGGCACATTGGTGGCTCATGGTCAAGTTGGTGTCCACCAGGACTCCTAAGTTCTTTTCTGCCAAGCTGCTTTCCAGCTGGGTAGCCCCCAGCATATATTGGTGCCTTGGGCTTCTCCTGCCAAGGTGCAGGACTGTGCACTTCTCATTGTTGAACTTTATGAGGTTCCCATCAGCCCATTTCTCCAGCCTGTCAAGGTCCATCTGGATGGCAGCATGACCCTCTGGTGTATCTGCCACTCTTCCCAGTTTTGTCTACCCTTGCTGAGGGTACACTCTGCCCCATCATCCAGATCATTAATGAAGATGTTAAACAGGACTGGACCCAGTATTGACCCCTGGGGTACACTGCTAGTTACAGGTCTCTAAACAGACTTTGCACATGGAGGACAGGGAGGTGATTCGAGACCACCAGTATGATTTCACCAAGGGCAAGTCTTGCCTGACAAACTTAGTGGCTTTCTATAATGTAGTGACTACATCAGAGGACAAGGGAAGAGCTACAGATATCATCTATCTGGACTTCTGTCTGTAAGCCCTTTGACACAGTCCCCCATAACATCCTTCTGTTTAATTGGAGAGATATGGATTTGGTAGATGGACTTTTTGGTGGATAAGGACTTGGCTGGATGGTTGCATCCAGAGAGTAGTGGTCTACAGCTCAATGTCCAGACAGAGATCTGTAACAAGTGGTGACCCTCAGGGATCCATATTTGGACCAGTACTGTTTAGTATCTTCATCAATGACATAGACAGTGGGATCAAGTGCACCTTCAGCAAGTTTGCAGATGACCCTAAGCTGAGTGGTGTGATTGGCATGCCTGAGGGACAGGATGCCATCCAGAGGGACCTGGACAAGCTCAAGAATTGGACCCATGTGAACCTCATGAGGTTCAACAAGGCCAAGTGCAAAGTCCTGCACCTGTGTCCGGTCAACCCCTGTTATCAATGCCAGCTGGGGGATGAAGAGATTGAGAGCAGCCATGCAGAGAAGGACTTGGGGGTACTGGTGGATGAAAAGCTGGACATGAGCCGCTGTATTGGCTTTGTGTGGCAAGGTTTTGGTAGCGGGGGGGGGTTACAGGGGTTGCTTCTGTAAGAAGCTGCTGGAAGCCTCCCCTGTGTTTGACAGAGCCAATACCAGCCGTCTCTAAGTTGGACCCACCGCTGGCCAAGGCTGAGCCAATCAGTAATAGTGGTAACGCCTCTGTGATAACATTTTTAAGAAGAAAGAAAAAGTTCTTGAGACCGAAGGAAAACGGCAGCTGGAGAGAGTGTGAGAACATGTAAGAGAAACAACCCTGCAGACACCAAGGTCAGTGGAGAAGGAGGGGGAGGAGATGCTCCAGGCGCCGGAGCTGAGATTCCCCTGCAGCCCGTGGTGAAGACCATGGTGAGGCAGGCTGTCCCCCTGCAGCCCAGGGAGGTCCATGGTGGAGCAGATGCCCACCTGCAGCCCGGGGAGGACCCCACGTCGGAGCAGGTGGGTGCCCAAAGGAGGCTGTGACCCCATGGGAAGCCCATGCTGGAGCAGGGTCCTAGCAGGACCTGCAGATCTGTGGAGAGAGGAGGCCATATTGGAGCAGATTTGCTGGCAGGACTTGTGATCCTGTGGGGGACCCACGCTGGAGCAGTCTGTGCCTGAAGAACTGCAGCCCGTGGGATGGACTCACCTTGGAGAAGTTCATGAAGAACTGTCTCCCATGGGAGGGACCCCAGAGTGGAGCAGGGGAAGAGTGTGATGAGTCCTCCCCCTGAGGACGAAGGAGCGGCAGAGACAACATGTGAGGAGCTGACCCCAACCCCCATTCCCCGTCCCCCTGCACCATCGGGGGGAGGAGGGAGAGAAAACTGGGAGTGGGGTTGAGCCGGGAAGCAGGGAGGGGTGGGGGAAAGTGTTTTAAGGTTTGGTTTTATTTCTTGTTACCCTGCTCTGGTTTGATTGGCAATAAATTAAGTTAATTTTCCCCAAGTCGAGTCCGTTTTGCCCAATGGTAATTGGTTGAGTGATGTCTTCCTGTTCTTATCTCGACCCACAAGTCTTTCATTATATTTTCTCTCCCCTGTTCAGCTGAGGAGGGGAGTGATAGAGCAGCTTCAAGGGGCACCTGGTCTCCAGCCAGGGTCAACTCAGCACACCCCTCTTCTTCTTTAAGGGAAACAGAGTTTTTCTGCTGTTTGCAAACAGAAGAGGAAGCAACTCCCGGAAGAAAAGTATATTCCCCCTCTGAACCCCCAAAAGATAGATCTTGTAGGATCTATCCAAAAGAAGGATCTAGGAGAGTGAGCGGAGAGTGAGGCACAAGTTGTAGTTGTTTACAGCCCTTAACAGGGTGTACGTTGCTATCAATCATCATTCTTCCTGAGGAAAACCCTGTTTCATGTACTAACCCCACTAAAACCAATGGACATGTTAAGCTGACTCCAACCAGTACTAAGCAGATTTTCTTTAAATTTTACAAGATTAATCTTAATTCATCTTTCTGGAAGTACAGACAAGTTGTTCAGACTTTTCTTTAGGATTTTCCTTCTCCTCCCCATTTCTTAATTATGCTGAAATGCTAAAAGGCTCTCTCACCACACTGTTTTATTTACCTGCCTTTAATTGATATCGTTTCACAGGAGATATTATCAACTATGAAGATGATAAATGGCTACATGTCTTCAGAAGCTGCTTCAGCAAGCTGTTGGACGTGAGATTTATTCACATGCCTTAAGGTCAGGATTAGTTTTACCACCAAAAAAGCAAAAAAACACAGAAGAGTGAGACTTGGTTTACTTAGAATAGGTGCAACTTGTCAAGTACGGTAGCGTGTTGTTACTTGATAATTAGCTCAAGACAAGCTTGTAGCTGCTTCAAAGTACATTTTAAATCAGATCACACTGAGGAGTCTTTGGGGATGCATCAGCAACAATTCAGTGGAAGAAGCTGTGAATGCTTGTTATTCAAGTATTTCCTTGCCTTATGCATGAATTATATGGAAGCAGTAAGTACATATTTCTTCTTTTTCCCTCCATTTGATGCAGATAAAAATACAAGTCAGCCAAAACACACAGTGATCTAAGAAAAGTGAAGCAAAAATCTCTGCAGACTTTAATCCAATTTCTAGGTTACCAGAGATGATGACAATAAAAATAACTAATGAGAAAATCCTGATTATGTATATTTCTAAACTGGCATAATTTGGAACTTCGAACAAGCACAAATGCAAGAAAAATAATGTAATGCTTAAATTAAAAGTCTTTGGGATTTCTGTTGCAAGTTTGTAAAGTGCCTCTTGTGCTGGGGTCCATGAGACTATGCATAAAACAAAAAAGCATAACATTTAGTAAAGTCTTGTTATCACTGACAAATCAAGAAAATATTGAATTCATATCATATAAAATAAAAGAAAAATTATTTTCAGTAATTTAAAAATTCAGTATCTTTAAGTACAAAGTTTATACTCTATCATCAGCATTCACTTCATATCAAAGAATTAAAAAAATATTTCTGAAGCTCTATTATTCATCAACAGTTAAAGGTGAACAAGTATATATTCTTACATACTTTTTTTTTTTGTCTTATTGACACCTTGAAGTAATTTACTATGTCCTATATAAGTGGCAGTTTCATCAAATACTACAATATGCCTGGTATTTTTGTGTCATTAATGAGAAGTTGTATTTTGAATTCTGGTAGCTGCTGAACAGCTTCTCATCTGTGATTCTGGTTCTTTGTTGTTATGCAGGGCTTGCCCCACCACAGTGTTTGAGACATTAACTCTTCCAGTCTCTCACACTGATGTTCAGAGAGAACCTCCTGTGTTTCAGAGTGTGCTCATTGCCTCTGGCTCCATCCTCTTTGCACCCTCCCTTCAGGTATTTATATATGTTGATGAGATCCCCTTGAGCCTTCTCTTCTCCAGGCTGAACAATCCCGGTTCTCTCCCCCTTTCCTTATAGAAGAGATGCTCCAATCCCTTCATCATTTTTGTGGCCTTTTGCTGGACTCTTCCCAGTATGTCCAAGTCCCTCCTGTACTGGGGAGCCCACAACTGGACCCAGCACTCCAGGTGTGGCCTCACCAGAGCTGAGTAGAGGAGAAGAATCACCTTCCTTGACCTGCTGGCAGTACACCTCCCAATGCAGCCCAGGACACCATTCACCTTCTTTGCAGGAAGGGCACACTGCCGGCTTATTTTCAAGTAGGCATCCATCAGGACCCCCCAGATCCTTTTCTGCAAAGCTACTTTCCAGCTTGGTGACCTGCAGTGTACACTGATGCCTGGGGTTGTTCCTCCCCAGGTTCAGGACTTTGCAGTTTCCCTTTCTGAACTTCATGAGGTTCCTGTCAGCCCATTTCTCCAGCCTGTTGATGTCCCTCTCAAAGGCAGCACAACCCTCTGGTGTATCAGCCACTCCTCCTGGTTTTGTAACATATCACCCATATCAGTGATGAAGGCCTGTGTTCCTTTTGGTTTCTGAACTGTACAGAAGCCAGGCATGGACCATATTCAGCATTTTTTTTTTTGGTAGTCCAAATCCATTTTTCCATGTTTTGTTGTATTTTTCTCTGAATTTTAGGTGGGTTCTTGTTGAATTCTAATGGCTTCACCTCAAGTTTCAAGTTGTGTGACAGAAGTCTATCATAAATGTTTTCCATGTAATATGAAATTTTCCTCTCTAAATATCACAATAAAAATATAGTTTGGTCTTGTTGTTATATTTAGTATTATCAAATTGAGCCACTAAGATGATCAATAATATTTTTCAGTGGTTTTGCTCATCACAGGTTTTGCTCTTTTGAAGTGTAACCACTCAGGAAGGGTAAGGGAATGTATACCCGTCATACAGTTTTGCTTTTTCTGAGACATGTATCATAACTGCATTCTGTAAAGTACAAGGCTTGATATACTGGGGACTTGGTATGTTTTCACTACAAGGCAAGTGATAAGTGACATTTTCTTTATGGTTATGGCAAAAGCCATTACGATAGTCATTGGGACTGCATTAAACAGTGCTTTCTTTATGTCTGAATTCATGCCAGAGTTAGATATACAAAGGTAAATTAAGTGCATTTATGCCAAGAATAACTCCTCTGTGAGTTCAGTAAAACTTTCATACAAACAAGGGTACTTTGTATTTTTAATAGTACTTTAAAAGTATATACATTCGGTTTTGGTTGTGGAATACCCAACAGGGTTCAGTAAGTGGTTGGATATGGTATTTTTCACAAACTTTATACAAAAATAAAGGCAGGAAATCAACCTTTGTACTTCTACTCCTTTATAAAACAGTGTGAATTTGTTATCTTTAAAAATAATCACACTGGTTTAGTACAGGAGGAGGGAGATGCTACAAAGCTTGAAATGGGAAAGCACTTTATCAGAAGTGACGTTACATTATGAGCTACTGTTGGCTTCTGCCATTGAGCTAATCTATGATACAAGAGTAAAAAAGAAGTGGCACAAAACTGGCTATATCAAGACTTATGCTTGCAAAAAGGAAACAAAAGATGAAAAAACATGCTATTAAAAACTGGAAGAAATAGACTGTGGCATCCCAAAGAACATAATGAATGTTCTTTTGACTCACTGCAATGCAAATCAGGGAAAAAAATACAAGGTAGAAATAAAAGGAGTAGAAACCTGCTATATAGAAAAATGGTGGTGGAATCAGTAACATCGTTTTAAAAATGTTACAATATATAACTGAATTTAACTAATAATTCACAGCCACACTATAGAATTTTTGCGCAATACTAAATATGGAAAGAGATCCTAGGTGTTTGGAGCAGACAGGAGGTTTTGAGATATTGTTTTGTGAAGAACGTGGAAGAAGATGGTGTGAAGAGAAAGACTCACAAGTACAATAAACTTAATTTTAGAAACATGAACACCAGAAATAAAACAAAACAAATAGTAATTAAGAAAACAAAACAAAAAACTTAAGTGTTTAATGAAACATATTCATGGGTCAGATCATGTCTTGTAGAACAAATTTAATCTTATGCTGAAGAAAATAATGACACCTGTATGACTTACAACACAGAAAATGGTGGTTTTACATTTCCTGAAAGCATGGAACAGGATGTGAGTACTAAGAATTTCAGATCAATGTATAAAAATAATACTTTACTGAATAGAGAATATCAACCATGGTGTACAGCTTTCTTCAGAGAGCCAAACTCCAAAGAAATTTAAAAAACAATCTGTGTGCTTGAGAATGACGTAACACTAAGTAATAACAAGATACCCACTGAATTATTAGCCAGAAAGAAAGAATTTGTCAGACACTACCACTTTATTGTGGTGTTTGGTGATTTCTGTGATTTCTTCAAAAGTGGAAATGAAACTAAACAGAATGAAATGTATTGTACTACTTCTTCCTGTTTATAATTTATAAAGTCCTGCCTCTGATAACTGTATGAAGACTAACTATGCTGTAGTCATAGTAGAGGACAATCAATATGTAGCCTAATAAGAACCACGTACAGTTTTAGCATGAAGCAAATATTTCTATCTCAGTAGTCTTCTCTAAAGACGTGTAAATAAAATTTGAATTTATCCTTTTCAAAGCAGTAAAATACAGTCTTGACATGACATTCATATTGTAATGAAAGACTTAACACGTCTGTGATAATGAATTAGCATTAAATTAATGCAAAAAGGCACACCTTCCCTAGTATTCTTAAACGTGAGCAAAGGAAGTAACATGATCTTTAGCATGGTCTTTGAGGAGATCTGACCTTTGCAAAATTCCTGGGATGGAATGAATTGGCATGCCTGGAACCATTTGTGGATGAGGCATTTAAAATTAATCAAATTTGCACCCATGTGTGCCTGTAACAATATGGAAAGTTCTTTAGGTAAGTTAAACAAAAACAACATTCAGACATCTCAGTGAGTTTATTGAAACATCTAGAAAAACTATACTTTTAATGGAGGAGGAAATTAAGGAAAGAGAAGGACTAGGATGCCTTTTTTTCATCATCTAGGAATAAGCTGCAGGTGGATGCGAAGAAGCTTCTTGAGGTGAATTATCAGAAGTGAGAAATAATTTCTTTGACAGAAACAGCTTGTGGTATAATAATGACTCTACAGAATAGGTAAAGTAGTATGTCCATCAGTACATTAAAGAATTTTAAAGATTCACATAATCTTTCATTCCTGAACATGATGCGGCTGACTCTGTAGTGGCTGATTGTACATACTGAACAGATGTCTTTTGCAGTTCAGTCTAGCCACTCTTCCTTTACAATGTGAAACTACTCAAGAAAGAGAACAGTAGAATAGGAAAAGCAAGGAGAAATTTTAATCTGAGCCAATTACAAAACAAGTGGAGTTGTGTAGAGATCTGGTACAGTCATGGTACGAAAGGCACGACTCTGGTATTGGGCCATAAAGGGGACAGAGACTTGCATTAGACATTTATGGTCAATTTTCATACACTTTTTACTGCTATTTCCATAACTTTGTTTCTGTAGCAATCACTTTGTTTTACATGACAAATGGTCTTAAGTTTGATTTTGGGTGCAGAAATCAGTCTCTAGCATAGTCTATGTGTAGTATTTGCAACAAAACCTGAAGTGACAGGGATTTAAGCAAATCTTTTTCTTTATTTCTAGGCCGTCAAGGAGAAAATACATTCTGTTGGAAAAATTAGTGTTTTCTTCTGAAGAGATAGCTCTGTTGCTATTACTTGTTGTGCTTATATATTATATAGCATTACTTTCTACTCTCTTGATAAACTTACTGAATAATAATATTTTTCTGCTTTTTTATTTTTAGTGATCTTTCCCCATGAAAGTTACAGTTATTAACTACATACTGTATATGACAGTTACTAGCTATTCTATGAAGTGCTCTTTTTATTATGTTTTTGTGCAAATTTGCTGTACAACACCAATGTTTTAAACCATAGATGTTTACATTAAAGGAAGGAATACTTATTTTCTGTACATATCATTTATTTCTGGACACTTCAAAACCAGGTAGCAACAGTAAGTACTGAAGATGGTTTTAAAGTGTCTGTATGTGAGGGTGCAGGGGACAACAAATAAACCGTGGCACCTGGAAAATATGTTTCTCTAAGAAGGTCTGTGATTCATTCTTCTAACTAATATTGCTTATGTAAACAATATATGTGGTGCAAGAAATACTGAATTCAAGGAAGCTTTACAAAGAACACCTTTCTTAAAATTGTTTTGTGATCAGATTGGGAAAGGGAAGGGACAGATTAACATATTCAGTATGGCAACCTTTATTTTAAAGGAGAGAGCTGAGAGGATGAAAGAAGGTAATAACGTTTCTTTTTCTGAGAAAACTACATTACCAGCTTTCCACTACAAGCTAAAGTGGCACACTTCTAAATGCAGTAAAACAACTCAAAATATCACATCTCCCTAAGATCTCAACTAGATTATTATTATACTTAAAATATGCGTCATTTGGTATTATATGTGCAGATCTAGGAAAGAAAGAAGTGTCACATCTCACATGGCAAAGCATCACTTAGCAGAATGAGTAGCTGTATGTCAGCATCTATAAGCAGTTTAATTCTTAAAGCCAAGAACGACAAAAAAAAAGTTATGATCCTTATTAATTCATTAGAGGTGTATGCTGTTTTATTGAACAGAAAAAAAATGCAAACCCCCATAACCCAAACTTTGATTTACACAGTAGGGTAAATCCAGAGCTATCCTCTTAAACAGATGAGTCTATCAGGCGCTTCATAGACTTCAATGCAATAACAAAACAACCAAAACCCACCTATACCTTGCTAGACAACTTCCACAAGCAGTGTTACATTTCCTAAACTAGATTATCATGATTTTGGACATAAATCAGTAATAAAGTCTAATTTTTACACACACATCCATGGTTTTGTATTAACAGATGGGTTATAAGGGGAGAAAAATTATTCATAACCTCAGGATATGAGCTGATCTTAAGCAGACTTTAAATGCTTATAAGCCACAGTATACTGAACTCCAAAAGTCATGCTGAAATATTTGCATACAGTGAAGCAAATCTTTCAGCTGTCAGGTGTCTGCTGTCGCATCTTCATGCTGCAGGAACACGCTGACACAGGAAGCATTGAACAATGATAGAACTAAGTAATAAGGAATAAAGAGTCTTTAGGAATTCCATAGGTGTCAATTTAGGATCTTAACAGATATAAAAAATATTTGATATTATTTTAACAGAGTGGTTTCAAATACAAAATAAATCCAATTCCTCTACTGGAATGATTTAAGGTCAAAGAAATGCATTTTTGTTTATAAGAGCCTTGGCAAAATCAGGTCTTTGTAATTTACCTGATGAGATTGGGACAGTGAAAGTGAACATGTTCTGCCATCATGGTAACGTCAAAAGTGTTTTTCTTCAGATCAAGGTTGTCTCCCTGGTCACTTCATTTTCCAGAAAGTTCTGATTTAGTAATGTGTCACTAGAGGGTGCTGCAAAGTTGTTTTCTAATATATTTTACAGATAACTGAAGTATTTATTTTAGTGTTTGTAGAAAATGCAGGGTTAAACTTGCGGAGTATAACTTGCTGTGTTTATGATGTACTGATGAACTGTCATTGGCTGATAGGCTTGAATGTCATCATCTGCAGAAATGGTAGAATAATGTTCAAGTTTCAATGAGACATATAAAACATGAGTTACATAAGTTAATCTTAATGAGTAACAGTATGTTTTTGTCTTTCTTTATATGCATAAGAAAGGGTCCATATTAGGATACCTTTGCTCAGCTATCTAATAGTTCAAATTTATTCCAAGCATGTCTTCTGACCACTAGCATGCCATTATATTGTTGAGAATATTCATTAAGAAAGTAAAAACTGTGCCTTTCTAGAAAGACTGAAGTAAAATCTTGTGTCTTTAATATAATATGGAGGACCAGGCCTTTTTGTTGTGTTGTTGTTACAAAGCCTTTGAAATGAAACAACAGAGTAATGCATGAAATGACACTAGGCCTAGTAGATATAGAATTAGAACATAAGTTTAAACTCAGCGTTTTGCCAAATAAAGGACTCTGGAATTTGTCAGAAGATTAACGGACTGTCTCCATAAGATTATTTACATAGACGAGCCAAGGACATAAAGCACGGAGTTTCTGTGCCTGTAACACACATAAGACAACATGTTCTGTCTGGGGAGT
>JAVJGG010000074.1:46848723-46929638 GCA_035590195.1 Aviceda cuculoides
CTGTCCAGCTGAGGAGGGGGGAGTGATAGAACGGCTTTGGTGGGCACCTGGCATCCAGCCAGGGTCAACCCACCACAGCCGGCAATGTGCACTCGCAGCCCAGAAAGCCAGCCATATCTTGGGCTGCACCAAGAGAAGCGTGGCCAGCAGGTCAAGTGAGGTGATTCTGCCCCTCTACTCCACTCTGGTGAAAACCCAGCTGTAATACTGCATTGTTATGGTTTAAGCTCAGTCTGCAGCTGGGCACCACACAGCTGCTCAGTCACTACCCCTGCTCCCAGTGGGATGGGGAAGACAATCAGAAAAAAAAGTAAAACTCGTGGGTTGAGATAAGAACAGTTTAATAACTAAAGTAAAATAAAATGTAATACTAACAATAATAATAAAAATATAATAATTGTAATGAAAAGGAATATAATGAAATAATAAAAAAAACCACCAAGAACATAAGTGATGCACAATGCAATTGCTCACCATCTGCTGACTGATGCCTGAGCAGCGATCCGCCCTTCCTGGCCAACTCCCCCAGTTTATGTACTGAGTATGAAGTTCTATGGTATAGAATATCCCCTCAGCTAGTTTGTGTCAGCTGTCCTGGCTATGCTCCTTCCCAGCTTCTTGTACACCTCCTTACTGGCAGACCATGGGAAACAAAAAAATTAGAATAAGCACTCTTTAGCCACAACTAAAACATCAGTGTGTTATCACTAAATCCAAAACACACTGTACCAGCTACTAAGAAGAAAATGATTTTAAAAAGGCAGAATCCAGACAAAGCACAAGAAAATTTCAAAACCTAAAATGAAAAAGGGGGTTGGAAAGGAGACAAACAGTAGGATGCCCACTGGCAGCTCTTTAAACAAGACCTTTTCTTAGAAGTTGATCTGTTTATTTCAGAAGCAGTTAGCTTGACAGTGTATCTGTGTTGAAAATGACCCAGATATCTCTCGTGTATCCTTAGTGAATCAACCCAGAAGCTAACACCTAAGGGGCAGAAGCTTGGCAAGAAGCCTTGCAGGCTAAGTCATTTTCAGACTGAACTAATAGTGAATCCTAAGAAATATTACTCTGCAATAAATTTTCTGTTTCTTCCCCTCCAGGAGTTAAAACCAAATGTGCCCTGAAAAAGGCGAATGGACATATTATGAATTCTGAAGTTTTTTGAGCAGTTGAATGCCAACAATGGGTTCTTGGAGCCCGGGGATCCAGAAATCCTACCCCATTTGGCCATGTATTTTCTGGTGAGGGTGCGGGTATGCACCTGAACGAATGTGGGATGCCTAGGGAGATAGCACGACTGTGCAGCTGTTAGGTGAATGAAAGAAAACCAAGGTGAAAAATGTAAAATAGCCAGACTGAAAGAGTACTAGAGTTGAAAACATTTACATTTTGCTAGATTTGAAGGAAGAACTTAGGAACCAAAAAATATAGAGGCAGAATAAAACACTTTATTTGCAGGGGATATGAAGGGAAAATAGAAATAGATCTTATTAGGGACTGAATTTTGCTGCCTTTACAGTGAATAAGTGACATATTATTTTCTGACTAATTCTATCCAAATCTGCAAGAAAATTGCAAGGCAGGGCATTTTCAAGCATGAGTGTAAGCAACACAGAGTTTTCTATGAATAAAATAAAAGCTGTTTGTCTTTTGCTTGTAGCACTATAGTATGGAACAAATTGAGGAGATCTTTTCATAGAACCATGTATTAAAATCTATATCCCATTGCTAACAAAATGTCTGGTAAACACGCTACCAAATTTCTGAAAGAAAAGTTGTACCCTATCATGTGCTCTGCAGTCCATAATCAATTATGAAGTAATTATAGCATGTTGAGATATTTTTCTAACTGTTACTAGCCAGGGTTAGTTAAAGTTGTTTACGTCTAGGAATTCATACCAAGAGCATTTCCTGTTTGCCAAAATGTGTGTTAATTCGAAATGCACTAATTCTTACTTGGTGATGACCTGATATTAGATATGTGCTAAAAGGATCTGAAACAACGCATTATCATTAGCTAAGTGTGCAAAGTCATACCAACAATTAATCGGTTGTATCCTAATGATTTGTGAAAAACAAATTCGCCAGGTACATTTACACAGACACACATACAAAGCATGGAAAGCACCTATACAAGTGTGAGATTTGCCTTAAATATTTTGCAAGACATTGCATCACTAGATGCAATATTGCTCATTGAAACACTCCCCATTGATTTCAGGAGGTTTTTGAAAGTCTTTGCAATGAACTGACCACTTTTTTTTCCAAAAGATGTAGCACACCAGAGCACTGAAACTGTTAGTATCAGTCTAGTTTATCTCATCTTTCCTGTGTTTACCTTGTTGCTTCTCACTCCAGAAAAGCCCTGTAAATTAAGTTTCTTTCTCAGGGCAATATCTGAAGTACAGTTCCTGCCTAGCTTCTTTCAAACTCTCTGTACATCCCACAATCCTCCAAAAATAAGGATTTTTCATGTGATATTTTCATTTATATTGGTGGAGATATGGGAAACAGAAAAAGGAATTATCATTAAGTGAGCCCATTCACTAGGTGCAGCACACACTGATTATTGCCTAGGAACAAGCACATTTGCTGAGGCTGGTGAAGTGGCAGTTTTCCATCTTGAAGCATTTTATGGATGAGCAATTTTATCAGTAATCTTATGCTAAAGCTGAAAAGGAGTGATCTATGCATAGGTACCTCCCAGGCCAAAGGAAAAGGTAGCGGAAAAAAAAAAAGACTCTCAAGCCATGTATGTATCTACTATTGTACAACCTTGCTGAAAGGCAATTTGAAATGATGAGAAGGGGAAAAAAATACAGGAGAAGAATACTGGTCCCTTGGTAAGAAGAGGACTGCAAGAACCCAGGATTTCATTCTGCAGTATTTCAAGGCATTTTCACATGGCAAATGTCTGTTAACCTAATCGGATAGATTTCTAGTCTGTAGTTCTGACATTAGCTAAAATTGCCTAGTTTTGCCCCTGCCTCTCTATTTGGCATGTGTGCTCCTGCAAACTCTTTAATCCAACACACAACAGGACAAATTTGCCAAAAATGAGGTGAAGAGTTTCTGCAAGCTAAACTATTTGCAAAGGGTTGCAAAATCTTAGGCTGAAGATAAGCAGCAAAAGTAAATATTAGAAGAATTTAATAATCTATTATCTACTGAAATACAGCAACTGGCAAGAGTTTTTCTATCAGGTCAGAAAAGAAACACAGAAAGTAAAAAGTTTTTTCCTCATTATGTTGCCTGAAGCATGTGGAGTTTTATTTCACTTCTTTGTGCTTGTGCCTAACCAGGATGAAAGACTATAAACAGATTAAAGAGGATTTTGACTGGCAAATTCTGGGAGATTATTTTTCAGGAGTTTTTAAGCGTGTTTCAAGCACTTCACTACCAGTACACAACTCCTCCTGTTAAAGCTTCTTGAGATGGAAGAGGTCATCTATTCAGTCACTACGGGATTTTGGTCCTGATACAAAGCCCATTGAACCAACTGGAACACTACATTAGGTTTCAGTTTAGATGATGCCAGTATAAATTTATATATATTTGCCTTAAGTAGTGCAGATTCACTGTTTATTATCCAATGAATAAATCGGTTTATACTGTAACAGATTATGTGGTCTTGCAGCCACCAAAACCCATCTTATTCACAGCACAGCAAACTGGTACTTAGAGCAATGTCAATAAATGCAATGGTAACTATCACATAGGCAATTAATGATATTCGATTAACAAGTGCTATTGATGTATGCAGAGAGTACACATTTTGCTCAGGTGCACAGAGTGAATCACATCAAATCTGAGTACAAATCATAAATCTTCTACCTCATAAATTATCAAATAATTGGGCCAAATAGAAAGGCTATGTTCAGTACTTTGCAGCAGTGAGCTGTGCTAGAATCATTAAGATAAAGACTACGTTGATTTTACTTTAAAAAAACCTTAAAGCATGAAGTTTGGATTTTTACTGTTTACTATCCATGCAGTCAAATAATAATTCTGATTTTAAGACGCATAGAATACACAGGAAAAATTAAAAGTCTTTCAAAGAGATAGACAATAAAGAAAGTTTGAGTAATTAGGTACCAGATACTGTAATGTAGGCTCTAGCAGAGAGTTTGGTGCAGCCATTAAAACAGACAAAAGATTCTGGACATTATTTTCCTCAACACTGTCAGTGGCTCTCTACCTCCAAACTTTATGACTCAAATTTACCTTTTCATGAGCCACTTTTGAGACGCTTGGAAGAGAAGCACTGGGTTCAATGTATTAATAAGCTGGTAAACAAAACTCCATAATAGGTGCTTTCTGAGAACAAATGAAAAAATGAAGCAATCTATTGAACACTTTCAAATGCAAACAGTGTTTCCCTCTTCATCACCAAGATTCTTCTCAGTATGCCTGAATGGTATGCAACCCTTTCTCTGTGCAATAAAGGTACTTGCAGGTATCCATTTCTTTCTGTCTTGGCCTGGTGCCGATTGCTCAAAGTTGTTGAAGAGCTGGAAGTAACACAATACCTTCCTAGTTTTGTGTGAAAAAAAGCCCACAGATCATTTGTTAAAAGATTTGTTCTTGTCATCTATCAGTTTGTGTTGTGTATCTCTAGCTAAAAGCCTGTATTAGCGTTACATGATATGATTTACCCACTTACGCTATCTGAAGAAGTTGTTTGACATATTTCAAAGGTTACTCAATTATTACATTTTTTACTGTACAAGGAATTCATTTCTTTCCCTAGTTAAATAAAAAAAAGAACAAGGACAATGCAGCTTCTTTTGTAAAATGAAAATATGCAGGGAATACAGAGGTGTGCTAATAATGCTTGACATTAGGAATGTTTTCCGTAACAGAAAATAGAAAAGAAAAAGCACTTATATGCCATCTAGGAAAAGATTTTAAATGTGATAACAGTTCTATTGCACTGTGCAGTTCTAGCACACAGTTACAAGTACCCAAATACAGTAGAAGAACATTCTTCAGGTCTAGCTGGGGATAAAGCATCCATTAAAACTTTAAAATTACCTATCATGAATATAAATTTCCTTGCTCTTCATGTACTATAGAAACATACATATGCCATTAAACTAAAATGGATGAAGTCAGGTAAATTTTCAGTGTAGGTATTATGGAGGTGAAATGCTGAAGGGTTTGACTCTATAATGCCAAATAAAATTATTTGCCCATGTTAGAAAGATTTTTGTGTTATATTCTCTTTTTAAAATAAACAAGTGTGAATCTTCAGCTTCGAAGAACACTAGAAAAGGCCAAGTATGAGTGAGGAGGAACTGCTTGTAAATTTCTAAAGAAAAATAGTGCCTAAATACAAATTTTTCTGTTTTATCTTGTGTGGAAGTTAGCTTTTATTATTCCTTTTTTTTTTTTATTCCAATCACAACAAAGTTCCCTCAGATCATGAATGTTGCATAATTACTGTGAAACACAGATAGAAGAAAATGTAATTCAAATGTTAACATTAACAACATCTCAGTCATGCTCCAAAGCTCTTCCCTTGTTTGAAGCACTTGAGTAAAAAGTGCTGGTCATAGGCAATTGTGTCATACTAAACCATACCGAGAAACTATGTAGTTAAAAACCCCACTACATGCCTATTTCTTCTGATCCTTTTTTGACCCAGAATTGCAATTGGCAGTAATATACTAAATATTGTCACATTTTTTAAAGTTCCATAGTGCATTCTTTCCATACACCATATTTTCTCTGGATTTCATTGCCTTTAAAGGCTAGCTACCATAATGAAAGATTGTGATATTTAGCTGGGTTTTGGCAGCATATCAGAGATATAAAATTTTCAGATCCTATTAACCCATTCAACTGAGGCTACACTGTTAGTCTGATGTGCTGGCAGTCAGGGACAGTGACCAATTCAGTATCCTTTTAAGAAAAGAGAGGGGAAATTAGAGAGGAAGCCTTGAATAATGTATGACTTAAAATATTCTTCACACATTTCAAACAAAACTTCTTATTAATAAACCATCAGTGCTGTTCATTTAATGAAGGGAAAGTCATTACTGTGATGTTGCTCTACCTTCCTGTTATCTACCTGTTCTTCTTTGCTGGCATGTTCATTTATTTCTTCCTCTACCCTTCAATTCCCTTGGTTTCTTCACTGTCAACTTCTTGTCTTTCAGAGTGGTAGGAGCTATTAAACACTTCTTAGACAAATTTATTCAAGCCACAGAATTTCATTCAATTGCCACTTAGTAACTATGCCTATAAACTGTGCCTTATTATGCTCTGCATTTTGGAAGGGACCCAGTCACTAACAGACTGTGGATGCATCTCTTCAAATTTTGGCCAACAGCCTTTCTTTACTATATTTATGAGCTTCAGTCAACCCAGTATGTTCTGTATTTTATCCCATTTATACCAATAAATATGTTTTTCTATCAAAATTAAGTTATTTCTGTTTCTTATTAAGCTAAACAAGGACTGGGTCTTGGCAGTGTGTTTCCCTAAACTTCAAACAATTAGCAAGTATTTTCCCACATTTGCATTTTTCAGTGCTTTGTAAGTGTTGATGCTGGAGCTGTATGTAGTGTTTTGACATCGGTTTCACAAAAATGGCCTCTCTACATCTACTGATTATTACCCTATTTACATATTTCAGAAAGTTAGCTGTGTTGTTGTTAGGGTGGAAGTGTAGTTTTTATTTTGAATTGCTGGAAGCAGCTGTAAAGGTAGAAAATTCATAGCAAATATGTGAACAAGTCAGTATGTCTACTGTTAGAAACTAGCATTTACAGCCAAGGCTTTATTTTGAACATTTCTCCCCAATGATGCTTAATGAGGATATTGTACTTGATACCAATTCTGCTTCTCACCATGGCATCTTGCGTAAAAGTTCGTGATCTTTGTTTTTATGCCTATATCTCAGTACTGATACCCATGTTGTCACCTGACACTGATTTTTATTATCTCTGTTTATCAGCCTCTAACAGCAGCCCAGCATGAAAATCAGTTTTGAATGGGACAAACTCCTCATCTCTGTTCATGAACCAACAAATTGTAGAGGTGAAGAAAGAGCATAGACATTAAAAGATGGAGGAAAAAAACCTCAAATGTCTTCAGACCTTTTTGATAGCCTCAGCAGGTAGGAGGAATGGAATTCTGATCACTTCTTAAAGAACAACCACAGGCTGTCAGTATTAATTCCTCTAAATGTCAGATCACCTGCATAGAACTATTAGGAAAGATTTCTGGATATATGCAGCTGTAACATAAGAGAAGCTGGTCAGAAATCTAGCCATTCTTTTTTAAAGATAAAGTTTTACAAAGTAAAACCAGCCATGACATCTTATCAATGCAGTTATCTATCCTTTAGCCATTTTCAAGATGTCAGAAACTATGTTAAGCATAGTCACACAGAAGCTTACACAAAATATTTTGACTGGTAAATCGGCACTTTGGAAATACATTTTGTGGGAAGGTTTCGCTTTCTTGCTCTTAACTGGAAATAGTAAAAGGAGAAACTATGAGATGCACATACAAGAAAATGTCTTCAAACCTAATGGGAAGAAAAGAACGAATCCCAGTGCTTTTCCATTTATTACTTTGAGAGAAGAGCATTCAGTCAGAAGCTTCTTGCTTCTTGTATTTCCTTTGTGTCAAGTTGAGCAGGAACCTTGGATGACATGCTGCTTGATACCAACCAGCCAGGAATTTCTAATCACCCTTTCTTATCACCAGATGTATTCACCAGACTCTGAGTCTTTGGCATTCCTTTCTATCTCCCTCTCAGTGCAGACCCCCACTAGCTGGTTCCAGACCCCCACTAGCTGGTTCCAGATTGCAGGACTGATAAACCCAATTGCACAGGGTTAGCTGTTCCTAAATGTTGCTAATGCAAGAGATTTCACCTGTTACTTTCTCTATAAGTGCACTTGAGCAGCAGCATTTGAAGGTTGTGCTTACAGTCAAGATTGTCAATACAGAGCTTAGTACTGGAGATCTTTAAAAGCGAGTCTGAATAATATACTATTATAGAAAATATACAGAAAACCTACTTAGGCCAAGGTTAAGATATACTGGGTATTATGTAGAATTTGTCTATAGCTGCTGAGGATCGATCTGTAAAATTACTGTAGAACTTGCACCATGCCAGGCATAGTGTTAAAAAAACGATATAGAGAATTTTTTCCTCTTTCTATACTAAGTGCTTTAGAAAGAAAGTCAAGCAACTAATTGCCTAGGCATAGGACCAAAATACTTGAAAGATAAGGGAGATGCACATACCCTGTTGCAGTGCACTGCTAAGTGCAGGCGAGAGTTACAAATTTAGGGGATTTTTAAAAGTGCTTTTCAGCTAGATCTCTGTTGTCTGGGCATCCAACATAAAAATTAAAAAAGCTCCATGAAGTTTTAAAGAATGTTAAAATGAGGACAAAGGCCAAATGCAAAAGAGTTGCAGAGGCTACTCTGATATGTAGCCACAAGAGGTGAAAAGGAGTAACTGTTTTCAGGCTCTGCTGGAACGTGCAGATTCTCAGGATTTACACTGAATACACAAGATAGGTGTGATGACAGGAAAAAATGAAAGTAAGAAGAATAATCTTGGTAACAGAGATTCAGAATTTGGTATTATCTTTACCAAAATTATCTCCTTCAGGACAAACTCCTTAACAAGTAGGTGTGCATCTTCTACATAAACAAAAGTTATCCTCCTTACAAATATGAAAAAAAAATAAAATAAGAGGCTGTTGCCTCAGTCTGCAGACTGGAAAATTAGTACAGGGGCAAAGACATGGTGCAAGTTGTCCAGTAATTTTGCATATCAAAGCAGCTATAGATACCATTTTACATAATAAGCAGTATTTCTTAAACTTGGCCTAAGAACTCTTCTTGTAGTTAGGTGACATCTCTGAATTACAGAGATACTCAAGAGCTGATCAATAATAGTTTGTCAGAAAAAAATGTTATGACTATTAAATTACAAATTGTTTCCAGTGGCATTTTTCTTAGAATACCAACTCAGAGTAGAATACCTGAAGAGTGTAAGAGTAATACTTTAAATACTTTTTTCAAAGTTAGATATATTCCCATATTTTTTCATTTTTTTGTTTCACGTGCTTTCTTATCTACTGAAACCTGGGCAAAACATGGCATATAAAATGTAGAAGAGAGAGAAAACAGCAGTCATTTTACTTCAAAGTGTATCATTTAAATACAGAGACCAGAACATGAAACCTGTTCACTCTCCATATTGGGTCAAAAGTAAGAACTTACAAAAAAAAAAAAAAAAATTCTCCAATGCTGAGATGTTTACACAAAACGTTTTAAAAGTAAGAGAAAGTTGTAATCCCTAACAGAAAAAGAGAAAATATTTTCAAGCAAGACAACTTCTATTCTTTGATAATTAATATAATGTCATGGGGGAAAAGGAACACCAGATAACATGACACAGATGAGCTGACTTTATTAAGTGGATGATTTGGATTTGTGTGGTGGGGTTTTGGTAGTGGGGGAGGGGCCACAGGGATGGCTACTGTGAGAAGCTGCTCGAAGCTTCCCTGGCTCCAAGTCAGACCTGCCTCTGGCCAAGGCCAAGCCCATCAGCGATGGTAGTAGTGCCTCTGGGAGAACGTATTTAAGAAGGGAAACCTGCAGTGAGGGAGGAGATTGTAACGTAAGAGGAACACCTGTGCAGACACCAAGGTCAGTGCAGAAGGAGGGGGAGGAGGAGCAGGGAGGAGGGGATGCCCCTGCAGCCGTGGTGAGATGGCAGGCTGTGCCCCCCCAGCCCATGGAGGGGAGCAGGGGAGCAGACGCCCACCTGCAGCCCGGGGAGGACCCCACACCAGAACAGTGGGATGCCCCCAAAGATGGCTGCCATTCCATGGGAAAGCCCATAGTGGAGCAGTCTGTGCCTGAAGGACTGCAGCCCACGGGAAGGGACCCATGCTGGAGCAGTTTGTGAAGAACTACAGCCCATGGGAAGGACCCACACCAGAGAAGTTCATGGAGGACTGTCTCCTGTGGGAAGGACCCCACACTGGAGCAGAAGAGTGAGGAGTCCTGCCCCTGAGGAGGAAGGAGAGGCAGAGACAACGTGTGATGAACTGACCCCAACCCCCATTCCCTGTCCCCTTGTGCTGCTGGGGGAAGGAAGTGGAGAAAATTGGGAGTAGAGTCGAGCCAGGAAAGAGGGAGGGGTGGGGAAAGATGTTTTAAGATGTGGTTTTACTTCCCATTATCTTTGTTTTGATTTGATTGGTAGTAAATTAAATTGATTTTGGTTTTTCCCCCAAGTTCAGTCTGGTTTTGCCTGTGACCATAATTGGTGAGTGATGCCTCCCTGTCCTTGTCTCAAGCCATGAGTTTTTTGTTATTTTTTCTCCTCCCCATCCCACCGGGATGGGGGAGGAGTGAACAAGCAGCCCCCCAGTGCTTTGTTGCTGGCTGGGCTTAAACCACGACAGTGGACCAAAAAAGTAGGATAAGGTGCATCAGGTAAAGGATTGCGCACACACACAGACAGACACACAGACAGACACAACACAGACAGACAGACACAGACAGACAGACAGACACACACAGAGTTAACATGCATAGTTACGTGCATGATTCCCCCACTGTTTCCATGCCAGGAAGTTGAGGCTGCAGAAGAAGTGACACTCTCCAGCTGCTCCATAGTGGGGTCTGCCTGAGGGCTTGGCAGGCAAAGTTTTAACGGTTGCATCTCGGGTCCTCTGCTTCTACATGGTGTGATATGCCCACATACCAGCTTTTCTAAACTCTATTGCTGGGGGGGGGTTATAGCCAGATGCTGTCTCAAATCAATACATGATGATACCACACTAGGCCTTTCCAGCAGTTTCAGGTATTGTTCTCCTAGCACTTGTTCATCATACCATGGCTCATCCAGCCTCAGTTCTTGCTTGCTTGCTTGCCTGTCAGCCATGGCTAATTATACTTAGTTACTTACTTATGATCAGGGCAAAGGTTGTGACACTCCTGCAGCAAATAAAAAAGATTTTGGAGACAAAAATATCAAACTAAATATTTAGAAAGGAATGAAAGTTTAAACACCCTGTGAAAAGGATTCGCCTTCAGCCATCACAAGTTATTTTGCCATCTGTATGTCCAGAAATTTTGGAAATTATCACAACACAGAATATCCAAATAATTTGGAGTTGGGTTTACCTAGTCCTTGGAAACCCACTGTTTTGTAATCCTGATGAGAGGTTTAACTGTAAGGAATTCCCTTAGGTCTTTAGGAACCTAGGGGACCTTAGGAACTAGCTGAAGCAAGTGCTGTCACTAATGATGCTTTGAAAGCACCCAGGAATAAAGACAGCAAAGATTGGTTGCTAGAACGGATTTTCCAGAGCTCATTAACAAAACATTTCTACTTTGCACATTCAAGATACTTGCAAGGAATGTGCTGACACTGTCTGCCCACAGCACAGCTTTTAAGCCTTTCCTACAATAGTTGTGTATAGGTGGAAGCAGAAGCCTGTACCCATGGAGCTCTAGCCCCAGTATCCATGGAGCTCTATCCCCACACTTGGTTTTTACTTATTTTTCTATTCCAATGAGGCCAAAAAAGACCTAGTTTCTTTTTGTCAGACTCTTCTGGGGTTTTTTTTAATTCAAAGGTCAAATGATAGCTAGGGATAATGAAAGTCTCAGGAAAAAGTGTCTCTGTGTCCTTCTGGGCAAAACCACATTTTAAAAAGCACTGGCATTGCTGATGACATCAGCCCAGCTCTCTGGTGGTGCTATGAAGGACACACATGGCAATGATTTGCCATCATTGCTCCTGCCTTTGACATCCCGAGTCCTTTCTGCTTTGTCAAAACCAAGCCCATAATGCCTCAGGTTATTATCCACTTGCCCGACACACTGTCTCCTTTTGCACATGTGCATGAGGTTGATATTCTTAAAATCTATTTTTGAGGATGGTTTTAAGATTTCACATGGAGAGTAGTTGTTTCAGCAATTTTAAGAGACACTTTCAGCTCATCTGTTTACCAACATGAATCACTCTCGGAATGTCTCTGGAGAACCTGTCTTCACTCCTGAAAACACTTCTTGAACTTTATGCTTATACTTATCTCTTAGAGTCAAGTTACAGATTAATTAAATTCTTAGACATTATTGCTTCCCACTCCTCTTACTCCTAATACATATTTAGAGAAGCAAAACAAAACACATTTGAAATTACCCTAATTTTACAGTGAAAAGCAACCAGGCACTGAGACAACTACTTCAAGACACGCTTTGGAAAAAGTGGGTCTTAATCACTTATGCCTCAAGGGCCCACATGTATATTGGGTCTAATAAAAACATTCTGCTACAAGAAGGAATCTCAATTAATATACTTGAAGTATTTGGGGAACTTCAGATGAAAGGTGCTATAAACTGTCAAAACATTCATATTCTAATATATTTCTTGAGACAGTTTGGCCCAAAGTAAGCATAACTCTCCTTCCAGCTAAAGGCTGACAGATGTATTTCATGATGAATAGTTTGTGTTTGAAGGAACAATTTCAGAAACTATTCTGATTTTTTTTTTAATTTTATGTTTTCTGAAGGTGAGCATCTGCAATTCTATTATTATATGGGGGAGAGGGGAGGAAAAGCTACATGTAAGCATGTGTGTATCTGAAATGATAAAGCTTTGTGCTGGAAGGATCTGTAGCTAGGAGATAGCTAAAAATAACTTTATTCAGGACAGATGGGTGATGTGAGTATGTGGGTGCTATTCAACTGTTTTACTAGACTTCTCAATCCTTAGGTGTGTTTTATTAACCCATTCTGATGATATGTATAAAAAAAAATTGCCTACATTATGAAAATACAATAGATGGAAGTAGGTAGGGTGAGCTTTAGCAATTTCCAGAGCTTGGGCATGTGGATTGTTTGGGGTTTTTTTTAATTTTAATGTTCAGGTTTGGGTGATATTGAAAAAGCAAGTTTTCATAATTAGCTTTGCACAATGGCCCTTTTCTATAGGAATCTCTACATTTATTAACAGTATCCTCTAAATTTCAGAAAGAAAACGTAACTATTTAAAAGTTAATAATATTAAAATTAAATGCCAGCGTGCCCTCTACTGGCTCACAGTATTAACACCAAACAGTAACAAAAAATCAAGCATTTGTAACCTGGCAGGAACCATGGTCCAAAATCTAAAAGATTGCCAGCTGCATTTAATTTGAAACATGCTGGTGTTGTTAAAAACAGATTTGGATCCCCCCCCATGTCTTGAAAAGGTGGTAGCAGCATAGGCTGTACGCAGCTTGGAGAAATTGACTGGCTTCTCCAGTGGCTGCTGACTGCATGGTAGAGTAAACCACATTGATATTGCAGCAACATTATGCATCATCAGTTGAAAAAATGCTTTCTGGGGTATGAAAATAGAAACAAAGCATGCCTTGTTATATTTTCGACAGTTCATCAGAGCCTACAAGTTCTTCAGGGATTGTGAAATTTCTGCTGTTGCATAGTCTTTCCCTGCTCTAGTGCCCCACAGAAGCTATGACAAAAGTGGGGTACTGGCCTGTATTAAGTTTAGAAACAAGACTCATAGTTGCACACTACCAAGAGTGAGCTCTTCACCTCAGACACCAAGTAAGAAGCTTCTTGCGCAAACTGGAAATACTTCTTCAGAGGTGGCAGTAGGTGATTGCTGACCTTCAGCAAGCAGTGTCCCACACAGGAGGAACATTTTAACACCTGTCTGTGCTTCCAGTTTCTCCTCCTGGTAATCTCTAGAGGTGTGCATACAGTGCTACAAGCCAGATCAGCAGACTTGTTTCTTCATGTGTCTTCATACTGCAATATTGCAGAGAGCAGCAGGAAGTGAGAACTTTTCTTGGTTTATAGGGAATTTTGGAATTCCACAAACTTCCTTTAGATGTAAAGAAATGAAAAATATATAAAATAATGGGATTCTTTATTACTTTTGCAAGCTGAGAAGAAGAACAGAAAAAGAACCACTGATGCTGGTTGCGCTGTTACTTGATAGGCCCTCTGACATGAGGGTGTGGAGGAGCACATCTACAGCTAACTTCACAGTCTAGATAAGTGCTGAAGTTGTAACCTCCAGACATCTACCTATGAAACTGTAGTGCATTAATACCTCTAGCTGCCAGACATCATCCCAGTATTCAGTGGAAGATACCTTCAGCTTAATTCCATTTTCAGACTCTCGACTGAAAGTTAGAGTATTAATGTTTAGTAAATATTCTTAAACCAGCAAAAGTAAAACTTTTGGCCTTGCGTAAAAGCAGAAATTTTGATTTGGCTGGATTAATACTGTAGTTGTACAGAACAAACTAAACAGATTTTTCCTCAGATCTATAGTGTAAAGTCTGAGAGCTTTATGCACATTAATATATAGTCTCATCAGCTCTGTGAAACATGGAATTATTATCAGCCCTATTGTATGGTTGGAGAATTAAAACTAAATTCACTGCCCAGTTTCTGGCAACAATTCTCTGCCAGCACTAGAAATCAAATCTATGCTGAGTCTCATCCTAGAGCCTTAAACAGATCTGGAAACACATGTGATGTGACCTTGGTGACCCTATGAGACCCTGCTAGACTTCCAGGCCAAAGCAAATAGTAACTTCATGATGCTCCAAAGTGAAAGCAAGGAGCAGTTTCTGGGAGAAGGAGTGTTGTGGACATGGTGAAATGATCTATAATGTCCCATGCCTCTGGAAACTTTCTCATTTTAAACAGATGTCTCAGCTCTACACACAGCTGAACATAGCAGCTGCTGCTCTTTTGTAGCGGACATTGCGAGCTATGTTGTTTTCATGTGGTGTGCCAGCCTTTTTATCCTCCTGCTCAGAAGTGTTAAAATGATGGCATAAACAGTCCAGCTGCCTCAGCATTACTCTTCCCTCTACCCCGCTCATCACACAGGAACCAGGTACAATACTGGATCAGAAGACTGGTGAAGCTGATGCATCTGCAGTTTCCTTTGGACATCAACACTGATGCGTGCTGATGTCTATCATCACTATATCTTTTCCTGATGGTTCAAGTTCGCATTATGGTAACTGTGAGCTGCTTACAAGCTACTTCAGCGTACTGCAAAAGGACTGTCAGAGGCCACCTCCTTCTCTCAGTCTGAAGAAGTAAAGTATGCTTACAAGGTTTTCTATTCATGACTCTGTTTTCCTCTTCATGTCAGTATTTGTTTTAGAAGCAGCTCTGATGACATTTCACCTAAAGGCTAAAATCAGAGAAATTCCAGGAACACAAGTCCCATCTCTAGAAGAACAGAAGATAAATAAAATCCCTTCCTCTTTTTCTTACTGAGTACTCTGCTGTTCCCTCATGATTTAGGAAGCATTCATTTCCCAGCACCACCTGAAAAGTCAGCAATAAGAGATGAGAGTTCTGGCTCTGAAGCTTCCTATTAGCAGATTGAACATCCTTTCTGCTTCTGCTAAAGTTGCTTTGTTTATCATGCAACTCCATACACGGGCTGAAGCGTCAGACAGATGGTACCTTCTACATTACTGCGGGAGCTTCTGGGTTTCCTCCTGTTCTCACGATCTCTGGAAGGTCCACGCAGATGGGGATATAAAATGTTTGACTGGGACTACCCAGCTAGAGTTAGTGCTAAATTTTTGCCGACGGGTTCTAAAGATCAAATCACTGAGCAGATCTTGATATAAATTTAGAAAATATGACTGCATACTGGATGAAGTTCTGCTTGCAGTATTAGCAGAGGATTATCTAGCTCATCAGTTGCAAAGGGTCACAGACAAGTTTTGCCAAGTCTTCTGTGCTTCTGGGTAAGAAATACAGACACTTGAGGAACTTTAGAAACAAAACCTGTAATGACCACTGGGCTAAGTGGTAACTCAATGGGCACTTTGAGAAACCAAACCTTTGACACAGGCACTCAGAATGCATGTTAAATCTTTGAAACCTAACCAAGGTATTTGTAGAAATCTCCTTATGCAACTAACTCCATGCAATTATGCAAGCTGCGTACTGTCACTTCCACCATTAGATGCCTCAAGTACTTCATATTGTTAACCATTATAGTCATAACTGTTACACAGAGTCATAACTAATCTTCTCACTACACATGGCATACAAGCTTTGGAGACAGCCATTACAGCTGTCTTCAAGCAGTGAAGGCCTGTGGATATCCAAGTATTCTGATGCACAGCATATACCAGCTAACTTTTACAGTGCTGTGACCTCACTATTTTCAGTGGAAATGAAGGATGTTCTACCTCTCTGCAAAAAAAATAGTTTGGGGAATCTGCAGCTCCAGCTTGGATATGTTCCAGATTTAACTGGACATGGCCCTAAGCAGCATGATCTAATCATACCTCCTCTGAGCAGGAGGTTGGACTAGATTTCACGGACGACTCTCCAAATCTAACATGAAAATAGATGCCAGACTTTAAAGTGTTCAGTATTTAAGAATCTACCCATTATTTAAGAATCCAAATGTTTTAGGAGACTATGGTCAGCTCTATTTACAGGGAAGCGCTACAGAAATACATATAATTTATTATTTTGAGAGTCTTGTGGTGTAACATTCTCTGTGGTTTAACATCCTCATGGACAAACTGATAAAGTATGAGTTAGATCAGGGGACAGTGAGGTAGATTGAAAACTGATGGAATGACAGCCCAGAGGGTTGTGTTCAGCAGCACAATGACTAGCTGAAGGCCAGCCATGAATGGTGAACACCAGTGATCAGTAGTGGGTCCAGTCTTGTTCAACATCTTCATTAAAGTGGGTCCAGAACAGGGCCACGAAAATGGTCAGAGGGCGGGAACACCTCTTCTATGAAGACAGGCTGAGAGAGTTGGGGCTGTTCAGCTTGGAAAAGAGTCTGGGGAGACCTTATTGAAACCTTTCAATATATAAAAGGGGGCTTATAAGAAAGACAGATGACTTTTCAGCAGGGCCTGTAGTGACAGGACAAGGGGCAACTGTTTTAAACTGAAAGAGGGTAGATATAGATTGGACATAAGAGAGAAATTGTTTTACGATAAGGGTGGTGAGACACTGGAACAGGTTACCCAGAGAAGTTGTGGATGCCTCCTCACTGGAAGTGTTCAAACGTAGGTTGGACAGGGCTTTGAGCAACCTGATACAGTGAAAGATGTCTCTGCCCAGGGTGGGGTGGGGGATTGGAACTACCAATCTTCAGAGGTTCCTTCCAACCCAAACCGTTCTATGACACCATGATTCTATGATCAACGGTGTGGAAGATTAGGCAGAGTACACCCTCCATAACTTTGCAGGTGGTAAAAAACAGGAAGGAGTGGCTGATACAGAAGGTTGTGCTCGCATCCAGAGTGACCTGGACAGGCTGGAGAAATGGGCTGACAGGAACTTCATGAACTTCAACAAAGAGAAATGCCAAGTCCTACTCCTGAGGAGAAATGTTAGACAGTGTGAAGGTTACATGTCACAATAGAGGTCTGTAAGTGGGACGAGAGAGTTTATGCAGTACACTGAATTTGGGTGTAGGCATTAAATGGGTACACAGTTTCAGACCAAAGTATGTGGTCTTTGTGGGGCAGGAGCACAGCACCTAGAGTACAGCTAACAGTGACCTATGAGAAGCCTCTCTCGCAGCCTGTGGAGCCCGGTGTTCGTGCTCATGACAGCAGGTAGAAGAAATGGCAAGTAGCTGTAGGGTGCCAAGCATGCCCATAGTCCAGGGATGTGCAGACCCCCAAGGCCCAGGGAAAGGGTCCCCATTTAGAGCCATGCCCTCCCTTTGCACCAGTTCTCCATGTCTTCAGTGAACCTCCTGCCACTCTGGTGTGGGAGGAGACAGAGTGACTATGGGGATCATTAAAAATTCTAGTAAAATACCTCTCTTGGTGATGTGAATTACAGCTGGTGCCTACTTCAGGACCTCACTGCCCATGTGGATGGTGTCAGCAAAGGACATGCCACAGGTCAGTGACTGTAGAGGGACAGGGAAGTCCTGCAGAGGAGCACTGCTGACGGTGGTTGGGTAATCGCTGAATCCCTCAGTTTCAGGCAGTGACCCAAAGAAGCACCCATGTGTTTCTGCAGGTACCTGGAAAGCAGATTTTTTCAGCAGCCTCCCAGCTCATAGACAAGCAGAGACACAGGAGCATGAGCACTCTTTTCTTTCCTTGCTTTGTTAGTGCTTCTTTTCTACTCCAGGTTTCACAAAAGGTGAAGAGAGTGAAAAGCACAAGCCCCAAGCAATGTGCAAGTGGCATCAGACTGGCTGCCACTACCCCAGCAAATGAGCTGCAGGCCAGGAGAGGGCTCCTACTGCAGGGACTTCAGCTCATCCACTGTCTGCCCCAGCAGCATCTGAAAGGGATATATTCTGAGACCCAGAGTTGCCGGGGCTTTCCAGAGCCAGTGGCTCTAAGAAGGCATGGCAGAAACTGCTGCTTCTTTCACCTGCTCCCCTGTGCTTTATCTCCAAGGAGATACTATTAAAGGTAAATACCTTAGAATTTATCTGTAGTTTACAGTGCACAGCAAGAATTTATCACAAAGCTGTTCCCATCTTCTGCAACATTTCAGGCCAAATCGTAAGAAAAGACAGCAAAACCTTCTGGAAATTCCAAGTCTGTGTTTGAACTACCAGACTGCTACAAATTTAAAATTAATAAAATAGTAATTACAGAGCATTCTAGAAATTCTGAGCTTGTCTAAGACAACCTACTGGTGCTTTATAGAAACTTAAAATTAAGTTCATTTCTATAGAATGCACTCAGTTTTATACAGTGTTACCTGGGAATGTACCCTAATTCATTACTTCATTTGCCCATCTCAAACTCAGCTGGGAAGAAGACATCTACACACTGACTTACACATATCCCATCCCCTGTTTTCGTAAGCCTAGCAAGTTTCCTCAGCCTGTAGATACAGCAAGTCTAGGAGACATCCTGGAGCAGAACTATTGCTCAGCCTAGTGGTAGCTGTAAAGATTTGGAAGACCTAAAAATAAGAAACCAGGAAAGAAATCCTCACAGCCGTTTTCAAGTCTTGTACATGTAGTTCATGTGGCAAAAGCAGTATGATTATCTGTAAAGGGAGAGTTGTCTGTTTAATCACTAAGCTGAGATTCAAATACAAAATTCTCAACTACCATCCTTCTGGAGGGAAGGGGATATTTTAGAAGAGGAAAAACCCCCACCCTCATTTGCTTTAATCACTTCTTTATTTAAATGGAGAACTATTCAGGGAACTGTTTGGGTTTTTTGCTGTATTTTTCACAAAGTTTCACTTTGCAATAAATGAGAAAGTCTAAGAAGGTAAAAGGTTCAAGAAACTTTAGGGTTCAACAGGAAAAAAAACTCAACATCAAACCCAAAACATTTAGCTATATTCAGCAGCTGATAGCTCAGCACTGGAAGACTTCCTAATTTCCTCTGTGAGAAGCAGCAGTTCTACAGCCAAGTTTGGCAATTAGGAACCCATGTCACATTTTTGAAATGTTTCTGAAAACATACACCTTAGGAACCAGGATGACACAAGCTTTAAGTCTGCCAGTGAAAAAAGGATGTTGCCTCCAACAACATCTTATGTGCTTGTAGAAGGCAATAGTCACAGGGCTCCATAGGCAAAGGTTTGAACTATCTCGAGATGTAAAAGCAAACAGCCTCCTGCTTTCTTCCAATCCCTGGGTCACACCCTTCATCCTAGCACTGAAGCTTTAGATGCAAACTTTTGTCAGCCCTGGTAATCTGTTTCGGCCAAGTCGGATTTTGATCCTGCCACCTGAGGAATAAAGAGTTCTTCAGGGATTACCTGTATGAGACAGAGAACAGAGCAATACGGAACTGCCAAGAATTGTGTAACATGTCAAGACTGCGCCCCTGTCATCAAGTGATGGTGTATAACAGATTTTTTTACTATTCTGTGCATTCCTCCTGGCCCCATTTGTTGAAATATGCGGTATTTCCCTACGCCTTAAAAAATACGCCCCCTTAGCAGGGTGGGACAGCACTATACACCAATTATCCTTTTTCTCTAAAACACGTAAAATTATCTCTAAGATAGTTGCCCTATGTTTGCATGCCCTCCACAAACACTACAAAATAATAATCTGATAAAATAGGTGTGTGGCAGGGCCAGAAATATGTGTCTCAGATCCAGTGACACTACCTGTGACTGCTAGGCCTTGATAATTAATATAGTTAATTAACTGTAACATAGTTCTTAACTGTGGTATGTCACCATTAATGCATCTGTTAAAAGTTTCAGGGCCATCGGGTTTGAAACAGATTACTTCCAATCACTGACAAAAACTTACTTGGAGGCCAGTACTAGAATTTAGGGCAGAACTGTAATAAAAAGTAACAGGAGTTGTGTGTGTGTACATATATGTGTATATATATACACACACACATATATAACTTTTTTTTTAATAGTTTGGGTTGGACAGGACCTTTAAATGCCATCTAGTTCAACACCTCCTGCAATGAGCAGGAACATCTTCAACTAGATCAGGTTGCTCAGAGCCCCATCCAGCCTGACCTTAAACTGACCCTTGAATGAGGCTCCATCTTTGTCAGACTCTGTCTTGTTCTACTCTGTCAGAGCCTCTGTCAGTGTGTGTATGTTCAACTCTTAGGCCTATGGGGTTATGTGACAAGGCACTGGTGGTAGGGGGCTGCAAGGCAGCCCCTGTGAAAGGCTGGAGCTGCCCTGTGCTGGACACAGCTCCAACTGATCCACTGCCAGACATGGCTGAGCCCCTGAGGCGAGATGGTTGTGGCTCAGAGAAAACGTAATTAAGAAAGGGCAAACCACACTAGGCAGAGAGAGGAGGAAGGGAAAAATAAGAGAGTGAGAAACAGCAGAGGGAACACCAAGGTCAAAGAACGATGATGAGGAGGCAGTCCACGACACACCAACAGATATTCACACTGTGGCCTGTGCAGGGACCCACCACTGGAACAGCGGAAAATATCAGGAGGAAGGAGCAGCAGAGAGGAGCTGCTACAGGCTGACCGTAAACCTCCCATTCCACATCCCTCTGCGCTGCTGGTGGGGAGGAGACAGGATTGAAGGAGTGAATTTGAGCTTGGGAAATGGGGCAGGAAAGGTGCTATTTTAATGTTCGTCTTTTTTGGTTTTCACTACACAAATCTACTTAAATTGGTAATAAATTAGTTTTCTCTGAGTCAAGTCTGTTTTGTTTGTGACAGTGACTGGTAAGAAATCTCCCTGTCTTTATCTCAACCCACAAGCTTTCTTATCCTCCCACTGAGGAGGAACAGTGAGTGAGCAGCTGGGTGGGTGTTTGGCATTTTGCCAAGGCTAACCCACCACAATATCCGTACAACAAAGAATATAAAATGAAATAAAATGTTGTGTTGTATGAAAATAAAAATAAATACTAAGTTACCATGTCTTTAAGCTCTACTAGGGTGTTTGTGAACACCAGCATTCTTTAAGGAGAAACAACATGTATCCACAAGATTCCATGCTGGTCATAATGACAGTAATTTAATGTACTCAGTGTTCAGTTTATCCCTTTTATGAGGGCCATTATACATATGAGTTTTAGTTGACTGAAGCAGTATCATAATGACAAAGTATTTTTCACATTTGCAGGAAATGAGGAACATGCTTTCTGAAATAAAATTGTTAGCTAAAGTTAGCACAACAGATCTGAAAGCAACAAAGTAATAATCCACAACATTATACTAGTTATTCTCTCATCATTTATTTGAAATATCAATACTTTCCATGATATAGTTTATAGATTAAGCAGTAGCGAATTGTCTTCATTTCACATCATCCGGTACTGAAGTGGCACATTCGAAGCAGCACATTAAACCTCTGAAAGAGTCTGTACAATTTAGATAAATAGAACTCTGGATAACTAAACTAACAAAACTTCTGCAGCTGTTACCAAAAGAATGCCAAGAAGCTAGGCACAGCACTGTACACACAAAGTGCAGGAAGGAGGAACATAAGAGAACCAACTAAACATATGGGAAATGTTTTTGCATATACAGCCACATGTCTTCAATTGGTCAACACAAGAAAAGTTTTATTTAGTCCTCATTGAGGGCAGAATATGCACAAATGATGTTCAAAGAACACATGCCAGACAGAAACAAATGAAGTAAGGGTCATGTTTGGCTGGTTATTGTATTCCTCAGTGAAGAAGTTTACAAAGGATATCTGGTGCTTAAGCAGCATGATTTTTTGCCAAGACTTGACAAGAAACAATTAACAAATGCCAGTTTTTTTCCCCATCTTGCCCTCTTACTGGCATTTTGGTGAGCATGCTCAAAGTTCCTGAAGGGCAAATTCAGGTGGTTTGTGGTCTGAGGTTTTTACTATAGGAATCCCCATTTTATGGTTTACAGCTTACCTCTGGATGGAACTATGCCTTCTAACAATAATTAAGAATACAAAAATGAGCAGAGAGCAGCAGGACACACAGTACAGTGGTTCGCTTTGTAAGAAACCAGAGGTTGCACATTTACACTGTCTCTGTGAGAAGAGCAAGCCAGTTTGGTTGAAGAGACAGTTCTGGTTAGTCAATGTTAGACCTATGTGAATTGTATCATTAGGAAGGGAAAGATGGAATGGCAAGAACTTTTCCCTCTTTTTATAGAGAACTAAGACTGAAAAGTAATACAGTGGTGATAGGCATTATCTTCCCAATACCACCTTCACTTCCTGCTCCTTCACTGTGAGTTACCTGCTTTGCTTGCCATCACCTTCCCAGCTTCACCTCAGTAATGGCTCTGCCATTACCACCAGGCCAGCATGGCCAACAACCTAACCCACACTATGCTGGCTCAGAAGATACCACGCATCACCACCACGCAGTATGACAACACGTAAACCAAAGATGCTCAGTGGGAATCGATGACATCAACCACTGCAGTTTGCACTTGTAAGGTGTAAGAAGCAGCATTTTGAAAGCAGTGGTACTGACACAACTATCTGGGTCAGAATTGGTGGATCAGCCATCCTAATTGGGTAATGGAACTAGAATATCAACATAATTGATGGGGAAGAAACCTGACTGGCCATGAAGCATCCCCTCATACCAGTTTTCATCAATCTGGTTAGTGAGGGTAATGATATCACCCTCTTTAAATCCCAGCTCCCCTTCATTTTCTGGTTCAAAGTCATACAGAGCTCGGCAGCATGGCTGATCCATGTGAACACCTATGGAGAAGAAACACAAAGAAACAATGTGCTTAAAAATCTCAACAGTTTGGTATCCTTTTTACCATTGCACCTACTACAGATTTTGCTGTTTCTGGTATCACTCATATGCTGATGACAGTTCTTTGGTAACATCTAAATTTGGACTGCTAAACTTCATTAGAAGACAGGTATCAGCTTTTGGCGGCCTTCAGTTTTCATATGTGACTGCCAGTACATGTCAGAGAATCCTAAAAGAACCAAGCTTCAGTCAAGCCCACACCAAAACGCATGGCTACAATCAGTTTGGAACTTAATTTTTATCTTTACAAAATACAAAAAAATGAAGAAAAAGCCCTAATGTATTTCCAGCTTTACTGGCACAGAGATGCTTTGTCTATTTACCGTTAGTAAGTAATGTAAGGGGTACCTTAAAACAACAGTGAAGATATAACTGTGTCTTTGTCCTTTATTTGGAAACTTCACTGGTATAGCTATACTGTAAACCACTGTATATGCTCCTAATCCTCTGAACTTTAGTATGAGGTTTCCAAAGACCTTTTCTCTCCATTCCCACAAGACACTTGACTGCAGGGCCACCAGTATAGATTCAAAACAAGTTTGAAATTGAAAGCTTTCTAATATGCTAGTTCATGAACATCTCATCATAAACCCTTCAGGAAGGCTAATGGGTATTATTATAAGTCATTAGTTAGATTAAATTTTCAAACATTATATGAAATTAATAAATATTCCTCCCATCCCCCATATTCTCCCCCCTGCCTCAAAGTCTCTAGAGCTTCAAGCCTACCAAAAGCAAAATTGTTACTAGTCAGAATATTTAGGATTTAGCACCACTAAATTGTAAGGAATCTTACACCCCTACCTGACTTTCCACAGTAAAAGTTCAGGCACTTCCAGTGGTCAGAATGAACTGATACATGCCACTACACCATAATGGCACTTCTAAGAATATGTATTTCAGCTTTTTCATGTATACTGGCTTCAGGATGAGTAAGTTTCAGATTCAAACTTTTTGCATATTGATTTCAATCACTCATTATGGCTAGCAGGCCCATGCTTGACCTATTTTAGGACAAAAATATTCCATTCCTATAGATCTCTATAGAGCAAGTTTTTCAAATACCAGACTTAATTTATTAAACTCTGTAGTGAAACCTTCTTTACATATCGCTCACAGTGTATTTTGCTTTATTTGTCATGAAGACTATTTTGCTGGCATCAACAAGCCTTACAACATGTGTTTGGTATCCTCATTGCTACCAGCTGAAATTTTCAAAGACTTAGCAAATAAACTCGAATGACCATAGAAGATTGGAGCCTTGAATGAACCAACCCAAACATATATTAAAGAATTTTCAAAGAAGTAATTTCTATAAAACCAATAAACGCTTCAAAAGAAAGAACCCCTATTGAAGAAAATGCTAAATACTGCTCTCTGAAGACAAAAACACAAATGCTGGAGAGACAGAAGAACATCAGTCTGCACTGCCTTAGCACAGACAAGTGTACATGATACTACAAAAAAGAAGTGAAGAAGAAAATTACTGGTGGCATGACAAGAGCTTTAGCATGCAAGACTTGAGCCATACTCATGCACAAGGCATCCCCACTGTATCCCCCTTCTTGCTAGCATAGTGAAGACATTACTAGGAGTTTGCAAGATTACGCAAGACAATTTCCATTTGCAGGTGCCACATGGAGATACTGTTGCTGCCTATAACTGGGAGAACATGAAACATTCACATCAGGATGTGATGGGAAGGAAGGAAATCCTGATTAAAGATCTAGTGAAAAAAATCCAGTCTTGCAGGTTGGAGTGTGCCAGCAATTGGCACCGAGGTAAACTAGAATAACTGAGGTCAGGGTCTTGACAGAGGACAGCCCTCACCATAGAATGGGATAACTGACAATTACTTGTGAGAAACAACAAGTAAGGCTTTCTTAGTATGTACTAATATGAAATAAACACTTCTTTAACATAGTAATGATGCATAGTCATATAAATGCTTAATCTTGCTTGTGCCGCTCCCAACTGGATAAAGAAAATAACTCAGATGGCTTTGTTTTTCTTTTCAGTGATTTTTCCTTTCAGACTCTTTGTGTTGTAATACCTGGTTTTAAAAAGCAGGATAAGATTACGGAGGGTTTGGGGGTGTTCAGGGATCTGCATTTTCATGGAAACTTCCAGTTGTTCTTTTGTTTTCCTAAATGCCTATTTTGTAAAGATCTATATATTTCAAGGTGAATTTAGTATGGTAGCATCTCTTTGAGTTTCTAGGACTTAGGAAATTTTTGACCCAAAGACTCACTTAAAGCAGTGGTTGATCCATGCCTGTCCATCTGCCTGGAGATGTGAATGCTTTACGACAGTCCAAACAACTGTCTCCTATACTATCCTCATTCTTATTTTACCTTACTATGGAAGAACTGATCTCTAGATGACAGCATGGAACTTCTGCATTGTAGCAAAACTTCAGACAGAGTTGGCTTTTCTTCTCACATTGCTACTGCCATTACCTGACGGTTTAGGTGTGGTGGCATGGGATATTCCCCCATTGTGCTGAGTATTGTCACCAGTTGTGAAATCCAGGCTCATACGGGGTTTGGGCTGGTATTCTCTCCTGGGCTGAGATGATGCCTCTTTTATTCTGCCAAAACATGAAGTTCAATGTCAAGAGTTAGTTTCTTGTTAACAGATGAGTCGCACCAAACGTCTTTATTTCCATGGCTGAAGCTCCCATCCACTAATCATCCAGACTAAACATGTTTTGACATTTGGAGTAATTTTTTGTTTACAACATTAGTTTAAATTACCAAAAACACCTGATGTGACTATTCCGTGAGGTTGTTAATTTTTCTTTCCCTCTAGGAACCTAGTATTTTGTCTGGATTCCTTTTGTCTAACAATAACAAAGAGCTTCTAATGGAGAAAAACTAGTTATGTGATTAGCAATGCTTACAGAAGGGCTGTACAAACATGTCTGCCCACATTTTTAGTGTGATTTTTGCTTCTATCCCTGGCAAGCCTTAACTATTCAGTTGGCTGATGCCAACTCTTGTCATTTTGTGAGGAGACTGTGTGGGAATGTACTGACTTTGGCTAGACTCAGTTCATTTGTAATTTGGAATACTTGTTTCACAAAGACACACAACTCCAGTTTTCCTGACTCTCAAAATAAAAACATTATGCATCATTCATTCCAACTTAATTCTTCTGACTGAGAAATCAACAGTTTCTAGGAAAGGGTACATTTTCAGATTCTAGGGTAAAATCCAGTGAAGGGATGATGACAGAATCAGAGCAGCTTATGCACAACAACAGCCACATATATTTCTAATATCGGATATGGAAGAATGTTTGAGTCAAGACCTCCATATTTAAAAGACAAGTTGGTTTCTCTAACCTTCTCTAGATCTGCCCCAGACGTGCTGTTGGTAGCACATTTTGATTTTTCTACTGAAAATATCTGCTTCTAACTTAACTAGTTTTGGTCCTGATAACACTGGTTTCCTCACCATCCCAAATATTATCAATATTAGTCAGTCCCCAGAAACTGCTTTTCTTCTTCACAAACAAAAACATAAGCATATTAAAAACTGAAATTAATGAAGTTGTAAAAATAAACTTAAATAAAAAGGCTTTGCTGTGTTTCACTCATTAATGGAAGTTACTTTTTCAAAACAGTAGTTTCGAAGAAAGAATTACTTAAAACAAGTTCTATTACACTTAATACTTCAGTGAAACAAAAATCATTTTTTTAAATTATGAACTAGAAGGCAACAGTTCTGGTGACTTGCTAAAGTTACCCAAAAGCTCAGCATGAGCCATGTTTCTTAAGAAAAGAAACATCTCCAAGGAAACCATTCCTGCTTCCCAGCTGCTGTGTCACAATACTCTGTCTTGAAAACTGCAGCCTCCTTTTGCTTGATAAAAAAGAGAGTTTAAAAGGAAAAGCTCTTGTTGATTTTCCAGATTTTATTAATTTTATTGCAAGTCTCCCAATGTTTGCCACGTTTCTAAAGTCCCAGTTCATGTAATCATGGTGTTTTAAGGAAGTTTATGCCTTCTGCTAATGTGTAGAAGAAAAATGAAAATTCTTGCAGTTCCTGAAGAAAGTTTTGAAGCCTAAAGGTCCTAGAAAGAATAGAAGACTTGAGTATATTTTTAAATTTTTCATGGTTTTTGCAGTCTAACTCATATTATTTTAAAATTCTTTGGGCAATATTTCAAACAGGACAGTCTTAGCAGTTAGAAGACATTGTCCATGCCAGACAACAGCATGAACAAGTTCCATTGACATCTCTTAAAAACTATGTAAAAAATGGGCAGTATGTGCTGTAGACTTCACTGAGAGTGAACTGTAACAAATTTGCTCACCTTAAAAGTAAAGCATTATTTATTTTCTGCTCCATATGGTCTAAAAAACAGCCCCCAAAACTCAGGGCCATGCATTTTTTGCCACCTGCATATCACCAGCAGGGAAAGACAAGCAGTTCAAACAGCAACAGCTCTACATCCCTGCTTAATGCCTGACATGAGCATATCATAGTGCTCTAATTTGTGTCCAGTGGTGTGGACAAAGGATGACTTAGCCAGTAGACTCTTTATAATTAGGGATGCACAGTAAATTTATGTAAACTATTTTCTTCAGCTGATCTATAACAGCAGTCTGATGCAAGGTTCCTGAGAAGCTAAAATCATTTAGCTGACGATGAAGAGCTCAAACTTAAAGCAAAGATACTGACTGTTTAGCAGAAGTTTCAGAAGGGCAAATGAATTGATACAGGAAAAGAAATTTGCTGCAGAGAGAGGTATGTTCACTTTATGGCGCAACTTAGGGACTACAGAACAACCCGCCTGCTCCTGAGGATTTTTTATTGCCTCTGTAAAGTAAGTGAACTGGATTTTTTAATGACTATGTAAAGTAAGTGAACAGCAGTATTCATTTGGAAGTGCTGAAAATCATCCTGTTAGCTGTTTAGACAGTACTGCAAACTGTATCCAGAAAACAGCCTGCTGGGCAGCCTACCTACCAAGTGCTGCTCCTAATCACAAAGAAATTTTAGACTTAGAACTGTATGAGGCTTACAGACTATGTGCTCTGAGAAAATAAATACTGACAGACCCAGTAGCACCAGAAACTAGATCTACACTAATGACATCAGAAAATAGCAAAGAATCATGCATGATTAAAAAGCTGCCTTCACACAGTATGTGAACATTATCAGCTCTTGGGAATTACGTCCAGCTTTTAGGAAGAGTCTTCCAGAACTATGTGGACTAAAGAAATCTATCATATATGTTAAGTTTCCTTGAAGAAGGATGGGGGGAGGGGGAAGCTGATAGACTTCTACAAACATTATTTTCCTCATTTCAAGGGGGTACAATCTAGTTTGTGTTGATAGAAACAAAAATTCAAAACTAAATATTCTAAAATTCTATAAAAACATATTGTATCAATTGTGACAATGACAGCATTCACAGTTACAGAAAAGGGGATGGAAGAGGTAAATTCAGTTAAGCCTTGTACTAAGTTTGATCTGGCAATACAGCTGAAAAAAAGAAGTATTTAATAAGGTGGCAAATGATGGGCGTCTCACTACCTGGCTCAGGAAGATGTTCGGGTAGATGAGAATACAAGAAGATACTGTTTTTCAATAGCAATCATTAAAATCTTCTCTCACAAAGACTATTTTGTGAATACATGCAGGAATGGTACAGAATCCAAAGTTCTAAGTCCCACTGACTTCCAATATTTATAAACACTTGCTTTCAGTTAAACCATATTTAACAGCTTTACTAAGCTGAGATGCTTTCCTGAACGCAGTCCTCGTTCAGTCATACTTAGAAGTATATGCATCTCCAAAGCATGGAAATCTTAGCTTGCAATCACCTAGTGAAATGGCCCTTGTTTTCATAAACATACAATCACCAAGTTGCAAAGGATAAGAGTGTTGCATTCTACTCATAGGTTTTCTGCCTCTGTAAAACAAAAAGTCAATTCAACCAACTTACAAAAAGTGCATTACCTATCTTCCAGCTTAGAAGTAACTCGCTGTAGGATCTGTGTGGCCTGCTTGTGGTATTCCAGCTGGGCTTGTACAAGAGCAGAAAGCTGGCTCACTTGCTCAATCTGAGGATTGACATTAAAATATCAGACTTTAGGTGATTACTAACAGCTCAGCAATACGGAGTAAAGACCACTATCACACTGACACTGCACAGGTAGTTTTATTTATCTCTCTAAAACCTTGATTCATCTTTGTAGTTCATAAATAGTTAATATCAGTCTTTATTCATTACCATGTCTGGTTATGACCTGATCTGGAATGGTAACTGCAGCTCTTCTTCTCTGATCATCTCCATGGCTGATTTCCATGAACAGCAGCCTACAAACCTACCTCATTCAGCGAACACTATGAAAACAAAAATGACACTGTAATGAGAACGTAGTACACCTTCTCCCTCCCTGCATGTGAGGGGCACAAAACCATAGGAACTATGGTCATGCTTTGGTTGTATTATGGCCTGTGAAGCAGACCAAAACAGAAGGATACTATATACTCTTGGGTGCACAATATCTGTAGTGAAGGCAGGTAGCATTCTACTTCATGAAGGAAAAAACATCCAAAACTCTTGTGTGGGCAATGCAATTGCTAGCAGTTTCCATAATACACAATGTCACAATGGTCTAATGTAGACCAGCAGTATCTGGCCACACGGAGTTGGATGTTACTACAAGGATTAAAACTACAAACTTCCTATACTTCTTTCATTTCAGCACAGCTATACTTAATTTCTAACATACAAATATTTTCAGGTTTGTTATGGCCCCTCTATAGCTATCTGGTAACAAAATAAAGAATTAAATTAGGTGTGTATTTAAACTTCAAATAAATCCAGTCATTTACTTCAACTGAAATATTCAAACTGAGTTTGCTTTGACCACATAGTTTGGAAGACAGACTTCAGCTGAAATGTTTTTTTTTTCCTCCAAAAGAGAGAAATTTTTCTTTTTGCTTTAGAGTTTCAACATTAATTATAAAGATTAAAAAAACCTAATAGATGCTCAATCCTAAACCACTCTGTAAGCAAAAAATATGCTGCAGAGTCAGATTTGAGCCATCACATTAACTTTGGCTTTCCTATTTGCTATTGCATCTGATTACAACATAGACCATGGGGTTATGAATTCATCATCTCTAATCTTTACCAATCCTTTCAGCAGCCCACACACTTGAGCAAAAGCCTTGGCTCAAACCCTAAAACCACAGCTAAGTAAAAGTCATAACTTACATTTACATAATTCTAAGAAGGAAGCTATTTTAGTTTCATAAGCACATCAATGCTTCAGAGGATTTATGCTCTTTAGCTCAGTTACCTATGAAATTAGTCCTTCATGTGCATGCTGTACATTACTATAGCTTCTGAGCCTCTCGCTGAGTTCAACAAGGAAGTATATCCTTCCCCATTGCACAACAACAGGAATCTGTGGCATCATGGATTTAATAACGCTTTCAAGTTTTAGACTGCTTTAGACTGCCTTCACTGCTGAACCAGTATCTGGCTCTTCTTAAGATTCAGCTCAAAGATTAACAAGGGATATCTCACATCCATCTCCAGAAGGTTGAACATGCTTGACTCAGCAATTTCTTTTGATTCGTCAAATTTCTCCAGAGCCTGGCGAAGTTCTTCATCAGGGAGCTTGCCCTGTCTTTTCTTTTTGTAATCAAAATCCAGACGTCTACCCTCCATTTTCTTTAGGTGATGCTAAAAACAAAAATGCAAACACAAGCACAGAATAAAGGATGTTCCCCGACTCTCCTGATACTGCATTGTAATCAGGTAGTCCATGTACATTTGCAAGCATGTACTGTTTGCTGTACATCAACCCTTCCCCAGAAGGGAGAAATGCAGAACAATGAAGTAGGTGGATTTATGTATCATTTAAGTAGCTATGGTGTGCTGCTGTCTAAATGACAGACCTTCAACATTAAAAAAAGGCCACGCAGAATGGATAACTGCATTCACCACCTGTATAAAAGGTATGCGAGTTTCTCGCTTTCTAATTCTGATGCAGAATTACCTGAACACTATGGTTTTTTCCTAGTTGTTTAAGAGAAAACTCTATTAAAAACACAAGTTAGTACATTTTTGCCTGTGTAACAGTTCTCATAAAAAAAGCAACACAGAAAATATTCTTATCATTTCCATCAACCCACCAAAGAATCTTAATGTTATCTTTTATTAAAGATTTTCTAGTTTGTTAACTGATGTAATATTTATGTGAATATGTTTAGCAGATGCCACATTAAGCTGGCCAGAAGTTAATGCTACCAGCATGAGTGTGATTACTTTAGGTGTTTACTTTCTCTCAGAAGAATCAATTTGTCATCTGATATTTATAAATTTGTCAGGTTTGTAAGTTATATCAAACTGCCTAAGATATCTTCCACACCTATTTAACAATATGAAAGTCTTACTGAGCTTATACAGATAAGCATTGCTGCATTGGGAGGCACTTCCACAATTACAGAAGTAGGTTGTGTCTGCAGAAGTATGCATGCAGCGGATTTTGTTCTGCAAATGCTGTCTGGTTCTTGGATTACTAATTATGTAATTCATGCAAGCAAACAGTGTTTGTGTTCCAAATTACTGTAAATGTTTCAGACACAGTCTTCATACAGACAAAAGGGTAGTGCCAGTATAGAGGCAACCATCAAAATGCCCTCACATGTCATACACTAGAAAACTGAATGTAAACATCTGTTCATTTATTTAGTGAAATGAGCTTTTAAATGGTAGGATTAAAGTACTGTGCTCATTCCTGCTTAAACTTGGTGATGCTACTGTCAAAAAATGTTAGAATTTCAATCTTTCCCTTTCTAAACCATCAACAAGACAGACAGAACTGAAAAGCAAAACTCAAGCCAGAAAAGCCGAAAATCAAATAATCTGTGAATCTGAAAGCCCATTTTAAGCTACACAACTAACATAAATTTTGAACATATACACAGTCTGCATATTTGGCATTATTAAAATGCCACATTGAGGGCAATACCTGTATTTCTCTCAGATCTTTGTCATGGAGATTCTGAAGTGGGTCAATGAAGTTTTGTTTCACTTCCATGTCTAAAGAGTCCTTGACCTCAGAAAGCTCCTTCATAGCTTCTCCCACATCTGCAAGTGCTGGTCCTGAAAGAAAAGATGTCCAGTTATCTCAAAATAACTTAGTTCCAAATCACTGTAGAATGAAACTGAGTCATGGAAATTTCAGTTAACATTTCATTTTAAGTCTCAAGTTTAGGAAAGAAACAGAGTATGACATACTGCGTGAAACAGCAACATGGATTTTACACTTCTGCAGACCCCAGAGTCTATGCCTTGTAACACAGCTGAACTCGAGGATCCACACTGCATCAAGACAGCCTCCTCCACACCCCTTGCTGTCTGTTAATTCCTCACACTGGTGAAACGAACATGCTAGAAAAGAATTACCTGTATTTGCTCCAGTGCTGCCATCACCAGACACTAGACTGCACACAAAAATAGCTCTAATGGAAGTCTAAGCCTCCCTGTTTGTATCAGTGAGACTATCGACTTCATATACCTACTCAAGTTTATAAACTTCAGTAAGAATTATATGCCTTCTGAGATTTCCTCCAAGACTAACTTGAGGGCCACAAAAATTACCACTCTGCTTTACCTAGTCTCCATAAAAACAAAAGCAAGAAGTTCAAAAATACCCTCCTGGTTTGAGGCATAGGTTGGTGGAAAAAAAAACCACTTTCAAAGAATACAAAGCACCTGAAAACCTGGAAATGTGAGAAATCAGAAGAAGCTTTGTCTCCCAAGCAGGGGATGCCAGCAATGCACTGCAAAACTAGAGAGCCTGCCAGACCCAAGTGAAGAGTGAAAAACAGCCACAATGGCTGCTGTTAGTTAAGAATGTGAAAATAATTGCCATATCTATTCTGTTGCATGCTACTGCAATCATTAGGGAATATACAGCAATATGCACAAACTAAATTGTATTAGTTCTTCATTTTCCCCTTAAAAATGTGTTTGAAACTTAGCAAATGAAAGGCAAGCAATTAAAAAATAAATTCAGTAGTCTTTAGCACAAATCAATCTACATCTGCCAAGCTAACTAGTAAATTGTATAAAAACCCCAAGAAAGTACCTTTCTCATTGCAGATGTCTTTATGCCAGGAACAACATTTTATGAAGATTCAAATAGGAAATCGGATTTTCACAGTCCTATTTGAGGGTCCTGTGTGTTACCATATAAAAATGTCCACAGAGAAGCCCAGACAAACAGGACAGAAAGACAAAGGATCCTGTTGTGAATGTCATCTCTTTTAGTTAGACTTCTACTGTTGAAGAACACACTGTTAAGTCTCAGTGTAACATTTTTAACTCAGGCAGGTGTAAACTGGGACTTGGAGGGAGGAGCAGTTGACAGGTAAGACAGGAGTATTCACTAGTGCCTTAAAATGTGGAATTTCGTCAGAAAAAAATGTCAGTCTATTAAAAACCTATTAGCCTTTATTCCTTGCCTGCAATGAAGACAGTAACATTTATTATAACGATTCTGAGGACAAAAGGGTTTTATTGCACACATGCATAGACCATAATACGATTTCTGAACATGCACATCTTTCATCCCAACACATCCCCAGTAACATAATCTATGACAGAGAGCCTAAGCCTATATGCATACGGGTCCAAATGGAAACAATTTGACCTTCATCCACAAGAAAAAAATCTCTAGTCCAAATCTACAAAAGATACTCAACAGGCCTAAACTGACCTTAAAGGAGAAGTCTGATGAAGCAGAACTCTGATACTTCTTGCAGAAGTTCTTCCTTCGCAAGAGTGCAACACTTTAATAGTGAAAGTTATATTACATTTTACTACCATTTTTATTGCATTATAACAGAAAGGGAAGCAATCAAGTTACCAAAGTTGCATTCTTCTCCAAGTTCTCGGCCAAATTTCAGCATCGCATCTGCCAGCAGGGCTTCAGCCTGAGGGTAACCTGGTCCCTTTTCCTGGCCTCGAATTTTTGACATAGTGTTGATCATGCTGAGTTTAGCTCTGGAAGCTGAAGCAGGCAAGTGACAGAGGTTACAAACATGCAATAGTTTGACTACACAGACCAGAATGCACTCTTTAAATTTATGTGAGCTACCCACAATGTATTTGAAGGACATTAACTAAGTTTTGGACTAAGCTCTGTTTTTAATCAATTATTCTTAGAGCAAAGGAATGAAATGTTGTTGGTCACTGATTTTTTTCTTCTGGTGGTAGGCCAGAGAGGAGGCTCTGTCCTGAACTTTAAGTCAAAGCTTCCCCTGAAATGACTTGGACAGAAGAAAGCCCAGGAACACTCCCAAGATAGCATGTTTGACATGCTACAACTCAGGTAGAAAAATCTTGAAGCAGTCCCCAAAGCCTTAATCTTAAAATCCTCAGGTACCAGATGAATAGCAGATTGAGCCAGCCTTCCTCTCAAGAAAAAGTCCAGACTAGGTACCTTCACAATGAAACTGTGGTGCCTCACATTTTTTAAATGTTTGGAAGTTTTTCTGTTGTAGAATATCAAATAAAACCTATGTCCCCAAACATGATGCCCAACAACCTTTGAAACACTTTTTGCTTTTTATGGGGATTTGGGGAAACTCCTACTTCAATACAGTTTTCAGCTGTACTTTAGCTTGTATTTTATTTCAGATATACAAGTGCAGATCAGAAGAAATCACACAATTATCGTAATTGATTAAAACAAAGACAGCAAACATAAAAGAACTAATTTATTTGATGATGTGCTTTAGTGAATTTTTGCAGCTACAGAATGTGAATGGCCTGCAGAGAGTGAATTAATTAAAGGCACTTGACTTCAAATTTTGCCAGCTATGTCCTAGTGCCAGCAAAGCTGACTCACTGGCTGTTTCTACCTACATTATTGTGTATGTTACAGGAGGGTAGCTATGAATGCCTCTACCTTGCAAAGGCTTGACTTTGCTAGTTGCTCTTATGAGTTAGCATTTCTGTTTACAAAACATTAGTACCTCACACTGTTCGTGTGCTGATTTCATTGGTCAAAACTCGACCTTGCATACATTTCTGCAACAAAACAAAACATTTAGCAGACTGGAGTCAACTAGTTTTTTGCTCTCAATTTACTGTTGAAAGTGCCTGTCAAGAGATGGTTCTTGTTTCTGAATATGTTTCACTTTGTGGCATAGAAGTGTATGCACATAGACACACAAACAGACACAGGAAAATCAGGCAAGTGTCATAGTACTTATTTTGCCTGAGAAGCAGCTATGAAAGTATAACATATTTTTAACATATAGTAAGTATGGTTTTGATAACATTCTCACTACCCTTGTGTGCCACCAGATCATGCTTTTCAGCATCTGAATTTCTTGATGCCTCCTGTTTCCACCCACTACAAAACTACAGTCAGCAGAAAGAAACTAAGGCACAAACAGAATCAGTCAGGGGAATGAAGGCAGCAAGCTGAATTAAAACAGGAACAAACGGGAGTATTTTCAGAAATAAAAGGAAAAAATGTATGAGGGAATATAAAAAATGAAGTGGCTATATTCTGGACAGACAGGTAAGAGTAGAATGCAAAAGGTACAGTAAAGAATGACAGAAGAAAGGACAATAAGGGAAGGGCAAGAAATAAATCATAAAAAGAAGAAAGGTAAGCATGAAGAATTCATGCTTCAGTGAATCATTTAATAATGATTACATTAGAACCCTGATTTAGTAGGAAATTGTAGAATACATCCACCAGTGGTCTCACTCCTTCTTTAAAGTTGGTTCCAGTAACTTCCATGGGAGGTAAGTTTGTGCTCAGTCAATCTCAAAATCCCATCCTGAGCCCTTTCATTTCTATTGCTTTATTGTGCTAGTGCCATGTGCTTTCTTCTCTAAGTTGTGTTTCGACCTCAGTGAAGACAGGCAGAGATGTACAAAAAACCACATGGAAGTGACCTGAACACTTGATTCTTTTCCCAGTTGCACTCCCTTTCCTTTACATTGACTTTCATGGTGCCACTAATGATTCACCTTAATATTAAGTGTTAACAGAACCATGGCAAATCATAAGAACACTCCCAAAAGTCTTCGAAAGAAATTTCAGCAGTGGGTTCAATTGCTCATTCTTTGTACTTTCAATCTTGTTCATCTTGCACACCTCTTTTTCTTGAAATTATGGTCATGTACTTCTGCATGGAAAGTCTTTCAGCCTTCATCATGTTCAATTTTAGTTATTTTCAGCTGCCCTTCAGGTCTTTTTCATAAATGAGAAGTCTACAAAGCTATCTTTTTTCATTCATACTAACCTCAGCCCAAGATTTCTTTCAATAAATTCACCTTTGTCTTTAATATCCTTTTTCCTTTCCTTTCCTTTCCTTTCCTTTCCTTTCCTTTCCTTTCCTTTCCTTTCCTTTCCTTTCCTTTCCTTTCCTTTCCCTTCCCTCTTCTTTTTTCCCTCCAGCATTAGTTAATTTAACTGTTTAGTGAAGTTAGACAATGCTTCATACTTAATTTATTGACTCTTCAAAACACTATGAAGCCAACTGATCTCTAGCACTGCAGTACTATGTTATTCAAGCATATTGATGTTTCCAGGGCACATCTTACTTATCAAGGAATGTCTGCTACATCCCAAACCCTCTTCTCCCTACCAAACACAGGTAAACTTTTAAAGAAATTCTTCTGTTAAACATTGCCGTTAAAGAACTTTTTGTTTTCATTAAATTTCCCCCTTCTTCTAAATGTTTCCATTTTTTATGAGAATGAGAAAGCAAACAGGAAATACTGGAAATCAGCATTTTTGGTGTCCCAGATAAATTGTAATATAGTTGTAGGGAGAATTTTAAAAGGAAATTTTTTATTTTATTGAAAAAAGAAGTTATTTTCCATGCAATTCTTCTCACTGTAGGGAGCCCTTCTGCAACTGGCATAAAAAAATCTCAGATCAGGTGAGAGCTGAAAAGAGTCAGTCCCCTTTTCCTCCATCTGTTACCCATTGCCCAGCTGTGGAATGAATGACATGATCTAATTTGATATGCAGGAAAGTAAATCCTCCTGCCTATTACAATTTTAATTTTCTGATCCTAATTGCACATGCCACAAACAGATGAAGGGATGTGTAGCTAGTGTATGGAAACTGCTCTTTCCTGCAGCACCGCAAACTTACACCAGCCTGAGGTGCCTGAAATCACATCCTTAGTTATTTCCAGAAATTTTGCTCTCTGTCATTGCTGTGAGCCTCCCTCACGATTCACAGCAATCATAATCACTCAGATGTGTCAGGAAGGCAGCCAGAGATGGGCTGAGCAGCCAAAGCTTATTACTCAGTCTATACAATGTTGCACAACAGCAGCTTGACAGCAGTTAACAATTTTATCACTAGCCCCATAATGTTTGTCAATTGTATTGCTTCTCCCGTAGAGTGCTTGTTGACGATGAGCAATGAAGCTGTGGACTCAAGTCATAAACAGTATTTCATCTGTTGACATAGAAACTGTTCTAGTCATCATTATTTTCTCTCCAGCAGTTCTTGGAACTCGTAAATATTATTCCTCCTTTTTTCAATCCACTGGCAGCATCATCAAATTATCCTCCTTTCCTCTGTGGTCTAACATAAAAATATCACCAGTTAAGCTATACTAGCACCAGTCCTTCATCCTACCACACTGGAGTTAAAATATTTCACACTGGTTCAAATTTGTTTCCAGCAAACAATTAGGAAAAATTTTGCTTTTTCAAGCAAAAAATTAGGAAACAAATTCCTCACAGTGAATGAGTGAATTTGGTCTGTACTTCCATGAAACTCTAAGATACTTACGGTAGGTAGAGGCCTCATTTTACCTTCATGCTAATTTTATAAAAGTCTAACTCTGTTGACGCCATCAGTGAAGCTGGCATTGACTTATCCTAGTATCAAAGCCCTTATGTTCCTAGATCGCTACGGAAATCTTCAAGTTCTTGAATTTAATGGTTTACTGGATTTTAACAGCTCCATATCACCCCTCCTTGAGAGGATCCTTTGGCAAGAAAGGAGCATGCAGCTCTCCATCAGCCCAATCACAAAACCTTTCTTTCATCTCCCCAGTGAAATCAATCATTTGTTTCTATTTTGAGGGTTCAGTTTAGTCATCTCTGATTACATCCATTCATCTACCTTTTTCTCCAGTTCAGCATCAACACCTCTTTTCCACCCTCCCTTTTGTATTAACTCTAATGAGGATGGGAAATCAATAGAGGACCAGGTGAAAGGTGTTGTTACATCTTTTCCTGTGCCCTGGAGAAAGTTGCTTCAGAACTTTGTCTTTCTTCCCACAGTCTGCAAGGACTGCCTGGTCCTTTTCCTTCACACAGGGTAAATGACTGGAACAGTAGAAGAAAGAGATGTTTCACGCAGACACCCTCACCGTGCTTGATCCTGATCCCCGCCTGTGGGCTGATTGCCCAGCCTTGGTCCATCCCCATACCCAGGGAGATGCCTGATGCCTGGGGTTGCTGCTGCTGCCCCAGAGCCCCTGGGCTGCTCTGCTCCTGGCTGGAGCAGTGGGATGGGCCCTGACTTCCAGGCCCTGCCCTGCTGCCCCTGGGGAGTCCACAGCCACCTCCAGCTCCCAGGGAGCCCCCCCATGCTCACAGTGCTGACATTCAGATGCTTCCAAGTGAACACACCTGATTTCTAGGCAGATGCTGCTCCCTCACCTAAAGCAAGACAACAAAAAAGGAAAACAGGCCTCCCAAAGCCAGTCTGCATTCCCTCTAACAGCCTAACACAGAAGCCTGTACTCATCTCTGTCTTTTACTTCACGATAACTTCACCAATTTTGTCTTAACTTGCACCAGTGAGGATGAGATCTGTCATACTCTATTTTGGTGAGAAAGAGTATTTTCAAAAAGTGCTGCAAGTACTGTGAGACTGTAAAATTACATTACCTGGATTGGGCTGAAGATACTCTATCGTCTTTGCCATTATTTCCACAACTGCCCTGCTGGTAACATCCACTTTCTAAAGGACAGAGAGTTAAACAAAAAGAAACATGAAAAAAAGACGTTAGACAAAAGGAAAATGTTTTTCTCTCTTCTTTTTGTTCTTATAAATTCTTTTAACTGTTCTTGTAACTTTATTTTTGTGTCCCTGAGAGCAGCCCTGGTACCAGGATGGTGATAATACCTGGAAAACTACCAAAGCATGAGTCCACCATTTCAGTTTATAGCAGATCCATTCTCAAGTGAGGCCATTAGTACAGAGTACCTGAGGATGTGTCAGGAATTTGATACGACTCATTGTACCATGCTGATACTTTATGTCACCCTGGGAAGCGTCCACAACAGGGAAAACTTTTTGACAGAATGATCACTGAAAACTATTTGAAGAATTAGCCATTGTTGATGCCCTAATAACTGGCAAAATGAGGGGAAAGCAGATGTCAGTCAAAACCAACCACCAATGATAAAATGGGCTGTCTACCTCTTTCAGAGCAAGGTCTGGTAAAATTGGGATAAGGAAGACTAGGTATCACTTAGTTTCCAATTTCAAGAAACCTATCAGCATGGAAGCACTGACCATTTATTTTCCCTGGCTGACTCTATGTGGAATTATTTTATATTTAGGAATTTAAAATACTTATAACTGAATAGCATTACTTTTTTTCTACTGTAATAGGAATTCTTGCTTTCTTAAGAAGGACTCTGCATCAGCTTCCTAAGCTGCATATAGAGAAGTATGCAACTACTCTCCCTCTCAGAATCAGGCCTCAATGAAAAAATGCTGCTTTGGCAGATTTGAGGATCCCTGTAACCTGTCCTATACTCTGCATTTATGAAGACAGATTGCATTTCTCTGCAGGGTAGCTTGTGTCCCACAGGGTGAACTCCTCTACCATAATGGCAAGTTCCTATTTTAAAAAAGAACACCTCAGATGGGTTGGTTGCAGCACACTGTGACTGATGTCTTTCCTGTTTCCTGTTGCCAACTGCCATCTGCCAGGTCTTGCTCTATGCTTTACACAAAGAAGCAGAAGAGGTCTACCAGCCCTGGCTGAGTAAGTAGCTGAACTGCCTGGTAGGCACCGCAGAAATGGCTAGAGGGCTGCAGAGGAGAGTGGGGGGCAAGGGAACAGAAGGCTGGAGATAGGCAGAAGGAGCATGTCCACTGCCTGCAGAAAAGCTGGCAAGGAACACGGGGCCAGGTAGGGAGCATGGAGGCAACCGATGAGTTTACTCCACTCTCTTCTCAACTCTCAGTGCTCTTATCTCCTGGACTGCCAACCCACGCCGCCCACAAGCACTACATGGGACTCACCCCTGCCTGTTGCAATGTCCTATTTTCCACTCTAAACCTTGCATCACTTTTTTGAATCTGTTAACATCTTCCAGTTTTGACGGCAGTGCCTACACTTGCAGCACATTCGAAGGGAAGCTGGGCAGAAGGGAAGAAACCAACTCTGCAGTACTTTTGCTGGAGAAGTACAAAGGATATACCCTTATCCTTTATTTTTCATCCAAGGTTTTTTTCTCCATCTCACCATACAAATCTACAGGTAAAGAGCTTCTGTTTCTCTTGATCGGAGTTATGTATCAGATACATACCCTACAAGTCACACAGCAGCAGCTTGTGCTACAAGATTTGGTAGTACCTTTCAAAGTTGAAGCCAGAAAACAACCTGCCCCTACTGATCCTTCCAGCTGAAATATTATCACCACCACACACAGCAGTGGCTTCCCCCTGCCCATAGAAACACTCAGTGCTACCACTGCCTGTCTCACCGAGCAGTCTGTTAGGGGGTCAGCCACATCTACCCAAGGCACTTTGCCAGGGGAGGCTGCCTAACAGGATGTCTGAACCTATGAATGAATATCCCAATGCCACTGTCAACCCCCTTTGGCAGACAGCTCTTGCTCCTCTTGACTGATGCTCAAGGTGCTGAGAATGACTGGCACCCTTTGCCACTGAAATTACCATCTTGTAGAGAGTCTCTTTTTTCAAAGATCCTCTACAATGGCTTAACTGAAACTAATTTGTAGCTGATAACAGCCTCAATCTCTGAATGAAATATTGGCATTATAAAGAGTGCCATGTATTACATATGCCTTGGTTAGAAAACAAAAAGAGGTAAGAAACAGAAAGCTCAGTCCTTCCAAATAAAAGTTGTCTTTCAAAATTATTCAAGTGATTGAAATTCCTGTCCTAGAAAGGAAAAATGAACAGTAATAATGAATAGACACATCTGTATTTAGACTTACCCTTTCCATTTCTTTGAAGTCATCATCTAGCTTGGTTCCTTCTGCACCTCCTACTTTTTCACTCACTTTCTGCAGTTAAAAAAGAACAATAAACAGATTCAGCAATAACTGAAAGATCTAGCCACCGTGTTTTCCTGGGGAAACGTTTTTTTTCTCTAAGTTGGTACAACACTCAAACATATTATTCTTTCTTCAAACTTACTTCAAACACACATTAACTTAAGTTAAACAATCAGAAAATAATATATTACTGCTTAACTCCCACACACCCAATCTTCTGCTGGTGTCAGAAGTACATACTATCACGTCTTTGCCAAGATCACACCTCTATTTCTCTGTTGAATGAGTATCTGCACACTGGACCTTATCGAGCAATTAATCAACAATGACAGATCTGTATTCAGCAGACAGAAATATCCATGGTTGTGTGTGCTGATGAAAAAGGAAATGACTTGATAGAATGAAGTGGGGAAAGAATTAAGGCACTAAAAAATTTCTCATCAGAGCTGAAAAATGGCCCCAGCTGCTTTGTCCAGCCTGCATCAATGAAACATCATGGGTAATCATAATGCCTAAGCACAGAGCAAGAAGAAGCTCCTAAGGCCTGACTCTAGCCACCCAGAAGGCAACAGGCACCCACTCCAGAGAACTCTCAGAAACAAACTGACTCAAGCCACAACCAGACCTTCACCATCAAAAATCGAGTTTATAAATAAAAGTGATAGATACAAAAAACCCTACATTCACACCACGCAAGAGCTTTGAGGTTCACATGAGTCATATATAAAATACCCAGCTGATACATCTGTTAGAAAGAATGAAAGGGAACTTCGGTGTCACGCCTTTAGCAAACACTCCATTATTTTATAAAATACTCAGTTTGAAAACTAATTACAAAATTATTTTGTGCTACTGTTTCATTTCCCTGATTCAGTGGAACACATTGAACTCAGTCTCCCTCTACTGTCAGTAAAAGTGACAGCAGCAGATTTGAATGGTAACTGCTATGCAGCACCATTCAAAATAGATGTTAGCAATTGTATTGTCAGTCACAAAGTGTTTTAGTGGTGCAATTCCACAACTAAGTCAGGTGCATATGATCCAATGAATGTACTAATCTTTCACTGGGCTGGTTATTTGTCATAAGAAATTCATCAAACATATGACTTTCTGTTTCCTATCCATTTTTAGCTCTTTGTACCGAACACCATTTAATTTTACAAACATTCCTAGGTGCCTCTGAATCATCCTTAGACCGTTTTAACTAAGTGTAACTACTGATTTCAGTGAAGTGACTCCTGCAATAAACAAGGAGTAATAGAAGAAAAATTGCACTTTTTTTCCTCTTGGTTTCAACCACTGTGTTAACTCTTCTATGGCTTTCTTCTACTATAAAGGAGAAGACCCACAGTCAATCACTCATGTGCCGTTAATAAAATCCAGACATTGGATTAATTTCAAATTCACTACAGTTCAATCCAACAAAGCTGAAAGTGCAGCATGGCCAAGTACTTACTAATGCAGGCTATAATTATCTGTGCAAAAGAAATGGCTATCACCTCTGTTTATTTTCTGTCAGCTCCTTCCAAATTAGTACCCAAAATGGTGCACTAATGAGCCATCAATACTATGAAACATCCTGAAAAAAAAAAGAACTTTATTTATTCCTTCTTCCCTATACAGAAGAGATGTGCAAATCCACGCAGACACTCTCTTGTCATTAATCTGAATGCAGATCAGTTTGTGTGGTCTGTATGACTGAACTTGTGCCTTACAGAGATTAGTGAAGTGCCACAAAAAATTCATAGATTTCAAACTCAGTGCTGTTAGGAACAATTCTGCAGTGGACAAGGGAAAGACTTAATGTCCTAAAAGATGCTATTCATTTGCAGTTTCTGTGAAAAATGGTAACAAAGGAAGCATAAAAGACCAGAAGCTTTCTTCACCAATCCATGAACGAATCTACTGCAAATGGACCTCCTACTAAAAATGATACAGCAAAATCTGCACAGGACTCTCTACCACAAAGATTTCAGGTCCCTGAAAAAAACAGTATGCAAATATGCTTATACTTAAATATGCAAAACAGATTTTTAATAACTTAAGTTCAACTCTAAGGATAAAATGTAACCACAGGTAATTAATGTTCCAGCCCTTTTTAGCTGTAGCTTTACTTTTCATCATTTTGAGATATTTTCATAGTTGATGAGGACTTGCAAAGACATGGCATATCATCCCCACAGATGTCCTAAAGATCCCATCTCACATCTACAAACCATAGCAATTACTCCTTCCTCCATATTCATCATTACTCTAGCTGAGGAATGTATGACACTCTTAAATAGTGCAGCTCTGTAGTCTGCTGGAGTGGTCACTGTTAAGTCAAAAAGGCAGGTTATCCCTCTCTCCTAAACATACTTCCAATTCCATTTTGTCAATATTACCCTAACATCATGAGTCACTCATTTAAGGTGACTAACAAAACTATGTACCAAGCAGAAAATTCAGTTGTAAAGCTCTGGGTCAAGTACTGTTACAGACAACAGAGGTGGGTCAAATGAGAGACCTTCTGGAGCTGAGTGACTCTTCTTTCAAGGTAGTTACATCATAGGCCCTCAAGGAAGTACCTTCACCTCCATTATCCAGGCAAAAATCTGGTTTGGAGAAGCACTGACAGACCACAGAAAAAGAGCAGCTGAACCAAAATCCCACTTGAAAATCCAAATTGTGGGGTTTTTTTCTGAAGGCCACAGGCACTCAGCAGTCAGAGATGAGAACTCAAATTAAGGATTCAAATTTAAGGAAAAAAAAAAAAATTAAAGCCTCAAAAGTTCTTTCCCCTTAGGGCAGAAGGGGGAAATCTACTCAGAAGAGGATATTGAAAGCTCCCTTTACAAGGCCATAATCTAAAGTGGTCAGGTGGGAGCAGCGGGCCTGAAAAAGGCAGCCTAAGCATTTGCAACAGAGCCCACATCTATGTCATCACTGTACTGATTAGATTTAGAGATATTCTACAGCCTGTTTATATCCATCCTCCAAGTCAACTGTTAGAGCATTTCATTAAGGCTACCACTCCACCATGCTCTAAAATTGCCAGATTTGATTATACTAGATCATGAAGCTATGCCAGCTAGATCAGCTGAGGATCTGCTCTCATGCTAAAGATTCAGAAGCAGTCAGAAACATCGGCAGCTAACATCTACAGCCAGCCAGAAAACAACAGACTCCTTTCCCATGTAATTTGAGTCAAGGTTTCAATATTTCAGTTCTTGCTTTACAACAGAATGAAAATTAGGCCCTTTAAGTTGTCTTTCAAAACCAGTTATACTTTGGCTTCTCCTAGTCCAGTCCAGTCCAGAATTAAAACCTAATCTGATACCACAGCCAACATTATTTAGTTATTTTGTGATCATGCCCTCTCTTTCAAATGTTGATCACCTATTCCATCTTGCTTCCCAAAAGCCTTACAATAAAATTATCACTAAAATATCAATATATTTTCAAGAAAAATAACAGAGTCAACATACAAATATTTTCTGGGTGGGGGAAAAAATGTCATGAAAACATTTTTGTCCATCAAAAATATACAGACCTTTTCTACACCTAAAAATGTCATGTTTTACAGCTGGGATCTCTGTATTTTACATGACTGAAAACATGCACTATGTGCCTTAGAGCAAATTCCAATTTTATAAAGATCCCACTTCCACTCAGGTAGAATATTAACTTAACATCTGCTGGTCAGAATGGTTTCAGTAGGGACAACAAAAGTGGCATGAATCCTACACTTAGGGGAAAAAATAGACTTGTATTTTTCCTGGCAGATAGTATTAAGAGGGCAAGTTTTTGGTAAATGCTGACAGGCTCTTGAATATAAGCCATAGTGGCAGGAGTATAGTTTGGTAGGTGGATTTCATGTGAAACAACAAAACTTATTAGGTCTTAGTTATGGAGACATTTTTCATACAGTTGTGCAACTGACCTTTTTTCTGTATTGCTGTGTCATGATGCAGCATGTCACACAGGACAAAAAAAATGCTTGTGCAGTAACTATGAATATGCTGAAAATTCCAGTTGCCTTTTATAGAATACACTGATGATCACTTGTACAATATCCAATACAGCAGTCCTCTAATGACGATGTGAATCTGATGCTCTCGTCTCTCACTACTCACAAGATATTACTGTAAATCAAATGTGCATTAGATAGCTATTCCATGAGAATTATGTTCTTCAGTACTATGACACTACTTTGTACTAGAGTGCCTTCTGAACAATTCACACTTCAACCAACTGCTACCAGAAAGCCTTGCACAAGTATGATATGCCACTACTCAAACTTGAAAATGAAGCAAGATCAGCATTAAACTACAATAGTAGTCACCTGAGTCTGCAGCTGTATTAATTTAATGAAATACTAGTTTGGCAACATGTATAGAAGGCAGCTTTGTTTCTATACACGAGTAGAAAACCAGCTTTGAACAGATTACCAACACAATACACCGCCTTTGCCTGTGATGCAAATGGAATGCCTTGTTTGCAAAGCAGTCACACCACAGTAAGACTGAAAAATGTAGCAGTCTCTTTATGGCATGCATTCATAACTCCAAATACAGAGCACAGCAACATTTTTACTCAAAGCACACAGCAAACTCTGATCTACTTCTTTATACCTTTTATCATTACTGCCATCCTAGACTAGTTTTCCCATCTGGATATTTTGGAGATTGTCCTTCCATAATGTTTCTTATCTACCACACAGTTCAGTTTCCATAGCATAAGTTCTCTATCCCTAAAAGCAAGGCTGTTGACACTAAGTCCTGTCAAATTGCCACACAGTGGACAGGGTGTAGGAAAAAAAAAAATTATTAATATGAAAGATACAGGAAACAGTAATGAATGGACCTTACAAATTCATGATGGAGAAAAATAATGCTCCTGCAGTTCATGCTTTTTAAATGCAAGTCACCCTGTTGATTTCTTATTCCTGACTGCTTAGTATTTGTTCCGCTTCTGTGCGTCTTCCATGCAATTTTTGCCTTTTTGACTTTTGCTTGTCACTCTAAGTGTTTGTGTTCTGGAAGCACAGTGACAGAATTATCTTAAGGTTTGTTAAAGATTTTCAAACAGGCTTTAAAATGCTGTGATCCTTTGTTAGCTTTGCAAATACAAGGAAGACATAGCTGATTTGCAAAAGAAAGTAGTGAAAAATACACATTTTAATGAGAAGAAGTCTGTGTACACATGGTGAAGGTTTGCCAACACTGCAGGCTTTTCAGAAGGAGAAAACATTTTAAAAATATCATTTTTAAAAGCACGGTGTCTAATCAAGAGTTTTTTTTTTCTCTCTGTCACTTCACATGCTAGAATAAGACAAACCTGCCACTTGCAGGCTAATTTTTCTGTCTGATCCTGCACAGTTTGGCATTTATGGTATCAGAATTTGCTACCACAGAAAACATGTGACATCAGCAATTCATATTTATGGTCATGGCCCTGGTTCTCTGCAGATAATGAAGCATATTTCCTTGTGGTAGATCACACTTGTGGCAAATCACACTCTCGGCAACAACAGTAAGCAAGAGAGGAGATTTTCTGCTGATTTCAGATAAATTAGAACAGGGACTAAAAGAAAAACCCACCTCAAAAGCATATGTAAATTAGCTGTATTTTAGACTTCTCCTCCTTCTCCAACTAACATCAGAATATAAAAGAAAAGGACTTTTTCCAGATTAATCTGGAGATAGCTTATCTTCAGAAACTTTAAGAGGCTGTAGAAAATACCAGTGTTGGTTCACTGCACCTTATCCTGTACTGGAAAGGAATTAAAATCTGATTTCAACTGAGGTACTGTAATCTTGCTCAAGCTTTTCCAGAACAGCCATCTAGATGAGGGAAGTCCTGATTTACAAGCCAAATGATCCAATATCCAATTCCATTATTGTCTTGGAAAGCTTCATGAAACTCATCATAGGTGATAAAACTCACCAGAAGCCAGAAGTGTCTGATTAGCCTTACACTTACATTGCACTCATTGTTGGAGAAACTGAGCAAAAGTCACACTTTCGGTAAACACAAAAGATTTCACAAGACAGGAAAGCTTATTGCCCTTTCCCTTGCATTTCAAATTCTTTGAATTTTATTCTATTTTTCTTTTAATTTGTAAACAACTTGTGCAAAATAGAGACTGTCAATAGGACAGGGCGTGAGAATGTAAAATAAGCCACTTCAATAGTAAAATGAAAATAGGACCGCTACTTAACACACATTTGAGATACAGTTATGCCCATTTACATTTCATTAGAAAATTTCTCTTCTTCAGCTGGGACAGCTAAAAGGGCAGTCTGCAATGCCAGCTGGAGCTCATCAGCAGAAGATCCTTCCCTTGCAGAACTGAGGGGCACAGTGACCTCACTGCTATCACAGAAGCTATAAGGGGACATGAAGACAGTGTGAAAGGCAAAAGGGAAAAAATGGGAGATCCATGTATCTCCAGGGAACTTTACGGTTTATCTCCTGTTTGCACTGAGACTTTGATTATGCCATTGAAGCTTTGCTTTCTCCTTGGCAAAATAAAGGAAAACACTTGCCTACCACATGGGAAGATTGTGAGCAATAATTTACACCTGCCACTGCTCGCCAACAGGAGCATACCTAACAGAAATGTTTGTGATGTAGTTAAGGCAAGCACCTACCAGGCAAGCCTGCGATTGTCTTTTCCTTTTCCCTCTGTCACTCAGCAAATATATTTAATCAGACAATAATATACTCCCTCCCCTGATAGCACTGAAATCACTTTCTTCCTGCTAGAAATCTTTGTTCGCTGGTCTATTCCACCGCAACACCACACCAGCCACAGGCTGGGTAGGTTTATTCTCCCTTAAAAGCTCCCTTGACTCTGCTGTTGGATGCAGAATGTCAACAATAAAGTGCACGATTCAAAGACCAGGAAATGAACTGAATTTTGGAAACTCAAGAAGAAAACAGAAGGCTATGACTGGACTCTAAAAGGCTTGCCTTCATCTCTCACAAAACATTTTCTAAGTACCCTTTATATATATATACAATAGCTTCGCCTTGCTAGTCCTCACAGCTGCTAGTAGTAGGGCCCATAACCCTGTTAAGAGCCCCATTAACAGTGTGAAGGTGGTCAGAAAGCCATGGAAATTGGCTATAGATATGACATACATAAGACACAGGAGTTGGCAATGCTAAAGAAAAGCCATTGCTAAAGCTTGTCAAGTCATGAAGGAAATTGTTCATGCGGTAGGATCTCCAGTTAACACCAGTGATAGTCTGGAGCAAAAGCAAATTAGCGCAGTGGAACTATTTCTCCCCCAAAAGGATAAAAATAGATCAGGGTCCCAACCTCGAGCATTGTTGCAGTGTAAGGAATACACATTGTGAACCTGTCCTGTGTTCTTACTCTCCACATTTAGAATCAATCCCTAATTTGCCTTTTTTTTTTTTCATTTTCAGCTAAACCTGTCAAAGGGAAGGGAAGAGGCTTTCTGGATCAATCCTTTCTTCAACCAGTCTGATCTAGCATTTTGCTTGCTGACTACTAGCAAGGACCACACTGCAGAATTTCTGTAACTCCAGCATCACAGGGGAAGTCATTCACATTCAGCACTAGCACACAATAAATACGAAAGAATGCCGCAAGCTTCTGCACTGACAGGAGTTACTGCAGAGCCTCTGCTGCAATGCCGCTGCATTACATTGGAGGCTGTCCACTGGTAAGTGAAATAAAGCAGGGTGAGAGCAGGGGAAGAACTGCTGAGGAAGTGGTGGTGTAGTAGTGCCCTGTGCTGTATCTCTGTATGGAAAGTCCCTGCACAGAGGCACCCACCATGACAGATGTGGTAAGTACTAACCTAGGGCGGACAAAAATTTAAATCAGTATTACACATTCCAGGGACGGAGGTGTGCTGATAGCTGAGACACCACAGTGCATCCACAACAACCAAGAGAATCCATTTCATACCTTTAAACTTATTACTGAAGTTTCGCATTGTTTACCCAACACACACTTTAGGAGGTCAGTCCTCTGCAAACTTTAAGTTCAGCAAGAAATCTGGTCACAACCCCAGCACCTTTGCAGTTTAGAGTGGCCTCAGGAGCTGGCAAAGAGAAGCTGGCAAAAGTTCAAAAGCTGCCAGAGAGCTGAGGACAGTCAGAACACTGTGTGCTTTTTTAGCACACTCTGTCCCCAGAGGCCACCAGTATGAAAAACAGAGAAGATACTGGAATTAAAAAGGTGGCTGTATTAGCTAGAAGATGTGCCAATCTCTGCTTTTTTTTTTTTCAGTACATAAAAGGAGCAGAGAATCTACTCCTGTACATTATCTATTTGCACACCATATTTCTACTTCTGATGCCAACAGTACCATGACCCCAGTCCCTTTAGTGGACCTGTGGGCAATAAAATGCTCAGACATGTTTTTAGTCCTGTGCAAAGATCTGGATTCAGACCCACAATCCTTATGAGTTCTCCACAAAGCAGTAGTGGGAGCCCTACCCTACGCTGCACCGCACAGAGAAAGAGGACATCTATGCTCTACTTCCCAGAGTGACAAAAAAATTGGTACTTACCTGAGTGTTTCTTCAATGTAGGTGGCTCACACAGCTGCATGGTGATACGGAAACTCTGAGAGAGGGGCAAAACTAATATAAGAACACCAACGGTTTTGGGGGTTCTCAGATTTCTTGCCTTCTTGCACAGCACCGGCTTTCTCATCTGGACCTCTATCTGTTGCTCCTGACCTATCACACTCTGTTACCATAAATAAATAATAGGTTTGTATTTTAGAAGGAGAGTGTAAACCATCAAATTACACATTCACTCAAACTTTCATACTTCTCTCATGTCTCAAAGAAGGAATTTTAGGAAGCTTTAAGGGGAAGATGCTTCCTCTGGCTAGACAGAATTGCAGCTTTAAATTTTGTTGCTGCACTTTCAAGAAGGTGAGCTGTGGATCTTAAAACCATATACAGAGGTGTATGACCATACACAGAGCAGAAAAAGAGGGAAAGAGAACACAGAGGATGTATCCATCCAGCTAGCATCCTAATCTGGAGCTGAGGTACAGCATGCTTAAGCATCACAGAATCATAGAATAGTTTGGGTTGGAAGTGACCTTAAAGATCATCTCATTCCAACCCCCCTCCCATGGGCAGGGACACCTTCCACTAGACCAGGTCACTCAAAGCCCCACCCAACCTGGCCTTGAACACTTCCAGGGATGGGGCATCCACAACCTCTCTGTGCAACCTGTTCCAGTGTCTCGCCACCCTCACAGTAAAGAACTTCCTCCTTACATCTAATCTAAATCTACCCTCTTTCAGTTTAAAGATCATGATCCATCTTATCTCAACTACATACATTAAGACATGCTTGCTCCATCCACATAGCTTCAAAGTTCAGCAGAAACAAGGATTTCTTCCTTTCTACTGCTTCACTTGGCACACGCATATCTCACCACACAGCAAACCCAATCTGGGTACAGGTGACAGGTGGCTTAAACCATGCCATGGTTTCTCAAACCACATCACCAGACTGTTTGAGCTCACCTACTTTTCATTTCAGCACAAAACTGTTTCCTGCAGCAGTGGTTTAAGCTGCCAGCTGGGAGGCAGAGTTCACATCCACTCCTCATGAAGAATAACGTTTAGGCTTGGTTACTGATCCAGCTAACTTACATGCACTAAACATCAACTTTGAAAAACACTACAATATTTCACATGCAGGCCTAGCAGGTGAAGAGTGCTAGGGCACAGTTATACCTTGCTAAGATCTCCACAAAACGTGGAGTCCAAATATCTGATCAGCATTATGCAAGCAGTGATGCAATGATGTACTGTTGATTAGTAAAGCAGACTCTACTATACAAGACTTTGCTAGGCAAATCAACTACTCATTTTTACAGAGTATTAAAGCTTTGGGGGTGTTGTAACTTCTTTCTCTAAGTACAGGAATGAATTAAAGTTTAGCAGAAATAAATATTATATACTCAGGCCAAAAAAAAAAAAAAAAAAAAAAAAGGCAAAATAAGAGCACGAGAAATTTACAGCAATTCAATCCCATTTAAAGCATATTTTATAATTCTTCATAATGTACACCAGTCTACATGTCTTCTGCTGGGTGAAAGTCAGCCTACTCCTTAATATCTGGAAATGTGAGAATGCCAGCAACATTCAGAAGATGCTAGAGGCCTAGAGGACAAAACATGGCTTAAATATGATTCATCGATTTAACAGCTGTACAAACTGTGCTATTGTGAACTCATCCCTACTACATTTGAAAGAGCATTTGCTGGAATCTGTCAGTGAATTGTTATCTGCCAAAGACAAGACGTTTAAGGGAGCTTGTGAGGAAAAGCATGTCTATAAGCTATTGCTGGTACTGATGTACATTTTATTTCTGGTTGTTCCTATTGCCACGATGTCTAAAAGATTGCAGTCTGTACAGCACAACAAATTGCCAGCCCAAACTACTTGTATATCTTCTTACGCTGTTGGCAGTGTTGATAATTATTAACTACATACAGAGCAACCCAAAGCCATCTACCACTTCCAGTTTGACAGCAGCACATTCACAAATTGCTGAGCTCTGCTTTAAGCTTTAACTTTTTTACATGAGCACTACATATATTAAGCTGAATGCTCTTTCCTTAAATTCATGTCCTGTATCTCACAGTCACTGTGTAAGAGCAATATGTGCCAAAGCACTGGCCTGTTATCAGAGGCAGGAGACCACTACAGTACAACAGTAATGCTCAGACAAGCTCTGTCTATTTCTGGCGTGACACTCTTGATTGATTTGATTGAAACTGTGGTGTGCCTTTTGTGCTTCTGAGATGTACGCAAATGAAAAAGATGAGAAAGGGGACTGCATGTGTTAGGACTGGATGAAACATATCCAGATATAAGAAAAAAATGACAGACATCACCACTTAGCCTGACTGTGTACTGCATATGAGCATGCTGCACAGCGCAATGGCCAGGACCAGATGCAGCTTTGCTTCAGCAGCTGTAGCAAGGTCAGCAAAGGGATTCTGTCAAAGTCCCTGGTGTGGAGGAGGAGCAGCCCCTTCCTACCAAAATGAATGCACAGCTACAGCCCTAGGGGATTAATATTTAAATTTGAAGACAATGATTTTCCTCCTTTCACCACTGTGTGTATCAGCTACCAGTGACAAAGGACATTTTAAAATGTAAGGAAACAAAACCTGCATAAACAAGAGACCCAAGACTCAGCTCTGACCTAAACAACAGCAATTCACCAGCAGCACCCCTGAAGTCCTGGTAGTTACATAAATATACCTGCATTAAGCAAAAGGAGAGCTAAGCCCGGTGCTCTCTGATACTTACTTGGAAATTCTAAGGGGTACTGAAGAAATATGAAAAATTACTACAAAATCCCCCTGGAAACAAATTATACTATAGCAATGATCTCACTAACTGGCTCATGACCACTGTCAGGACTAATCGTAATACAACATGGATCGACACAACAAACTCTGCTTTAGATGCAGTAAAAGTAAGTGTCTATGGTTCTAACTGGTATTCGACATATTGATGCTCTAAGAAGGCTCCTCAGACAAATGGAAATGGAAACCTTTCGCTAGGTTTTCACCTAATTTACAAAGTAGTGTCTTACTACCAGGAGTGATATAGAGATTTTTGAGACACAACAATGAAATAGGCATTCTCTGCTAACGTTACCTCACAATTTGTTTGAATGACGGAATCCAGATGAAAATATAATAAAAGAGAATGTTGGGCCTGGTAGAAGAACCTGTGGCCAGCTCAAAAACTGTAAGTATTTACACCTTTGACTATCTCAAGATATTTACACTCTTCTACCGTCTTTCACAGTCAATATTTTGGTCTTTTACAGCAGCTGAAGCTCTGAGCCATTGTGGATGAAATTACATAAATACCTGAAGTTTCTCAGAAAAGAAAAGAGAAATGTTCTTTTTGAAGTGCAAAGTCAGTTGCCGCTTTTTGCCAGGTTATATCCCCAGTAATTATAACATCACATGAGCGTAAACTATTGCAATTAATAAGTTCAGTTTTATAAAGCTATTAGATTCCGCTAACTGTTCCTAAAAATATTATGAAATCTTCATGAACAGGCTGTGCAGGCTCATTTACAGCCCTTGAATTTTAAAAACAGATTAGCAAGATGCAAAAGTGGAACTGCTTACATTTCTTGCTTAATATAAAAATATGGAAAGTGACAAGATTCTTTTCTGAATTGCCTTCTAAGAGTTAATCCATTGTTACCTCCTTCTCTGCCCTTAGTGTCTGGAAGTCCTCTGCCAGTCCACTATCTGTAATGAAAGTATTTTCACACTGCATTAGCCCATGCAGAAAACTAAACAGGCAAGATAGATTCCAATGTGCAGATGCACATGCATGTAGACTACTTTCAGAGATAAATTACATCTGAAAAATACTGAAGCCTCCATAAAAAATAACTTTATCAATGCTGACATTTCATCCTTCCTAAATCACACCATAGGCATGCCCCATCTGAAAGAAAGGCAATCACCTTTTAGACAGTGCACTACAAAATAAAACCATAGCTACATAAAGGCAGTCATATTCACAGCTCAGAGTGCAGAAATGTATGCATGGTAATACACTACCTGGTACTGAAACCCCACCTGATTCTTTCAGCATGCTAGTGCAGGTGAAGGGCCATCCTCAGAGTGCCTTTTCAGAAAGACAGCTGCATATTCATGTCAGGTACCGTTACACAACAATAGTTTAAACCGGTCTCATGCCATTTAGAGAGACCACATCTGTCTTTGACAGACTAGGAAAGGCAGCCCTTGTAGCCCACTCCCACAGACGCTGCTTGCCTCCACATCCACAGCCATCTCACTGACACCTCTTTTCTCTGGACTGAATCTATTTTGCGGTACATAGCTGACATAAGGCAGGCTATACAGTCCTTGCCACATACACAAGGACTTTCCAGCTTCTGTAAAACACACGGAGATTACTACGGGCTACCTGCAAAAGAGTACTACCTGGCAGGAGGAGAGAGGGGATGTGAAAAGAGCAAGGAAAGCAAAGTATAGAGGAGATAGGATCTCCTGTTGGTGTAACATACACAAATTGGCTTCCATTTCACAACACAAGTAATCCCAACAGATGCTCTATGCTGCCCCTGTCAGTGAAAAACCCATCTCCTCTTCTCTCATCTTTTTTCTTAAAAATGTTTATACTATGTTGCCAGGTGCTGATCTGTTTTGTGCTAGGTTCTACCCCAGAGGTACCACATTTCATCAAAAGGTATCCACGTACTTTACAGAATGAGATGTAAGGGACCTGTAAAATAAAGCTTTTAAATGCATAGGATTTCTCTTCCACTTGAAATAACCTAACAGAAAATGTTTTTAAAGACAATCACCTTATGCTACAGGAGAAAATAACACTTTTTCTTCCCTCCCTCCTCCCCATATTTCCCATACCGGCAAGTACTAAATTTTGTCTTGAATTTTAGGATGTAAATGTCTTGCAGTCTGCATGGGATAATACGTATGATCCTTTATGCCAATCTGCTAATTAAATTCAGTAGAACACTTACATTCAATATGAAACTTACACACAGTTATTCTGTGGTGGTGCAAAAGCAAAAAATAACAAAAAGTGCAGACCAAGTGAGATTTTCAAATATCTAAATTCAAACATCACAACCACAAACAAAAATACAGCACTAGCCTCTTGATGTAATTAGTTAATGAGTCTAATTAGCCTAACTACCCATGTGGTCAGAGTTACTGTCCATTGTGCAGACAGCTATGCCACTAACACGGTCATTATACCCAAGCAGTTTTATCCTGAGGGGCTTGGGGAAAGAATAAGTTGGGCTCTGTATTCTTCCACAGACTTCAGACCTGTCCTTAGTTGTAAAATAAATGCAGAGATAGAAATGCAACTAAATACTTAACTGCCTTACTCTGCCTTGGAAGCTGCTTAGCAGTATACTCGGTCTGAGGTAAAAAGTAATTCTTGAAATCCTAAATCTTTTACACTGTTGTTTCTTGCTTTAAAATCCCGTGTTTGAATTAGTTTTCAAAGGCAACATACAAGCAGAAATCATACACAGAGGTGGTTGGCTTGAAATGTATAAATATGCTTTGCTAGTTTTGAGCTGTCTTAACACACCTTCCAATATAGGGAAGATCCTACACTAGCCTGCACAAAACATTCAGTAACACATAGAAGCTCCTGGCATTTGTCACAGTACCACCCGCAGATTATTGAGACTCTGAGGAGCACAGATTTTTCATTGTTACCTGCTTATGATGGTGTCTCACATTTACATAGTTTTAAAAATACTATAAACTCATTCATCCTCACAGCCTTCTAGAAAGCCAGCAAACGAGGAAACCCTGTATTACAACTGATACTGTACCCCCTACAAACAGCTTCAGACACCACTTCTGCTCATACATGGGTGGGTCCCTGTTACGCCACTGGCTTTACAAGCTTTTTTCCAGTGAGGTATACCATTGACTGAGCGTGACCTATGCCAAGTCATTTAAACACCTGTGATCACATTTCAGCATGTATACATTCTTCCCTACACCACATCAGTAGAAGGGTGGATTAATTAGCTAGGATCCCAGTTTCCACCACGTCTTAGAGTTAAAATGTTTGCGAAGTACAAATTTTGTTAGTGGAAAGGTAGCAAAACTTGCTTCCTAGCAAACATGCTGTAGCTTCCAGAGCTGATCTTTTACCACAGACATGGACTGAAAAATTCCCAATGACTTAACTGATACAGGATCAAGCAAACCAGCAGAAGTGATGGCTTTTTAAACATTCGACCTGCATAATGGATGAGGGAAACACTGTGGATGTTGTTTACCTGGACATTAGTAAAGCCTTTGACACCTTTTCCCATGGCACTCTCCTGGAGAAACTGGCTACTCATGCCTTGTACAGGTGTACTCTTCACTGGGTAAAAAATTGGCAGGGTAGCTGGGCTCAAAGAGTTGCAGTGAATTGAGTTAAATCCAGCTGGCGGCCGGTCACAACTGGTGTTCCCCAAGGCTCAGTACTGGGCCCAGTTCTGTTCAATATCTTTATCAGTGATCTCGATGAGGGGATCACATACACCCTCAGTAAGGTTGCAGATGACACCAAGTTGGGTGGGAGCATTGATCTGCTTGAGGGTAGAAAGACTCTACAGAGAGATCTGGACAGGCTGGATTGATAGGCCGAGACCAGTTGTATGAGGTTCAACAAGGCCAAGTGCCGGGTCCTGCACTTCATTCACAACCCCATGCAGTGCTACAGGCTTGGGGAAGAGTGGCTGGAAAGCTGCCTGGTGGAAAAGGACCTGAGAGGTGCTGGTTGACAGCTGGCTGAATATGAGCCAGCAGTGTGCCCAGGTGACCAAAAAGGCCAATGGTATTTTGGCTCGTATCAGAAATAGTGTGGCCAGCAGGGCTAGGGAAGTGATTGTTCCCCTGTACTTGGCACCGGTGAGACCGCACCTTGAGTACTGTGTTCAGTTTTGGGCCCCTCACTACAGGAAAGACATTGAGTTGCTGGAGCATGTCCAGAGAAGGGCAACCAAGTTGGTGAAGGGCCTGGAGCACAAGTCTTATGAGGAACAGCTAAGGGAACTGGGGTTGTTTAGTCTGGAGAAGAGGAGGCTGAGGGGAGACCTTCCTGCTCTCTACAACTACCTGAAAGGAGGTTGTGGCAAGGTGGGTGTCAGTCTCTTCTCCCAAGTAGCAAGTGATAGGATAAGAGGAAACAGCCTCAAGATGCGCCAGAGGAGGTTTAGATTGGCTATTAGGAAAAATTTCATCACTGAAAGGGTTGTCAAGCCCTGGAACAGACTGCCCAAGGAAGTGGTGGAGTCACCATCCCTGGAGGTGTTTAAAAGACGTGTAGATGTGGGGCTTAGGGACATGGTTTAGTGGTGGACTTGGCAGTGGTAGGTTTATGGTTGGACTCTATGATGTTAAAGGTCTTTTCCAACTTAAACTATTCTATGATTATATAATATTTACTGGAACTTACTGACATCATTATTCAGACTACTAAGGTTAAATTAACACTACTTTGCCCTTGCTAGAACTGATGGCTTCGTTATATGGGTTAGATATGGATATTTTTCATATCCATTACACAGAGAGTCTGATTAGTTGCAATATAGTAGCCAGATTGTCTTTGCAACTAAGTTCAGAGCTTGACGAAGTAGTAAGTTGATCAATCTCAGTCAAATTCTTCCTTTGCAAGGGTGTGCCATGAGTTGTTAAAATATAGAGAACTTGTAAAGACACTTTCCACATAGGTGAGGCTGCATTGGAAAAATTCAAATGAATGCTTGCCTGTTAAATCTGAGCAGAATCAGAGGGATAATTAAAACTTCAACATATTGTGGAGAAGGAATATGCAGTCACTGGGCTGAGAAACTAAGTGTTTTAATTAATGTGGCTAACAGTACGTCATTATAGTAATGCATTATTTTGAAATCTGTGTGTGGCCAAACCATACCAATGTAATGTAGTCCTACCTTAAGATCATTCTATAATTTTCAGGGCTGAAAAATTATCCTCAAAATACTTGATCAAGAGCAGAGAGAGAGATGTAATTATTTTTGTTGTTTTTTCAAAGTTTTCCTCTACAGAAATAGATGCCTTTCTGAGCACGAGTGAATGAATGCTGTTGCCCTTTCTTCTTTCTTCTAATTAAATGCTTCCCACTTCACTTCTGCTCTGCCAGCTCAGATGCAAGTTTGGAAATCAACAAAGAGAAGCAAACAGCAAGAAAGTAAAGAAAAATGGAAAGACGGGGGAGGAGATAAACAGCAATGGAAAATGTAGGAATCAAAGGCACAAAACAAAGAAGTATCCCAATTTATTACAGGATGACATGAGACCTATCAATAAATACCACTAAAGTTAATGGTGTTTTCTAGAGTGTATCAGTATGGACAGAGTGGAAAGGTACCTTCTCTTGCCCTTTCTTAGTATACTATTTCAGCAAGATCTGTATCTGTTCAAAGAACTTTTACTAGTTCTTAAGCTACATACAGTATTTTCATGCCTTAGCCAAGGTTTATAAAGCATGGTACTAACCAGGAGTTAGGTATGTCGAACACACACATATCAGAAATTCCCTGAGCTGCATAATGCTAAAAGTAGAGAGAATGTATTCTTAAACTTTTCCCTGTAGCTCTGCTACTGACCAGTGTCAGGGAAAAGATACTGTTTGGACTCCTCATGTATAATAAAGCATTGCTTGTACTTTAAAAATGAAGAGAAATATCACTGACTTTTAAATGTTACAAGCAAATCTTCCCTAAAACATTTGTTATGTGTATTTAATTGTGCATGAAATACAAATACTCATGTATTGTGCTTTCACTGAGGATGAATTATTGAAGAACAGAAATTATGCATAGTACAAATCCTCAGGTAGAGCTTGCAGAGGACTTAAATGCTCCATCAGTTTTAATTGTAGCTTGTTTCAGGGATGGAATCTGATCAGTGGGTTGCAGGCTGGATCAAGGAGCACAAAAACGTAAGTGTTGGCTCATCTTGAAAAGGGTAAATGATAGATTAGACATCATCTAGAGGCCATGCAGATAGACAGTACAACTTCCAGATATAAAGTAGCAGTTAATTCATCCAATTCATTACAGTTTTGACACTAATCAATGTTAATTAACCCTTATTAATCCAAATAAGCTAAAACAGAAAGTCGTTGACCAGCCTGTTCTGCTTTTGTTTTTTTCCATTTTTATAGCTCTGAGACACTGTTTCTGATTCATTCGCATTCAAACAAGAAGTAACAACAAGGTTCGTGGTTGGTTTGTTCCTAACACTAAAAATCAAGTTGTCTCTATACAATTTTAAATGTGGCTAGCAGTATAGCATCTAGTTAATTCACCTATGCAAAATGAGATAGTAAATTTGAGCATCTGCCTGTGTGTATTTAAGCAACATAAGTAATTTACTGAACTAAAACCTCTTCATGGTTCTCCATCACTGTGTCTATTAATTAATCAAGAAAACTTAATTTAGTTACTATGTTGTTTTAATCCTTATGGAAGAACTTTGTACTTTATAATTCATACATACTTACTTGCAAGTGTAATATGTCAGAGCAAAGTCCACCGCAGTAAGCACACAGTGTGAAATAATGAAGATGCAATTTTGCTGCATTTGAGATAGTGTGTTGGAGCTGATTTATTCACCTGGACTTAAGTAGCAGGCAAAGTACAACTGTATAGAATGAGCTCATTCATTTGTGCGCGTTTTTCTTTGCCAAGCTTCACTTGAAAGAGGTAAGGTGCCTGCCTAGTGCTGTTTTCTTCAGTTGCTTTCTTAATAATTTATAATACCAAGTTCTATTCTGGAATTAAATGGATTCGTAAATCATTTCAATGTGTAAATATGAGGGAAGAAAAAAGACTGACTCACTAGAAAATGCTAAAAGAAAAACAAAACGCTAAAAAAATAACTCCAGATACAGATTTCTTGAAGTTTAGTGAAGCTTGTGGGTTAGGTTTTGATTTAAAATAATTTATAATATAATAATCAATAACAGCAACAATAATGGAAGCTTTCAGGGAAAAGGATTCCCCTTTCAGGGAAAGGACAGTGGGAAATGTCTGCACAGCAGAACTTAAATGCTTTAAGGGAAACCCTGTGCTGAATTTCATGGAAGGTAATTTTCCAGTTTATTACAATCCCAATATCAAATGAGAAGCTTTGCATATAATAGCAAATTTTGTGTTAATAGTAAATCAGAATTATTATTGAATATTTTTAGGTAGAGTAGAAAATTCTGTTTTGCTGTTTTTCTGTATGGTAGGTATAAAAATTAACTCTCAAACCTGAACTTTATTACAATGTTTCATCTTGGGCATTTTTTAAAAAATGTGCTGAATGTTTTTTCTCTCTGGAAAACTATTTGCTGAATCTGCTGCTAAGTCATTAGATTTATAAGAAATGTGGCTCTGTTGCAACATAAACCACTGTGGAGAAGAGTACTGGCCTCTGTAGACTCTGTGCTGACGCTGGCAGGAAATAAGCTCTGACCAAATTGCTGCTCAGTAGATGTGTTTTCTGCTTTCGTCAAAGCCACTGTGGGGAGCTCAGTCCTTAAAAAAAAATATTGAGTTTGGCTAGAGTCTAAGTAAATGTGTCCTTTGAGAGTATGGGAAACCTGTGCTATCCTGATTCAGTCTAAGCTGTCATTGATGTAGAAATTATTCTTCAGTCAAGGTGGGATTTGCCTAAGTGAGGACCACAGGATTTAGTCCAGTAATAGCCTAAGCATTCTTGCTGTGCTGGATGGAGAGTTACTAGATGTGTAACCCCAAAAGGAGGACAAAATGATCCTCAGAACTGTTTTGATTCAATATATTGAATCCCTGTGGGTTTTGAAGAGGCTGAAGTTCTTTTTGCTTTGTCTATTGAGCGCCTTTTTTTTTTTTTTAAATGTGATTTAAACCCATGGCCTACTATTTAAAGCTGTAAATGGAAATTCATAAAAAGCGTAGCCCGCATGTGTTGAAGCAAGTTCTCCAGCGCATGGAAATATTCCCAGCATTTGGAAAGCCACATCTTTGAGTACTGTTTGAACTAGACAGTCAGCAGACCCAGTGTTGCTGTTTCTGCCAGTTCGACCGTTGGTGCCTCTATTTTACTACAGTTTGGACTCGGGAAATAAGCAAAATTAAATTCTGATAAATATAAGACGTGTTTTTTCTTTTGTCATTACATTACTTTCTATGGCTTTTTGTCACACACAAGATTACATTATGTTTTATTGCCCAACATGGCACAAGGTGACAGAGGTGAGAGACGTTCTAAGTGTCACAGCACAGTGCTCCGTGTCAGAGGAATGACCAGTCAGAAATAGTGTGTGAGACATCAGGAAAAGGAGAGGTCCTTGAAAGGCAGGAGAAGCCAATTTTGGCAGAGGCTCACTATACTGAAGCTAGGTATTTCAATACCTTTCTCCTTCAGGACTTCCATACTAAAAGTCATAAACCTTTCCATTTTCAATTCCAGTCTGTGTTACAGTTCTGTGTTGCTGCAGGAGGACTGACTCGGAAGGAAGATGCTGTTGACGAGCTCAGCGGGATTTATTCTGTTCTTGCTCTCTCATTGCACTGTGTCGATGAGCACCAAAGAGGCAGTGGTCTTGGCTAATGCCCACCTTCTCCCCCAAAGAGGCTATGAGAGACTGGGTAACTCCAATGAAAAAGGTACTCATGAAGAGAGTGAGTAATTTGGATGCATGCTGTGTTTTACTTCATTGCTTTGCTGTAACATTTTCGGCCAACTTATTTGAAAGTTAGCCCTGCAAAAAATACTTTGCAATATAAACGTGTTCTGCCCTGAAGTCCAGAATCTTTAAAATCCTTGCTCAGCTGCCATCTAGTTCAAGAGGATTAACAGATTTTTTTTTTTTTTAAATATTTTGTGGCATTTGAAGACTTACTCTTAGGACAATCATATCTAGATTACATCTGACACCTCAGTACTTAAATCCCATTGGTACTTGTAACTGAGGCATCGCTCTGCCTATCTAGCTTGTACGGTCCAGCTTGGTATGTTTTCTAATACATTTACCAGAGTAGATCCCACATAAAATGTACACAAAAAGAGTAGTGGGTTTGATTCATTTTCTTCCTTCGACTGATGGCACTTGAGGGTTTATAAAATTCACTTTCCAAGTGAATCCTCTAAAAATCAGCCTAAATGATTTTCTCATTATCCGTCTATAGAAGTTGTTCTGTTTTGCATGAGTAATATTCACTGAGAAAGGCAAATACAAGTGTCACTGTATATATCGCTGGCTTGGATATCACTATATAAATCACTTAAATAATCATTCTATAAAATCATGGGGTCAGATTTGGAGTCAGGCTATGTCTACCACGCAAATGTTCTAAGAAATGGGGTACAAAGTCATGTACACAGTTCTGCTCTTTCAGGTTAATAATGTCATACAGATAGTATTGAGATTTAAAGTATTCTATTTGTGGCTGCAGATTCTATTAGGCAATGAAACACATGAAAATAAGACCTTGGAAAGCCTATATACTCCTGAAAATCTGTCCTGAGTGGCTTACACGTACCAATAAACTTCTGAATATCAAATATGAAAGTCTACATTTAACACAATACTGTTACTATGAGTAATACTATTTAACAGGTTTAGTCCATCTGGACTTCTACAAAGCCTATGATACAATACATACAATATAAAATCAGAGAAGGTAGAGTTACATTATAATTTCAATAGAGATTGAAAAGAAAATGACTTGGGTAGAAAAGTAAACCATAAAGTCAAGAAGAAACTGAAAGTACTTGCTTATAAGTGATCTTATCTGTATTCTTATTAAGTATACTGATGCAAAAATAAGAATATCCTGATAATATTTAATGATAACATGAAGTAGAGAAATGCCAATACAAAAAATCAGAATATTACACAGTAAAAAGATAATAACTAGATGTTCTTAAGTAATACCATTGAGATGAAAAATAAAATACAAAATTCTAGGTTTTACTGCAAGGTGAGGACCTTCCCAGTTACAAAGATCCAAAGACCAGACTCTAGATTAAAGGAAACTAAGCAATACAAATGCAATCCTGGAATATATTAACAGAGATGTTTTTAATAAGACTTGGGAAGAATTGGCGGCACTATATAAGGCCATCTGCAATACTGTGTGCAAATTTTACCCACATTCTAGGAGATTAATTTGCAGTGAAGTGGTACAGAAAAGCTACTAAGACAATAAAGAAACAGAAGATTTCTCTTACACTAAATAATAAAAGAACTTATTTATCCTAACAGAATTTACCCTAACAAAACAAAGGCTGATTAAAAATATAGTTGTCTTCATGGTACATTGGTGCTTGTTACCCAGGAATAAGCACTATTTAACTAAAGGACAACATGACATGAAAAAGAAAAAAGATGGACAGTGGACATTAACAAAATTAGATTGGGAACCAGATGAGTATTTCTAACAGATTAGTGACAGTTATTGAAGTCTACAGTGCTTTCCAGTTGGAAGAGAAGAAATTTAATAATTCTGTGAAGAAGACTGCATGATATAATTCCCCACAGGACCAGTAGTAGATAAAATAGTGACTCATGGTCCCTTTCTCTTTCCAGAAAGCTGAGGGCTTTTTTTTTTTTTTCACACTAACCAGACTGTTCAGTGTACTTTTGATCTGTTGGTCACAAGACCATACAATGAGGTTGACTCTTTTCAGACTCTGTTCTTTTGTTCAGGTAAAGAAAAACAGTGTGTTCAGCAGAAGGATCAGCAGGGGCTCTCTAGTCAGTGATTTAGGCAGAGAAGAGGTTTTTTTCTGAGCTTTTATTCTAAATTTTTATATTTGGAAATATTTTTCCTTAATCATATTTTGGCAAATTTTTGAGGAAAAAAAAAATTAGGACATCTTGCCATACTTGTCCTGAATTATCCCAGTTTCCCAGAAGAAAAAATTAAGCTCTAAATACAGTATCTAAATTCCTATCAGTCATTGTCAGGACAGAACACAGGATTTCATAGGTCTGAAGAACTGGCATTTTACATCACACGTGGTCTGTAGGAATTTTTCTCATAGAGGTATTAAAATTGTCAAGTTTTTATTAAATATAAATTACAAATATTTCATAGTATAATGACATAATGACATGCCTTTCAAATCTATGAAGAAGTGAGTGATTTCAATTCATAAACATGTTTCTGAGTAATGGAACAGGCATTGAATATCATCCTTCTGTACAAAAGTAATTCTCTATATATGAATCCATCCATACATAAATGTATATTTAAATAAATTATATTCTGGCTCTTAGCAGTCTCACAGTCAGTTGTAAAAAGCAGAGCATTGTGCCTTAGTCTCAGAGATGCTTGATACTATACTATAGCAAGAAGTTACCTTATAAGCCAGTTACATTTAAAAAACACAGTATATATATTTCAGCTCAATAGAGAGGGTCATCCTAACCCTTATATGCCATTTTTATTGCCCTCTGAGCCTACTGGATAAGCAATAAAGTGGAAAAGCACTTTCACCTATTCTCCTGATATTGATGTTCAGCACTGTAGTTTTACCTGCAAATCAGTGGTAAGATTTAGCCTGGAGTTTGAATGACAAGAACTGTTCCTAAGAAGATCCTCAGATGTTTTTAAATTTTGTATTAGCAAGAAATGTGCTTTAATATCTCCCTTTTAAAAATGAACACATGGCATACTTATTGGAATTTAATGCAAGGATGTTACAGAAGCCTGAAGTATAAATTGGTTAAAGAAAAATTAGATTTATTTGTTGAGGATAAGAGTAGCACTAGTAATTAAACACAATGGTCCAACACATGGCACAGGGTACTGCAAACTTGCTGACTACTCAAACTGGAAGAACACAGGCGGAAAAGGAATGGTCTGTACATAACTTTTGGCTTTTCAACCATATTTCTGTCATAAATGCAAAATCACACTTCTGTTGTATGGCAGGGTAACAAACCCTTTTTTGAATTTCTGAACATTTCCTGCTTGTTCTGCCCTGAAATCTTCCCCTGTTAGCTAAGCAGGTGCCCACCAGCTGGGATGCAGTCAGAGTCAGCTTCCAGTCAGAAGGTAATCATTCACTCACTCTAAAGGACAGAGTTCAATATCTAAAATTTACTATTTGAATAGAAATTTACTTTAAAACTTTTTTTTTTCCCTACTCAGACTATCCAAGGGATTGTTTTGAGATTTTTCAGCGCTCCAAAGAAAATTCCAGAGATGGTCTTTACATCATCCAACCAAAGGAGGACCCAATTGTTGTCTCTTGTAACATGCAGGATGGTGGCTGGACAGTAATCCAGCACATTACAGCCAATAGTACTGTCGACTTTGATAGGACCTGGCAGGATTACAAATATGGATTTGGCTCTGTTCTTGACAACCACTGGTTAGGAAATGAATATATGCATCAGTTAACTAGCAGCTCTGTGCAATATATACTTGGAGTTAAACTTGTAAACCTAAACGCTGAAATCAAATGGGGACAGTATGAACCATTCCTTATTGAAGACGAAGTGTCTCAATACCGAATCAGGGTTGGTCTATACAAAGGCAATGCCACTGATGCTCTGACCCTGGACACAGAAGCTTATCTCCATGACAACCAGAAGTTCACCACCAAGGACAGAGACAATGATAATTACTTTCAGAATTGTGCTAAATTGGAACACAATGGCATTCCTGGGGGAGGCTGGTGGTACGACGCGTGTGCTGGAGCAAATCTAAACCGTAGGAACGTGATATACTGGCAAAAGGACTGCAACAAGCAACACATCTGCAAGTTTGCATGGATGATGATCAAACCCATTGACCACAGCCTGTCATATCCAGCCAAGCCCTGTCTGTGTCAGAAAGTTGAACTGTAGATAAGCCATGTGTACTTTGAAAGGAACATGGATTCTTTGTCCAGTGACTGAAGTGAACTCCCATTGACTGAATAATCACACTAAGTAATCATGATTGAAAATTTAATTTGGGCCTCTGCGAGGTCTTTATGATAGCATATCATCCAGACTGGACCAGGACATAGACATCTACCAACCACACGAGTGAGAAGTCACTGTCAGAAACTGAGGCCTCTACCAGAAGATTTAAATAATTAATTTTATAGTATTTTAGCCATAAGAGAAGTCAGGTATGAAATCCAGGATATGACGTCTTGTACAAGATACACATGAATATACATGCATTTCAGAAGGTTTTGCTCCAGTATGAATGTTCATGGTTGATCTCCTGTAATTGCACATCTTCACATATGCAGGAAGAAAATTTCCAGTGAAGTACCTACATTTACAAAATACATATTGGAGAGTATGGTGTACCATAAGGCAGCATCAGGCCTTTCCTTTTTACCTTTAGTGAAAGGTATTTTAACATATAAAATTGGAATTGGCCTCACCTCCCATGGCTTCTTTTCCCCTACATTGACTCTTCTTTTTATCTCTACTTTTAATGATCCCATACACAATGAACTATTCAGCATGGGCTTTTCATTTCTTCCTTCTTTTTAGAGCACTCAGAGCTAATGGGATCATCAGCTTTCCCATTTAAAGCTACTAATCCAAAGCTTACAACTCCTCTGAATTTTTCCCCAAGAAACTCAGTGAACACGTTTTTTAAAAGATCAAATTGATTTCACAGTTGTTCACTTATTGCTCCATTTTTTTTCTGAATATTACTCCATTTATAATGTTTTGACTGTTGCTTCTCCCTGTTCCATAATGTGCTTCAGCTTTCTTTTTTTGATACCACTGTGAGAAAAGAAGAGAGTTTTGGCTTTATTTCACATTTGCTAGCTTCAATTGTTTTGGCACTCAACATTGACATTATTTAAACAATGCATTTTTTCTGGCTATAAAATAAAGAGAGAATCTTTAAATTTCATCATAAATTCATCTGTTTTAAAATAATAAATAAAAGGATTTCAGTTTTGATAACCTTGAAGACATTGTTTTCTTTTACAGCTGTTTGGGTTACTTCACACATTTCTATATCATTGGAATAGCTGAATGACCACAGAAGAGTTTTCATTGTTGCATTACACAAAATGTCAGGATAATAATTAGAATATCTTGTATGTTTTCTTAGATATTTCAGTTACAGAAACTTAACCAACAGATACTGGCAAACTCCTGCTTTTTAATTTAAAAATGGAATCTCATAATTTCCATTAAAATTACTTTGCAGAAAATAAATGGTATTGTGTTTCAAGAAGATGAAGACTGCCAGGATTACTTAAGAGAAATTAATTGGGAAGTGGAAAAGCCAGGAAGGCAATTTTTATTCTTTACAATGTACTGCAGCATTTTCAGAAAGAGACACAGATATGTTATATGAGGCCAATATAGCATACGTGTCTATTTTGCAGCATCTGATTTTTTTTTTCCCCTGAAATTGTGTTCAAAGTAAGAAGTGTGATAGGGGAAGGAATGGATAGTAGCTGATTTGAGTTTATGTCATTGAGTCCATTTAATGTGGGTTCTGCTGTAACTGTATCAGGACGCATCCAAAGTTGTAATGAGGGTATAAGAAAATCACCCCGGTGCTGCCAGTCACCCGTAGCTTTTATTTGAATTCCTGGCCATATAGCCAGATTCTCACACACCTTTCAAAAATGTGTTTAGAATAATCTTGACATGGAAACACACAACTGAAAGCCAGCAGGCTGCGTCTGATCCTCAAAGGCAAGTAACCTGCTTTGTAGCCCACCCTTGGCCTGGTTTGGAGGGTTGTGGAGGAAAGGACTGTGCAAATAAGCTGTCTGAATCACTTGGGCACCAGCAGCCCAAATCCAGCTGCCCAGTTTCGGAGGCACTCTCTAGTGTTAACTGGAGCTCTACACACCTATGCTGACACTGAATTCCAGTAGGGGAATTAGACTGAAATGTAATAACTCGTAACAGCAAGTCTCCAAGCAACAAGAAGACAGGAAGAGTAATCCAGTTCAAACAAAGACATTTAATGGAACTCAGGGGCTGAGATATGTTCCGCACTTCTAAATAAAGTATGGATGGAAATGGCTACTGGAGCTGGATTTGGGACTAAGTAGTGGATGTAAATAAGTAAGAATATTCTAATACACCCCCCAGCACTTCTTTCTAGAGCTCTTGAAGAGAAGGACATGGAGCCTTAAAAAGTGGACTAAATTCTACTTTGTAATTCTATAGCAAAAGGCTGTCTTAACAGATTTATTTTCTCCATCACTGAACCTTAATTACCAGATACCCAGAACACCGCTGAGAGCAGCTGTCTGTCAACACTGAATCAGCAAGATCACTGTCTGAAACATGGGGGTTTCTATTCTGTCTACTCCTGTTTTCCTTTCCCTATCACATTCCTCCTATCCTTTCTCTCTCTTAGCCTTTCTTGATTATATTGCCTCCTGCACAGACTTGAAGAAAGAATGTGGTTCCTCTCAAGAATATCTGATGGAAAACATTTATTTGGTCAAATAAATATCTTTCCAAAATGAGGAAGCATGACAAGCTCTGGAGCAATGGGTATATGCCTGACCTCCAGCTCCAAGCACTCCTGAATGGCAGGCATGTTCCACTTTAAACATGCAATCTCCTAACAATAGCAGAAAAATAGGTTTCTTCAGATCTTCACTACTTTGTATTTCTCCCCATACTGTTTTCTCAACTGCAGGAAAGGCAAGCACATTCTCACATGCGATATCCCATTAATCAACTCAGAATTTAGCAGAAGGAAAAATTCTTCCTAAAAAAGCATCAACTGACAAAATAAGAGAGTCTGATGAACTCTTTTTAGCAAAAACACTGTTTTATTATTATTTGTCTTTAAAAATCATTCCGTTTTCATATGAGAAAGTGCTTGCTTTTGTTCCTGATTTTCGTATGTGTAACCTAAACAATAAATTTCCAGACTTTCACATAACCTTTATTCATGTGTTAACCATAGGTTTAAAAGTATGACAAAGTGGTTTTAGGACCAAGCATTGAATACTGCGCATTAATAAATTAACAACATTACCTGCCTGGGCTCATTTTTTCTCCCATAATTAACAAAGCAGGGTCCTTTAGTCACTCTTATGTCTGCTGCATTTCAGAAGGCATCAGGAGCCAGGCAGAGTGGTGGGGCACAGAGCTGAATCCAGGCACACTCCACAGCTGGTATCCTCCACCATACCCTCTCTCCATTCTTCTTCCTGTAGCTACCTGATGAATTGCAAATCTAAGGAGGCCTTATGTATGGCATACAGTAAAAACAACTGTCTGACCTCCGCTATGTCTAGATGGCTGCCTCATGTAAGGAGTAAAAGATATTCCATCTTATATTTTGGCATTGTAATCCAGGAATTCAGTAAAAATCCCCAAACTTCAGAGGTCTACTAAAGCAGGAGGCATCAGCAAACAGGGTCTGGAGAAGTACTCGTTGAGAAGAAAACTGAAGGATTTTAAATATCTGGTTGTTTGAGGAAGACTGACTTCTTTGATATATCAGCAGATACATGAATAAACTAATGGCATTTAGTAGCTAATGGCATAAGTATTGAGTAAAAGGCAGCGGTTTTACTGAGTGTAATGAAAACTGAAGTTCCTAATCTGATACATAGCCCAGCAGTACCTGTTAAATCTGAAGATTTACCAAGATGGAAGAAAACAATTGCAACACCATCCCTTTCCGAAACCACTCATAGTCATAGATTATCTCTAGTTTTACAACACAATGCAACCAATTTTTCTTTTTTTTTTTTTTTTAACTAGATATGGATATGGGGTAACTATTAATAAAATCATAAACAAGCAGTTTATTTGAATGATCAATTTTTAAGGTTTTATGACACCCAGCTGTCAATCATGCGGAATAAAACCTCTTAGTGGCTACAAAAGGCAGCAATGGAGATTTGGGATGACCACATAAGAAATAAATGGCCTCTTTCTGATTTGGTAGAAGGAAAACCAAGTACTTAAGTGCAAAGACACAGTATCCCTTTTTGGAGTTCAGGTTTGGAAGGGCATTTCAAAATGGAGAAGCCACTGACCACCCAGAGGCTGTGGGAGCATTTCAGGAGCTGATGGAGCCCTTGGAGTCCCCAAGGCAAACACTGGAGCCTTTCAAAGGGAAGTTCTGACCTGTAATGGTCTGTAGCTCATAAAAGTAGTGAACGTGGGATGTTGGGATTTTTAAAAAAAAAAACAAACCATTCTGTAATATCAAAAAGGAGTAAGCAGTATGGAGGTTTTGGGGCAGAGTCCTTTTTAAGAGAGGGGCACCTAGATGCATGGGTCACAGCAAATGGTGACTCCAGCTTGATTGTTATGTACAACTGAGGAAGCAGGTATTTGTCTCTCACCACGCCCAAGTGATTCCTTCATATTATTTCTGTCTCTATAGAAAGCAAAGAAAATTAATTTCAGGGGAAAGTTACACCATTCACTTTGTTTGTTTGTTTTTCTAGAGCAAAGAATCCAGAGAAGGCAGAAGTACGTATGTCCCCTAAAAATTACAGAGTGACTTTAAAGAAGATGCATCCAAAAATTCTCCTTCAGTGTGAAGATTTTGGGAATCCCAAACTATGGAGGTGTGATTTGGAAACTGTTCCTACCACAACTAAAGAAGCATCTTACAAAATTCTATTCAAAATCCAGAATCTGAAAAAAGTCCACAGGTATTCAATTCAGTTTCAGACTGGGTGTCCAGTTTCATAACAATTGTGTTCTACAAGAAAGCAGCATCTTCCAGTTTGATATGGGATTTTTTAATTGTTGTAATGACTTCTCGTTTAAATTTAACATACTTTCCACATCCCAGTGAACATTTTTATTCCTTCCAGTATGTGACTATCCTTAGCTACATTTGCATTAGGATTTATCAGTTAAATTAGTTTGACATGTTCAGGTCATCTATCAAATATGACAAGGAGGCAATGTCACAGATTTCTGAGAAAAGCCCTATGTAGGAGATAAATGATCAGAATAATTAAATTAGAGATGACGACTTTTCATGAGAATCAGCTCTAAAACTGGAACAATATCTAAAGGGTGATAAGGAAGTACAATTAAGGATTTTGCTTTGAAGTGCATCACTGTCTCTGGATATAGACTTATCAAGTCCATATATTCCAGTGCAAGTCTCATGGGTACAATAGAGTTGAGGAACAAAAATTCACATATAAAAATAACTTTCAACAGTTAATAGCAGTTACTAATTGACATGCATAGTTTAGTAGGATAACCATGATTAGCAATTGAATTATATAATTAATGGCAAAATATTTTACAGATTCTTACAGTATTTCCTCTATAACCCTTTTGATTTCATCCTTCCTCAATTCAACAGGATTTTTTCTATAAAGGAAACCCCTGCATTTATGTTCTATCTTCACTTTCTGTCTTTTGCCAAGCTCTTCACTCTGTGCTAAGTAGTCACAGAAAGTGCACAACACTAACTAGGTGTTCTATACCCGTTCAAAAATCCTGGGAACTCTTCCAAGTATTTATCTACAAACAAATTATATTTACAGGAAATGAATGTTACTTGATAATTTATAGGGATCTGGAATGTACAGGTAGGCTGGTATGTATGCAAAAGGAGAGACAAAACTTATTCTCCCAGTTTGTGGGAAAATTAAAAAATATTAAAGTGTACTGGGTCTCCGAAAAGCTTAGTTAGGGATATATATACACATATATACCTATATATATACGTATGTGTATGTAATTATGTATAAATGAAATGTAATTTTACAGAAAAAGATCTTTTCACCAGTCCATGACCATAATCAATTATAGGATCAGTAAAAGGTTCATTAAAAAGACAGAAATACAGATAACAAGATTGTTCTATACTGTGAAAGTCCCACAACACTTTTTAAAGGTACAAAATATAATTTGAAAACAAAATATAATTAAGTATTAACTGATCATCTGATGACGATCATGTTTTTCTTTTTGTGGTTTTGATTTTTTAAAAGAATAAACATCCTACCTAACAATAAAGCAGCACACACCTTTTTATATAATTCTAGGTATTTACAATGTACCCATATTTGACCATGTAACGTCTCACACGGTGAAGTGCTAGCAGCATAGTTTGAGCACATATTTCACAATTACATTGAACCAACATTGTTGCATCCATCACCATGTATTCTAATACATTTACTGAGCACAGAGTCCATAAACATTTACAGAACACTCTTGTTCAACAGAAGCCAAAACCGACAAAATTATCCCATTTAATTTCAGCAAAAGCCAGTGCTTTAGCAACAACACTGCAGCTAGCAGGAAATGTTACTACCTCATAAATTTTGCCTTTAACTACAGCTTGTTCCACAGAGGGACACATTCATTTGCTAAAAATCAAACACAGTTAACTGAATGTCTGATCCAATGTAATATAAAATAAACCCACTATAATAACCAACTTGTACATAGTTACTGTACACAGGAAAAGCTCTGGAGAGTGACAGAGGAAAGTTGATGAAAGGGTCTTTATAAAGACGCATACTTTCCTTTACTAAGCAATCATAAGCGAATGCACAAAAAATAATAGGCACAGTATGGTGTGTTACAAAATCAATCATGTGAATTTAGAGAACATATTTGTGTATTACTACTGTGCTAATCTTTCACTGACACAATTTTCCCCTCTGGAGATTGGGGATAAAAAATATTAATTACTTCTACTGTGGTCGTTGACATGGAGGAATTATTTATCTGTAGGGAAATATTTTGATGGTATGATAATTTAATAAATTATATGAACAATTTCACTGAGAGCAATGGTACATTCAGGATGACTAATACAATCCCTGAAATGTGCAACTGGGTCATGTCACTACTGCAGTGTCCCACTAAAGCATATAGTAGATATAATGTGAAGAATGGCCCGGACTAATATTCCAGAGCATCTCACCCTGAATTTTGGTAGAAAGGCTAGAACTGAATCTGAACTTTGTGGACATGGAGACCTTTTTCATTTATTCATAAACTTTTGCTTACTTTAGGACTTCACTCCTTATGACTCCTGTCACCACTAACTCGTGGCCTTTTCTGAGGCTTCATGTTTGTTCCTACCACAAGGAGCTGGGTCACCAGCTCTGTTCCAATGGCCTTCTGCTGAAGGCAGCCCCTCGCTTATGCACTCACTCGGCCAATGCTGCAGGACTCCTGCCAATCTAGCACAGACTTCAGACAGGCCCATGCAGTTCAACCCTGCCACAGAAGTGTCCTCACCACAGCCCCAAAACCCCAGCAAACCTCAGCTAGTGGCCAGAGCCTCAGCTCATTGTGACCAGGCCAATGCAGCCCAGTCCCAGAAGCCACAGCTGTCAGAGGGGTTGACTCTAGCCCCCAGTACTGTAGCAGATATGGTTCTGCTGGACCAAAAGATGGTGACTGGAGATAACTTATGTTTCCAAACACCTCATGTTGACTAGTATTTGTAAAGCTATTTAAAGATTAAAAGTGCTATGAAAGTGCAAAGTGTCCTTAATAGTTTTATAGAAATATTCAAAAATTACTTAAAAAATCTTTCGTCTTTCAGAGATGCTGATTCTGTCACAGTTTATAATAATTTCATAATATATAGGTAAATGCACAGGGCACCAATACATACTTTTCTTTTCTTCTGCATCATTCCATCAGTAATGGAAACTTTCGGGGCAAGGGGAAGTGCAACAAAGGAGATTGCAAAAAAAGACTTTCCTTGTGTTGCGAAGTAGATAGACTATGTCCATTATGCTTTACAGTCAGTTCTGATTTGTACCATTGTCACTATCACATAAAATTTTAAAATTTCCTTCAGGAGCATTTGGAAAGGGAGACATTTGGAGGTATCTGCTAACCATCACCATTTTTTACAGATGACAGTGACTTGCACAATAGAACCGAGTTTGGGACAGGCTTCTTCATATACAAAATACATTATCTGTTTCCTCCACTACGAGCCCTTCCTATGTCTCCACAAAAGTCATCCTTAAAGTGGAAATTTTCTCAGTATTACATTCTCCTATAATATGTGTGTTCATTTGGACTATTATGAATCTCCCTAACTGTTTAGTATTGGGGATGACAGCATTTACCCCTTCAAATAGTCCTTGTTTCATTCCAACAGCAGGTGGAAAATTCTCAAAACAGAAGTAGTACAAGCTCCGTTGCTTGATACACTGAACACTAAATAGACAGTACGCTAGAAAGGAACTATAGGAAGAAACAGATCTGCACTACAGGGAGATAGACTGGGTGACCTGACCTGATGAGTGGATGACCATCCCACTCTAATTTCTAGTGGTTTATAATTTACTCTGCATATTCTCAGGCTAAAAGAAAGGACAGAAGACCCCAAACATAATAACTTTAATGCAGTTCTTCTGCATAATCAAAAACACCTGTGTTGCTCACAGCAGCCACTGACTTCTTTATCCCAAGCATACTACTTTCATGCAAACTTTTACTTTTCTGCAGAATTTTTTTAACCCCTAGAAATATAAAGCAACAGCTTTGAAAAGACAGAATTAAAGTCAATTAACTAGGTTACGTCAATATCTGTTTTCCCCCTTATCCCCTACATAAGAGCAATTATGGCAGTCTGGTATTGCCCTGCCAGTATAGTTTCTCTTCCACTTTTTTCTTCTTCCACTGGCAGAAAAGCAGCATCTTAAACGTTTTCCTGAAAGTTTTGTTACAGAGGGCATAACAAATGGGGTTAACGGTGCTGTTCACATAGCATAGCCAGTATCCAAGGTGCCACAGTGTCAAGGGAATGCAGTCAGAGCAGAACGTGGAGATCAAAACCATGATATTGTAGGGAGTCCATGTGATGATAAAAGCCAAAAGAATGGCACTTAAAGTCTGTGCTGCTTTGCGTTCCTTTATAAGAACCATCCGTTTCCTTTTGGTGATTTGGTTATTTATATTTGGATCCATGCTTTTGATGGAAGGATCCTTTGACAGAGCAGCAGAACAAGGAGTTATTTTTACTTTACGGCAACAATTGTTGGCTTCCTGCGTGCCATCAGCCTTAACCACCAACCGGAATTTATAGGCCACGCATTTTTTACTTTTTTGTACGTGGCCTTTGGCAGGTGACAAAAAATATTTCTGGTTCTCAAAATCATTTTCTTCAGGTCGGTCTTTGACAACAACATCTGTACTCTCATTAAACTCTTCTGCCTTACCTTTAGATGGACTTTTGTAAGTTACTTGGAAAACTGAATCAGCGGCAAGTTTCTCCTCCTCTTCTGAAGATGCATAACTGCTGCAGGTGGTTAACTGGTCAGCCTTAGCCCAGTCGTTACAAGTACTCCCTGCCTGAGAGACTTTCACAGTAGCTGATGTACTTCGACTAGATGAAGACCAGGAAGCCTGACACCTCTCTCTTTTGACTAAGTTTTGTTGCTTGCAACTGAAGCAAGACTTCAGGAGAACTTTCTGAGGCTTAATCATCTCAAACTCTGCCACAGACTCTGAACCCTGCAGTTCAGCAAGGTCCTTGGTACGTTTCTCTGTCTCTTTATAGATGCGGCAATATAGAATGGTCATCACGGACACTGGAATGTAAAAAGCAGCAATTGCAGTACCAAAGGTGATAATAGGCTCATATAAAAACTGTATCTGGCACTCTTCAGGTGGTACTGTTCTTTCACCCACAAAATACTGCCAGCACAAGATTACAGGTGCCCACAACACGAAGGAAATTAGCCAAGCCAGACCAATCATGATGCCAGCTCTTTTGGGCGTGCGTTTGGCCCTATAAGTTAAAGGCCTTGTGATGGAAAAATACCTGTCAAAACTGATGACTAGGAGGTTCATTACTGAGGCGTTGCTAGCTACGTAGTCCAGTGCTAGCCACAGGTCACAGGCAAGGCTTCCAAGAGACCAATGGCCTATGAGTATATAGGACGTATAAAGGTTCATAGAAAATATTCCGATTATGAGATCTGCACAGGCAAGGCTGAGCAAGTAATAATTGTTGACAGTTTTGAGCTGACTGTTAACCTTGAAGGATATCATTACAAGAATATTTCCCACTATGGTTATTAAGCTTACAATTGCAGTTACAGTGGCAATAGTAATGACTTCCCAGAGGCTATGCCCTTCTAACTGCTTATGGTTGATGGATGAACTGTTTACAACAGTAGAATTGCTGAATAAATTTACTTCCATTCTTGTTCTTGGTGTATTGTCATCAGGATCTTAGCACTGTTGCATATTGCTTTCTGTACTCGAAAATACTCTTTTGAAGACAGCTCTAAAGATCAAATGGAAAAACAGAAAAAGAAAGAAGCTCATTAAATAGCAGAGACTTTCATTAGAGTTGCCATAAAACACTTCTAAAACAATCTATCAAATTATTTGTGTTCTCATTTTGCATTTTGATTATTGTTTCTACCATTGTGAACATAACTAGAACACATAAATGTACATTCTAGGACAATGTACTCTGGCATCTTATGAAATTTCTAAATGCAATCAAAACAACTATTGTTTCTTAAGGCAGTCAATCATGCCAGGTCTTATATTTTGAATACCTTAGGAGACATTCCACATATTTTTAGATAGACATTTAAAGTTTTGCAGTGCAGTAAGACAGTGAGTCACTGTGGTGTTTCCTACAGTACTATGTAGAAGGTGTCAAGATTTCACAAATTATCTTTGGAAAATTTGGAGAAGTCACCAACATCAGAAAGAGAGTAGGAGGAAACTGAGGATGCACAGGGAGTTAGGAACCACGCTGGCATGGTGGCGGTGGGAAACAATTAGGTGTTAAAAGTGGTTGGGGCAAATGAGGGGGAATCTTTGCGTTAAGGAAGCAGACAAAGCCAAGAAGATGTTTTTGGAAGAATAACTTAGGCAGAAAAGACTTTTCTTTATTTAGAGATCTTGGGACAGAGGAGACTGATTGTGTGAGGTGTGGAAGTGCAGTTGGGTAGTCTGGGTGAGTGAATGGTAGGGTTGAGGATAGAGAGGAGTAAACTGAAGAGGAAGCAGCAATAGATGACCACAGTGACAAACAATGCAAAAAAACCAATTTAATACTTGCATAAGCAATGTGAGGTAGAGGTGGCATCACTGTCACTCTGTTAATGCATACATGTCTCTGATGTCCATCCCTTCCAGCATTCTTCACTGCTGTTTTCTTGTCCCATTGAATGCATGCCTGAATCAGCCAATTTGGTTCTTTCACAAATATCTGCTGGTTTTTGAGTCATTCCATCACATCAGATGATGCTAATCACTTATTTGATGCTTAATCTTGCAAGACTGTATAATTTTGGAATAGTCAAATAGTAGCTAGTTTTTGGAGTCAGATAAATTATTAACAGTTTTTTTTGTTGGGCATCTAGCCAGTATAAAACCAGTAAGACAATCCCCTTTTTTTCAAAGCAGACACAGGTTCATCTAAAATTATCACATAAATCACCTTTTAAAGTCCAACTCTAAGTCTTCAGGATTCTCTCTGCATCAGATCTCTATTATTTGGTCCTCCCTAACCATCCACACCACTCCTCTGTGTTTTCGTCTTTCATCCTAACTGTCAGAACATTATTTTCTTTAGTCTTGGCAAGTGTCTTTTATTAACTGCAAGCTTTCACAGCTTATCCCTTTCCCACATGTCATCATCTATCTTTTGTACCAAGTAGTTGGGTCCTGTCTCTCATCAGCTGAATATATCAATATTTTATAGCCACTTGCTCTATTTTCAGAAAAGCATCTTTTTTTCTTTCATTGTCCTCTTATTTGCTTTCATTGTTTCCTTCACTTTTGTTCCAAGTCTCCTAAATATCCAAAGAAGTGTATCATCTTTCTTCTTCAAACCCTCCCTAATGATTATCTCTTATTGTGATGAAATTCGATAATGGTAAGTTTCCTGGTGTACTGAGACCACTGTCTATCCTACCACCCAAAATGGTTGTCTTCCATCTGTGTGTCTGTCATCCCGTCTTAACATTTAGATGTTTGTGCATCTGTATTCTGTTTATACACAATGTATATTGAACCTAACTCAACAGGATTTTAGTTCATGTATAGGCCTTGCAGCCTAATAATAATCATAATATATGCATGTTGGCCATCTGTACGCTTGGCTCTCTACAGCCTCCAGGGCCAGTCTAGCAGTCAAGAACAGCTGAAGTGCCACAGCAGTCCTAACAAGTCCCATGCAAGGAAAGGAATTTCATCCTGGTTCTGCATTCTGCAAAGACTTCCCTCAAGTCAGAGCTGTCCTGATGGCTGGGTGCGCTGGCTTTACAAATCTTTACACAACCTTGAAATGTAGGAACTCATTTAATATGAAACAAAGGTGTGTGGAGCAGCTGCATGGCTGTGATAGGTAGCTGAGCTGTGAGAGATTAATCGGTGTGTCTCTGCTACCTCATGTGGCTTATGCTGCTTTTTCTGTGGACAGTCACCACAGTTGTTCTGCATGTCAACAGCTCCGTGTGATTAAATTTTTAAGCGTGGCAGTGCAGTAATGGGTTAAGTGTGGCAATGGCAGGGGGCAGCATGGGCCAGCTGCTCTGCAAGGGAAGGTGAGCCATGGGTGGATCATGATACCAAGGCAGGTGGGAGCAGAGACATCCCCAAGAAGCAGCAGGATATGGAGCAGCACATTTAGCACATTTGTTTCATGATCAGGGCCAGAGACAGTAATCAGGGTCAGACATATTTCAGTGATTGCGCAGCAAGTCCATAGTGATATGGCAGGTCCGAGACCAAGCCAGGAAGCCCAGCCAGCGGGTCCAAGTCAGGATTGGAGTCAGGATCAAGGAGGTAAGAGACCAGGTGTAGATGTAGCTGGTGCCCAGCTGCAATGTAGCACAGGCAAGGGCCAGCGGTACAGCCTCAGCTTAAAAGCAGTTCCCAAGGGAAAGGAGAGGGAGGCCCTTACTTCTAGCTTTCTTCACAACAGGTCTTATCAGCAGAGCAGCTGACCTTGGACTCAGCCAGCTAAACTCTAACATAGGCAACGGCACTCCTAGAACAGGGCTGCGCTCGGGGCCTTGACGGCTAACGTACCTGAAACACTGCCAGGGCTCAAGACTTTTTTGCAAGTTGAGAGATTTCAGCGAAGGCTAGAGGCGGTCTTAAAAAGGCACGAGCTATGAATGTCAGGCACATGGATAAACATTTACTAACTTCTACATTTGCCTAACGCTGGGGGTTGGGCAGCCACTTAGGGTGATTATAGGAGATTGTTTGAACTTTCTGCTTTTTTTTGCCAGATGACACTTTTCTCAGAAAAGGGGAGACTAGAAATTGCCTAGGTGCTGTGGCCTGTAATGCTTTGTCTTTTGCTGTAGGTAGAAAGTGTGTGTCCCTCTTAGGTCACTTACTCTCCCTTAACATTAGGATTTAGGAGGAAAGACTGCTGAAGCTACCCCATGTGGATTGCAGAGTTCAGATCAACAAGAGAAGCAGAAATTGTCCTGACACAATTGTTCTTGGTTTGAACTGACATGGGCGGGAGGAACACTGGTAATATGGTATAGAAAGTATAATTAATTTCTAAATAAAAAGTACTCTCATTATCATAATGAAAAGCCTTCCCTCCCTAATGGGTTGTTTTACTGTGATGCCCATAAAAACTGACAGTAGCTGAGCTGCTAGTATGCAAAGATCTCTTCTTGGCATGTTGACCATTTGTGTCATCTCTTCATACTCTGTCATCTTTTGTTTCATAGGTCTGTGTTAACACTTTGTGGTGTTACCTTTTTTTTCTCTATTTGTGTATCACTCAAGGCAATAGCGCCTGTGAGTGGGACTTCTGTGTGCTGTGGTAACATAATTGATATTAATTGTCTATCATAAGAGACGATAATAATAGGGACATCAAAATCAAATTACAAAATCAAAATGCACATGTACAGTATCATGACTTTGCTATCTGTCTCATAATTATTGATGCATGAACTTCAAGCTCGTGAGTTGTAATGGTGTTTTCTATTTGTTGCCAAATATTAGTGATATTTTTTTCAATCTAGCTGTAAGTATTAATTAATGTGAGTTGTTAAATTTATACATATAGTCAGCTTACAGTTATCTACAGGCAGATTGTTCGTGTCACAGATTAATTGCAGCACAGATGCAGGCACAGCTTGAGTTTGCCAGGTTTTATTAGCTCTAGCTCAGCACTGGGTCTGCCAGACCTGTGCTGGCCGCACAAGGAATCGTTTAGATGTCTCTGCAACGTGCTTGCCAGTGCTGCTCCCTGTTACTTGATTTATTTGCTTGTGTTGCACTGGAGTCATGCTAAGCTAATTTACTGATTTGCTGCATGCTGTGCCCCAGAACTAAGCAGTCCTTACCACAGGTAGTAGTGCAGAGACGCTACAGCCCATGATTTCACAATACGTGAGTTTTGGTCACATTTTGCTGTAAGGACTGCTGGGTTTTAAAACCCTGCAAAACCAGATTGATGTTTTAATGTGTGTTGTCAAATGACAGCCTGCGTGCTCAAGAGCGATGAGGCAAGCCTGCTGTTAGGGAACTGGTGAACTTTCCTGAGGACAGCATGGGTGCCTGCCTAGTTCGAGCAGAGCAGGACAAACCAGCCTAGCTCTACATCACAAAGCCGTTCCCGTGTCCCTGGTCTGTGTCCTCAGAGCAAGGCGCTCCTTAAGAGGCTGCAGAGTCACCTCATGCGCCTCACATAGCACAGGCTTGTGTGCAACACCCGATTATCAGCTGGGACTTGGTTGCTTTTTCCCTCATTTGCTACAGAAAGCTAACTTTGGGTCCTGCACTGGAGTCACAACAACCCCACGCAACACTACGGGGTTGGGGAAGAGTGGCTGGCAAGCCACTTGGCAGAAAAGGACCTGGGGGTGGGTGCTGGTTGACAGCCGGCTGAATATGAGCCAGCAGTGTGCCCAGGTGGCCAAGAAGGCCAACGGCATCCTGG
>JAVJGG010000074.1:46935863-46960417 GCA_035590195.1 Aviceda cuculoides
CAACATTCTTTGCATACTGTACTCAAAACATAGCACTGTACCAGCTACTAGGAAGACAATTCACTCTATCCCAGCTGAAACCAGGACAAGGAGTAATTTTGCTTATACTTGCTATTCTTGCACGCAGGATGGGAAACCTCTGAGTCAGAGAAATTTCTTTTTTTTTCAAAATTATCTTTTGAAGGGACATAGACTGATAATGGACTAAGTTCTGCAAGAGTTCTCCCCAAAAAGTACAGGATTTCTCTGCTGTCAGTTCAAACCGTATGGAGGACCTCCCTTCATTAGTTACTGGGGTGAGAGTTTTTTCCCTTAGACCTTTTCCTTAGGTTTTGCACTAAGTACAACAGTCCAACCATTCACCTCTGATGGTCTTTGATTTTATTTGGTGGGGTTTGATTCCAAGTCCATGATTCAGTGTACTTTGCACTAGGTTACAGGGTTTCCTCTCCCCATCATCGTTCCTCTGATGTTTCCCTGAGTTTTGGTGGGTTTTTGTGTTTACAGTGATCAGCAATTAACCAGGTAGCCTAACATATACCAGTTCAATAGCTGCTCATCAGAATATACATACTTCCTCCCAAATGAAGACCGTAGCACACAGCTTCTAAGTAAAACTGAAAAAATGCCAACCCAAAGTCACTAGTCCAAAAAACCTTCCCCACATTTTTCTCCATGACATACTTGAAACCTCATAACTCCACTATAGTTTTTGTAGTATTTTCAATCCTAGAGTACATTAGAAAGCACCTTTAAATAACACCACTGTCCCAGAACAGCTGACTGCCAAACCACTAAATAACTCCAAAGCAACACCTACACAATGGGCCATATCATGCTCCACACCCCATATGCAGGACACATTGCACAACATGCCCTGCAGAACACACCTGCAAATTCTGGTCTAGTTTGTAACCCACAGGCTTTTAGTTCTGAAAGTAAACGCGGTGATTCCACTTTGCTACACAAATGCAAAAGATTGATGGGAAAGTGAGGGTCACAATAAACAGTCCCTTTACTTCCTGACAAGTAAAATGATGCCTTTTTAACAAAACAATGCAGTGCCTCCACACATCATAGCTACCAATACCACCAGACTGTCACAACTTAGAATTTTCTCAGCATTCTGTAACAATTCTTCACTATTTAGCAAGTCTCTAATAGCATCTCATTACTCAAAGCTGAGTAGCTTCAGTTTCATGGGTATTGAACTCCATGAATTTTTATAGATATTAAGGTTAAAACTTGTTTGAGCATTTAGGTAACTAAATATCCAGCTTGGGCTAGTTCTCCTACATTATATTAGCTTTAATAGGAATTAATTGTCTAGTTGCAGGAATACTTCCTATAGAACTGAAAATACTAAACCGGGATTTTTGATCCCCAAATTTGCTGTTCCCATGAACAAGACCCTAAAAACCTTTACAGATGACCGAACAGTGCAGGATTCTTCTCGAAAAGTTAAAATAGTGTATCTTAATGAAATGAAAGGAATGTGAAACTAACTGTCCTGTGTGATCAGATTGCTGAAACAAAAATAATTATTACAGCTCTTTACACTTTCCTGAGAAAGTCTAACAAATGCTGGCTCTAATACCAATTAATTCAGCCAGGGTCAATTCTACCAACAGGTAGAAATACCAGAAGGTCTATGTGGAAAATGCAAAAGAAAACAATGTATTCTGAATTCTGTAGTGTAAACAAAACATTAGAATATGCTTCCTGCCAACACCTATCCATTTCTATATCAAAGAAACCTTGAATCTATAAACAATATTGCTGGGGGGGGGGGGGGGGGAGGAACCTACAAAAAGCCAGGTTCATTAGCAAGCAATTTCAATTTATGAAACTGGTCCACAGGGAACATATCTTGAAAAACAGTGCTCTTGTTCTGTAGGTGTTGAATTAGGGTATTGATATAACTGTACACTAATATATCACAGAAACAAATCCATGTCACAAATAGGAAATGGGTCAGGAAATTACACTACATTACCAGATTCATTTCTAGCACAGCCCAGGCAAAACCATGCACTGAATTCTAACATTTTTACACACGAGAGCACACAACCCCAAGGATGCTATCAAACAGGCCCATTAGAAATAACACTTCGGGTTTTTTTAGTCAAAGACTCACATACACTGTCACAGAGACTGCTTTTTCAGGGGGGACAAATCCCTACAACAGCCTAGATGCATCCAGACTGCTAGCAGCAGAAGCTTGTTTATAAGCTGCTATCTCACTCTGTGTTCACAGTAATATCCTTGGAAATTAAAAGACTAATTAATTCCCTATATTTGGTCAGTTTTGTTTTATCATTTCTCTGAGTAAGGATAAGCAGGATAGCAGAATGTTTTGCAGCAGACCAAGAGCGTCATTACTTTTAGGTCCACCTACACAATTCATCTTGATATAAGCTGGTGACTTATAGATCAAAGTCTGTTAAACTCATTACTAGTGCTGAGTTATTTAACCACTTTCAGATGGGTCACTTAATGACCTTAATAAATCATGTAAAAACATATTCACAGAACTTATGTTATCCTAGGTTACATTAATCACTTTGTTATATGTCCACTTCTTGCTTCTTAGAATCCAAAACCATCCTTTTAACACAGCTTTCCCGAAGCAATTTCTTCAAATATTCAAGCATCAGCTCAACTTAAGGTCCAGTTTTCTTTTTTTTCCTGTACAAAGTTTATATTATTTCACATGTGTAAGAATTAGAACCAGTATGCTTTCTTAAAGCAGGAAATAAAAAACACACCTCAAATTTGTTCCTACCACTATCTGCAAAAGAGAAGATATCTGCACATTCTGTGCAGCGTCCTCTGCCTACAGAGAGACATCCACTGAGACAGCTAATGACATAAAAGCCAAGACAGACAAGTCTTTTTTTGTTTCTTTATGGTGTAGACTTCTAGTCTTAAATCCTCTTTTCTTTATACCAAACAGAATTTTGGTTCAGGAAGCTACCAGTTCTTGTTCTCACCTTACAAAAACTTTCTGACTTAGATAAAGGTGACACTGGATTCTCAACCCTGAAAGAGGCTTTAAATTCTGCTTTGTCTTCTGGAAAAAGTATATACTTTTTCATAGCCTCTCTAACATAGCACTGAGAAAAACACTTTAATCAATTGTAGAGTGCTTTCAAGCTGAGATGCCTATTTGGCAGGGAAGTCCTGAGACAGTCATTTAACAGTCTGCCATTCCTCAGCTTCACTATTGCAATTCATTATTTGTGAGGTTCAGACTGACCTCCATAAGCTCCAGTTATACAGAATACAGCTCATCAGCTCTTTACCAGGAGCAGCAGGTCAGCTCTGTACTCTCTCTTCTGCTGAAGTTTTGAATTAGCTTTAAGACTAAATTGTTGTCTTGTGAGATTGTCACTGATGGCTGTCCCAGATCTCCCTCACAACTTTGCATGGTCTATAAGAGTCGTACATCTTGCAAGACAATAGTTTATCTGAATAAACATATAGAACCCAGTAAGCTATGACAACTCTTGCCTCAGAGCTCTGTACCTTGCAAAAATGGAACCTGGGCCACCAAGGCTGAAAATTAATACCCCAGGCCTGAGTCTATGATGCAGTGCAGCACTGCACATGCAGTTACAAAGTAAAGAGGGTAGGTGGGCACTGGGAGTCTCTGAAGCAAATACTGTCCCAGGATGGATGCTTCATACCTTCAAAGCTGTGAGAAAGCAAGTAGGGACAATGAGAAGTCAATTTTCAGTTTCAGCTAGCCTTATTTTATCAACATTTTTTCACTGATTTTTAGGTAAGTCACAATCAAAAAGAAATCATTTTCACAGGCAATTTTGCCTAAATGTTTCAGAACAGGTATCGTGATTTACATGGGATTGCTATGTGCAGCATACTGCATATCTCTATAAAGATATGCAACTTCAACATTATCACTTTTGCCATGAAAAAAGTTTAGCAACTTTTAAATAGCAACTTAATAGTTAATAAGTCATCTGTGTTTAAAATTCGCTGTGTGGCTTTGTCATAAGCATTCCATGAGGTAGAAGCTGAAAAAAAGACTTCAGACAGGAGTTAAAATATAAGTAAATTCTACCAAAGTTACAAAATAAGGTGTTCCCAAGCAGGTATAAAACATAAGAGAAAATGGAAATTCCACTCTCCTTTAAGAACTAAAGGATATTTTGCATTATCATGTTAGAATCAATAGCACAGAAGTACATTGACTTCCTGTCAGTAAATATAACTTAATTATGAGCAGGTTTTTTTCCACTGCTGTACACTACCATTGGTTATAGGCTGTTTAATGAGCTTCCTGAGCCATTCTGAAATACTTAGAAGAATGCCAGTGCATTTTACTTCAACAAATTAGCTGAAAACAATAGTTCCCAGAAGACTAGGCTATTCCCTTCAAGGAATACTGAAACCTGTAGCACCAAAGCATAGGCTCTCAGTATACTCCTGTCCTTATCCTTTTCCCATTTTTGCCCTCCAGGTGCATGTTTTTCTTCATGTATATGAATCAGGTTTCTTTTATGCTGGTACAGCTGGATTTATAATAAAAAAAAGACTTTAAAGTCCAAGGGACAGTCTTGGAAATGAAAATACTAGAACTTTATCATAAGTGTTTCAGAAAAGCCACACCAAAAGCTGGTAGTCCTGACAAAACATAGTATTGGAAGTGATAGCTCTATCACAGATAGATTTAGATGCAGATTGTCACAGACTTCCAGCTAGGTACCAATGCTAAAGAGAAAGAAACATAGTAGTCACATCTGCCACAGTTCAAAAGCAAAATCAGAGACACTTATCACCCTTTAAAGTAAACATAATGCAGTCCGTGCTCACCTTTCACATGCTCACATACTATGTGCTAGAACACCTTAGAAAAGATTGTCTTCAAATACAGAAGTTACTGATTTGTCATGCAGCTGTGAAGTCAAACATACAGGAAAACATGATTATGTCCAAGTTCAGTAACGAAATAAGGGTTGTTACATAATTAATACATGAACTGTACCACTAAAATCACCTCATTAGGCAGCTTGCTCACACTGTTATGTGCAATACAAACATCCAGCACATAACTTGTCCATACACTGTGTCAGGATGTTCTGTGCTGATCACAAGGAGCTATCCCAGGGCCAGATTTATTTTGTATGAATGAACAAAAAGGAAAAGCAAACTCCAATTGAAGATGCTGGATCACAAGCAGGAGTGTTACCTCCGTGGGTCTTTCCAACAGAGATGGGTTTGACTTGCCTGACAGAGAACCTGGTACTGACAGCTCTCAGGCAGTATCCCCGTTTACGTGCCAGGCTGTCCCTTGCGAGAGGGGTGCCATGCCCAGGCTGTCCCCACACCAGATACTCTAGAAATGGCCCGGTGAACCTTGCTCCTCCTCACATTCTTCCTCCCCCCCCTGGAATTTCCTAGGAGTCTTGCTCAGCACATACAACTTCACCAGCAGGCACAGTCCACGGTGCATTACCACCCTTGTCCCCTGCCCTCCCAGCCTGTTCCTGGGGGCAAACACCCTGCCCCCCCCAGCAGACAGGGTCATGACGAGTGGGCTCAGGGTATGAGGTCCCCAGGTCATTGCCACCCCAACACAGCAAGAACAGACGTTTCTCGCACTGGTTTGCCCCCAGAAGCAGATGCCACCAGATGCTGAGAAAAGGAAGGATGTTTTTTACACTCATCTCCTCCTGCCATTTGAAAGCCAAGGCGTAATATTTGCATTCCAGTACGGAGGCCATTGCCTGTCAATCCATCGCACTTTACACTGCTGTCAGCACAGATCGATGCATATGCCTCCAAGGATACAGGCATAAGTTAACTAACTGTTAACTTGTTAAGTGTTAGCTCTGCATTAACGAGGAGGAACTCTCCTGTCTACCAGAAATGCGTATATACGTAGAATGTACAAAACAAGTGGTTTATGTAAGATGTTCTTTTTCACTCAGAAAATGGTTTCACATCAAGCAAATGGACCTAAGAAGCTATAAGACTATTAAAGTGCTGTTGCCTGGATACAATTTCTTCCTATTTCATTCCCAAGTGACGCAATAAAAAATCCAGGTTAGCTTTGTTCTTATTGTTCAACTGAAAAGTAAAAATTCCTTGAACTTCAGAGAAGTAATCAAGCAATTGTCTTAAATGGAAGATATTTATTCTTTAATTGGCGATATATATGTAAAAATTTAAATTTAATATTTATAAATTTATTATAATACAATCTAACCATAATTAATTCTATCTATAATAAATTCTCTTTCTAATCAGTTATTTACAATCTACAATTATTTCTAAGATACCTATATATTTCTTTCTAAAATATTGTCTACATAACTTTGCATTTTACAGATATAAAAAGAGATAAACTAACCTGCATGCATAAAATTGCTTTAAAGATAATGAAGGATTTATAGAGGCATAGTCAAAAATACACGAAATTACACAATTAAAATTACTATGTAATTACTATGTAATTTTAATTTGGCTCTCTGTATATCTGCATTATGATATCCAAATTTTTACTATTTTTGTGCTAGTTGCAGCTTCATTATAATATTCTCATTCACTGTGTAGAATGGGCAGTATTCACTTAAAAAAACCCTGGGTTTTACTTTGTTTTACCTCTGCTGTGCAATCTGTGTACACTTGTCCTACCAGAAAACTGTATCCTGCATAAAGATTAAGTTTTTCATAATGTTGTTTCCAAACCACATTCATTAATATCTAAACTGAGCGCTACAAAACCATGTTTTAATTTATTGTAGTAACAACTCTGTGAGATTGTGGAAAACCTTACTTTTTTATGTTTGCTAATTACAGTTCCTGATATTCTTTTAATCTAGTATTTACAGATTGACAAGAATACATGATCATAAACACCTCTGGGGTTATTTACAAAGCTTAACCTCTGCTTAAAGAATTTTTTTTCCCACTACAGTAGAGACAGGGGCTTCAGAGTTTTACTCAGCCATTTCTAGCTGCATTGCTGACTACAGAAAGTGCTTAAGAGAACATCACTCATCTAAATATAGCCCTGGTGACCCCCAAATGTCCTCGGGTCCCTTCAGAAAATACATCATATTTTAATTCCAAAGTAATGAAAGATGCTCATCACAAAACATCTGAATTATTCCAGCTGACTATACTGAGAATTAAGCAGCTAAAGATCAATAAAACTCAAATTTGGGAGGTGCACATGTTTTTTTAACCCGATTTGAGTTAACCCTATTGGGTTAAAAAACATGTGCACCTCCCAAGTAAGTGAAAAAAAAAGAAGGTTATTTGCTTGTTTGTCACACAGACTTCTGTTTCAAATTTACAGGTGTAGCTGAAATGTTAATAGTGATTGATGAAAGGTCGTCCTTTGACTCCCAGATATGATCAAAACTATAGAAGCTACTGTATGGCTTTAACTGCAAGACCTACCATTACAGGCATTCACTTGAAAAACTCACACCTTGAATATTAACCTTACGCAGCACTATAAATATGAAAGCAGTATTACATTTTCAAGTTGTAACTGCAGCAAATTTCTCAGTTTCTGACTTCATGTTATTCTCAATTAGTCTCAGCTTCAAGAGCCAGCAACAGAAACACCACCTCAGGTGATTCATACCCCTCTCCCCAAGACCTAAGTCAATACGCACAAAATTGCCTACTTGATTTCAGTCATGAAGTGTGCAGTAAGTACAGAGGATGATCAAAGGCAGAAAATAGAAAAGAAAGAAGAAAAGTAGAAAAATAAAAGAAGAAAGGGAGGAAATGAAGAAAAGCAGAATGTGAGAAGAAAATAGAAAAGAGAAAGAAAGAAAGAAAGAGAGAAGGAGAGAAAGAAAGAAAGAAAGAAAGAAAGAAAGAAAGAAAGAAAGAAATCCACGAATATGCCCTTTTAATAGCCTTTGCTTGCACAGCAGTCTCTTTACTTAGTGTTTGATGGAACAAGCATAGCACTTACAACTAATTTTCTGAGTTGCAGTTTGCTGCTAATTTGTAGCATAATCTGGAAAAAGTAGTCTTTAATGAAGTCATAATTATTTTTACTATATACAGTAACATTCTGTCCAGTCACCTGCAGCATGCACTGTCCAGTCACACAGTGAAAGACCTTGTACTGCACCCAAAAGTGAAGGTTGTCATGGCTACTGCTACTTCAAAAGTCTTCACTTTCTATGACTAACGTTGTATGTTTAAAAATAGTATTGTAACAAAACATAAGATACAAAAAAGACATCTCTGGGCATGGTGCTATGCAAACACAGTAAAAAGATGGCCCTTTTGTTTTTCTCTAAGCTATTTACAATCATACTATACAGAAGAAAAAAAATTACTTGGACTGCTTTTCTACACATCTAGCAAAAACACTCCCTAATGTCTTTAAAAAGACACCATTTCTAAAAGCATGATGGAACACGGGGTAAAGTCCATTTTTAATAAAATGCACAAAAAAATGAATAATTATCTCACTTAAAATATTTGTTACTGTACCATCTGGTTGTAGTAACATTTGTTACACATGAAAGCACATTTGAGTGATTTGGGGGCTTTTTATGCCATTGGGAGACTTCATCTCTATGAATTTTTGAAAGTCTTGCTTAATTAAGAGCCACAAAACCACAACTGAAATAAACCTAAAGGACAAAAGTAAAAAAAAGACATTATTTTTCTACAACTACTTTGCTTTCACTTTAAGGAATTAGAGTCTTTTCTTCTATTTTGGTCATAAGGACTCAGCTACTCCACCCTAGGACTTGACCCTAACTTACTTCAACTCTTTTGCCAATCACATTTCCTCCTCTTAGTGACATTGATAGGGCATACAGAGTCAGTAAAGAGAGGTTTTATAATCCGAGAATTCAATTCCCAGCTGAAGTTCAGTAAGAAAACCTCCAGTGAAATCAATTAAGCTATACCATTTCCATATCAGTTGGCACCTGGCAGCTGGAGAGAACCTAAATGCACTTTTTGGTTAGGACTGTTACTGTTTGCTACATTTGTTCTTGTTCCTTGCTAAAGCTACCCCTCTCTCTACCTGCTGAAGATGTAGCCTGCTGAACAACGAGTAAGGGCTGTGCAGAAGCATCTCTGTGAGTTTTGGGGGGGGTTCTTTTGAGTGTAAAAGGAAAGGTCAAGTCCTTTTTCTCTTCTTCCCTGTCTGCAGTGAGCTTTCCAAACTAACATCAAATAGATTATCCAACTGTAAGAAGAGTCTTTCTACCATAAGCAGCTGCACTATTTACAACATAATGTGATTTTAAACCAACTAAGTTACAATTATTTAAACCAAACTTAAACAAGACTTGCTTAAACAAGAATGTGTTCCAGAAACATTGTGGTTCTATGAAAACAGTTTCAAAATAATCTTAAAAAAATAATAATTTGCAGCAAAGATTATAAGAATAATTATTCCTTAATGGAAGTACAGTACAAAAACCCAAATCCTAGAAATATATTAGGATATGGTGGCTGCTAGACGCCCTCAATAAAACTATTATCTTTGTTAGCAAGATGTTGAACTGCGGCATGCAGAACATCAGAGAGAAAATCAAAAAAGAAAATGAACACTTTAAGATGAAAACGTATCACCTGGGGTCAAGACTTTGTAAAATGTGGTATGTGTGCTTTGGCCCAGCTGCATTTATCTGGTGGCAAAGCCAGCGTCAGTTGGAGGCTCTCTCAAGCAAGTAAGACTACTTGTTGAACTTCACAGGAAGGTCTACCAGAACTGTCTAACCTTAGAGTTAAAGGGCTGAAAGGTCAGCTACGCTTCTGAATATGGAAGGATTAATCTGATGATGCAGTATGCTTTTTAAAAATGTTTGTATTAGTTGCTTTTTAAGATGGAGGGGCTTGACACTATTCCATTCAGCAGCAATGTTTCCTTTCTTGTTCTGTGATTTTAGATTTAGGGGACAATACCCCAAAGCACAGAATCAGACACATGTTAAATAAAGGTGCAGTAAGGCTCTATTTCTTCAGTGGTTTAAGACTTTTAGCATCTTATATCTCAATGAATAGTAATATTTACACATTTTCATTTCTGATCAGGATGATGCAGTTACTGAGTATGTCAAAAGGGCAAAATGTTCAGCACCCATCTAGCTCCACGCTGATCAGCTTTAATAAAAGCTAACCTTGTAAATGCTTCTGATACTAACAGCAAACACGAATCCTAAGGGCTAACTTCAACTGTCACTTCTGACTTCAGATGAAGGCAAAGGGTACAAAGCAAAGCTGATTTTGACCTCTAATATTCTGCACAATTTCAACAGCACCTGTGCCAGGTAACACCCACTAACCTCCAGAGAAAAAAAGAAAAACACAATTGCTCCTGAAAAAACAAGCAAAAAAAGAAAAGACATCAACCCAAAACTTTATCACAGAGAACCTTAACAGGAACAAGAATGAAGAGGCTGGTTTATTTCTGAAGGTATCTATGTAAACTCTAGTATTTAGGACTTTTCTCCTCAACGTGCCTCCAAAAATATGTCATTCTAGGAGAAGAAAAGATACATTGTTGTAATCTAAAGAGAAGACTTTCTAAGATACTCATAATAGCTGAACAAAACTCTGCTGTTCCTCTGCGTATTGAGAGTCTGATATTTTCTAGGTAATCTCTGGTCTCTAAGTAATTCTTTAAAAAACAATTCTTGTCAGAACCAATATAAAATGAAGAACAGTATTATCAAAAGGAAAGTTAAATGGTTAAGCCAGCCGAACTGTTTCTTAACAAAATCAATGTACATGTAAATTCCTATGGGGGCTTGATTTATTGGAAATACACTCGCTATCTGGCCAGTATGGCAGCAAGTGGGAAAATGCCTTATACCTATATGCTCCTGGCAAATAGAGAAGCTCACATACCAAAGACTTACATAGTTTTGTGTACGATCTGTTACTGAAAAAGGGTAGTGCTTAACAAAAAAAGAATACTGCATGTTTTTACTGAAATGCCCATGCAAGAATTGAGTACATTACAGTAGGTGCTTGACACCTATATTTTCAAGATCTGCATCAGTTCCATATTCTTTCAGATAAAGTCCAAGACAATGCATTTAACCTTCAGAGACCAGTGTTAATTGAAACATGCTCTAAAGACCGTAACGTTCTCCCCACTTCCATGATTGATTTTTAAGGGAAGGAACTATTGATAAACCATTGTCTTGAATGATCATTTGGCATTTGCTATTCACATCAGTGCAAAATACCCATTGATATTAGTGAAAGGACATAAAAGTGAATTTAAGCATTATTCTGTGAGAAGATACAGCACAGAAAGTGAGTAGGAGGAGGACAACAGAGAAACTGGGTCCAGACACCCCACGGGAATATTGAGATGGGAACTCAGAATTCTGGTCTTTGAATCTGCCTTTATGGCAGTTACCCTTGGCACCTGCAACGTGACTATGCAGCTTCACCTGGTTCTAGTGAGAGTATCTGCATTACAAAGTTCTATTAGACTGTCTGGCCTGGCGCTATTGTAAGGTGCTATATGATGTACTAGGTCTTATCCCAAATGTCCTACTGCAGCATTAAAATCTTAGCTGCTTTTTAAAGCTGGTAAGAACATATCAACGTAGGGAGATTGGGATTCTCGGGATACTACCAGTATAAACATGAGCAAAGCACTGAAAGCTAAACCCACATCTTTGAGACCCAGAAGCTAACCCAGACATGTAGCACCACTTAACAGATATGAGAAGTTCGGGTCTTAATTAGCTGTGAAAGTCCTGAAGAGGAGGTGCCACCAGCAAAATAGTTTTTCTTTCCAGATGTAACTAACCAGTACAAAAAATGTGCCAGTTCATACCTGCCATTATTGCTGTAAAGCTGTGGGCAGGTCTGCCTTTAGTCCATGAAATATGCATTTTCATGCTACCTACACTACTACGGTATTTTCCATTAGAAATGCCAAAGAATACAACTTAGGTGAACTGTCTCAGAAAGAGATAGTTTGGGCCATGGTTCCTTTCCTCATTAAAGGAAAAATCCCATCATAAAGCAAAGCAGGGCAGCAGTTGGCACTCACTGCCAAGAGGACGGAGGCTGCTGGTCGGGGTCTAGCATCCTGCAGCCCAGACAAACTGCTGTCCTCTGCATTTAGATCTAGAGTCAGCTTCAAGGATGCTGACTACCTTTCAGCTGAGTTTTCACACAGTCAGCAATTTGAAATACATATTAAAATGTTTCCTGGCAATCCATGTAAGTCATCTGCAGCCTGCAGGTCCAGGGCATTGTGCCTTGCAGCTGCAGAGGGACCTTATACTTACGCTGGTGTGATTATAGCTCCCAAGGATGTTTCTCTCAGTTTGAAGAAAATGATATCTCAGGTCATCATCTCCTCCCTGAATGATTAATGACCAAATATGAAGTCACCTACTCCTTAGTTATTCTTCCTTAGTGGCACCATATGAAAATATGCCATCCACCATACTAGCCAGCAGTAATGGAAGCCAGTGCTGGAACCTCAAAAGTAATTCACTTACAAAATAACATACAAAGTAGTACACTCCTCTGTTTTATAATCATCAAAAAAGTCAACAGAATAAAAATGCAATTCTTAATAGTATGATACATACAAAGCTGTGCATACAGCATGACAACAGATGTTCTTTCCACATCTGTTCACTTACATTTAAAGGATGAGGTGAAACACACTTTTAAAATTTCCCACATAAATGTTCAAATTTTCTTTTATTCTGGAGTAACACTATCAAAGGCAGTATACTAGAGGAAAAATGAGCACTTCTAAGGACACACAGCATGAGAGCAGGAGGTGACAAAGCATCACTTACTAGTCCTCAGTGTTTTCCAGAAAATACATATTTTAATTTTTCCTTGAAATGAAAAAGATACAATCTTTCTCCTAAAGAGAGCTCCAAAAGAAACAGAATACTTTTCAAGGCTCTCTGTCTGCGTAATACTAGCTACACACGACTCTCTCCTGTGATATTCCATGTGCTAAAGCTACTTAACAGACTCATTTTGGAATATTTAGTCTCTTTAAAAATCAAGTAAAAATAAGTTAGTTTCTGCTGACAAGTGCTGATACTGTTCAGTCATCTGAAGAAATTTAGACACAGTCTTTAATTACATAGCATTGTGTCTCTACCATAAGGTAACTCCTATGGTTATGGTCTGTCATTGCCACGTTCAACTGGCACAAAGCAGTCTCTTAAGGGAGGAACATTACTCATGTTCAATTTCCAAGAGCCTGATTTCTTAATGAATTCTCAGTGACACCTATTAGTTAATTTCAAATTCTGATACAGTTGATCATAAAGGAAAAACAAAAGAGACAGAGGTCCTTCTGTCACTTGCTGAATGGTTATTTTTAGAAAGTTTTAAGATAGGAACCTGCTTCTTAAGCTGTAAGTATCATAAAGGATCATCAGAGTTGGAGATGATTTATTGCTTCCATTTGTTATGGATGATACGTGAATAATCAAAGATAAGGTCAAGTACCTGCACACTTTCTTTTTTTAAACCAGATAGGGAGATACCTGCATGTCAAGAGCCATTCACTATTCTGGGTTTGTCATGGATTTGGACTTTCACGAAGTACATTTCCTTCTTGCAAGATACTTCTGAGGATTATATTCACCAAGTGATTAAATGAAATAAATACAAAAAATAAAACAGAGTTTAATTAGCAGATTGACATTCTTAACACAAACTGTTTGCTTACATGCAGTGTCTGTTTATCTGGAAGGGAACAAATGCATCTGGATAGTTTACCAGGGATTTTGACTAATACGGATGTAAGCAGCCATGAGATAATCACACCTCTGCTTTTATCCTTATGTCTCCACCCCATTCCTCCAGAAATAGATTTTATCATGCCCACAACAGTCTTTAAGTAAAAATTCTGTTAGAGTGATCCTGCCTGGTGTTAAGTCTCTGTGGCTTAACTGAAACTGTGATAAATGTGCAGGTGTCTACATGATCGTGACAGTAGTATCAAAATGGAAAAGATCAACTTTTGAACAAAACCAGGAATTAGTAAGAATACTTCCCTTCCCTCTCTTTCTCAACATATAATCTCTTAAAACTGAAGGCTGAAACATTAGTAGCAACATCTTTTTCTCTGTTCTCACAAGTCCAGGAGGGTAAAAATAACATGCTAGCAGTCTGTATGTTATGGACTTACTCTGCTTTTGAACTCTACAGATGAAGCTGTAAGAGCAAGAACTGTGTAAGAAGGATTTTCTCTGCCTGCACATCAGTAGCAATGATACACCTTTGCCAGACAAACTTTGCTTATTAGGGTTGATTTTTTTCTGCTTGCCTACAAATATGGGTAATGCTGTGTCCAAAGCACTAATAAAACAGCCTTTGATTTTACTAATGTACAATGCACATCCCACACAAATTATACTTGCACAGGAGAGCTGTCTTACAATTTGACACAAGTAAATTGCCTATCCCATTGCCTCAGTTTCCTCACTTGTGCAAAACAGATAAAAATCTTTGAGATGCTGCCATAGGAGGCAATGTAAGTGCAAAGTACTATTGCTGTATGAAAAGAGGATTTGTCCAGCTAAATCTCCCAGTCTCCCATGAAGCCATTTTCTCTACATGCTTCTCCCCTTCTTGAAAGCAGCTTTTAAAAGAATGATTGCATGTGATTTCTAGAAGAACTTTGAATCCACAAATATTCATGGAAGCAGTGGAAATTATAGGCAACTTCTTAATGTAAAGCAAAACGTGGGTGAAGTTAGACTCAACAGATGCTATGCTACACACGTTCCTCTCAGAAAAAGACTAACAGCTGTTCAGTTTTGTAGGGCCTAGCTACAACAGCATGATAAAGAGCACTGGAACAGATACATAAACTTCCTACTTGACTGTATTTGACAGAGAGGTACCTTCATGGTCACAATATCTGGACGTATTGATGCATATTCTGTAAACCCATTTCCTTTCCAGTCCCACTCCCTCCTTTCTATACTGCAGAAGATGTCTTCGAAACCTGTTTGAACTGATTGCTCTAAATGCACAGGGTTAATTGTAACCAGCTGGCCCAGAACACAGTACACATTTAAATACCTTGTGAGGAAGCCAAAACAGCAGACTTCCTTTTTTTTTTTCCTCTTTTCCTTACTGTAGTTGCTGCTAAAACCTGCTTTGCTCCTACAGATGCCAGCAGGCCCTGGTGTCCTGTGGAATGAGTTGTTCATGATGTTTTGCTGAAAGGGAAAACGTAGATATCCACTCATCTGGAGACCTTTTAAAGTACCACTACACACATATACACCAAAACGAGCTCAATTTTTAGTCTTGTTTGTTCCTCCCATGTTTCACCTTCCATCTGCAGTCAGGGTTCTGTCCCATTAGCAGCTTTCCAAGCCCTTGGAGAATGTTTAAGGGAATGTAGTAGAGAAAAACACTTTCGGTATCTGCACACTTCTATGTCTTCACTTAGGTTTTTATTATAACATTAACATTTAAGACTCTTTGGAGAGTCTTGGTTAGCATTAAGTAGCAATTTGGTATAATGAAAATGATACGGCAGTAAAATAATTTAAGCAAGAGATGTTGCAAATACTGATTCCCTGCCCTCCCCTCAGTCCCCGGATAGAAATCTTCCAAATCCGATATAGTCAAACCAGGTAGGGGAACATCACATCTCACAGACATGTTCCCAGTCACTCAAAAGATCACTTGTTCATTTGTTAGATCTGCTTCAGGAATAAGGTATAACATCCCCATTTCGGTGACTGAAAGACTGCTAAGAAAAATAGGAGACACGGACATGGAAGAATTCTCCCATTTTCTGAATGAGTGTTATAAGCCCTGGTAAGCAAAGTGATACAATGAATCCACTACAAAAAGAGAGATGACCGTCCCAAAGTGAGTATAAGATCACATCTTCTCACTGCATAGAAGGCATGAAGCATTGACCACTTCACACAGATGAGCATCAGTTTTCTTAACCCCAGTTCTTCTGAAGCATAAGCAAGGTGCTCAGCTACTAATTTGTCTAAAGGCTAGAATTCAGCTGGTTACCCATAGAAACAGAACTAAAATCATTGAGAGATTTTAAAAGCCAGTAAAAGTTTGGATGCATTCTGGCCTAGGGGTAAACTGAATAGGATTTTTCAGAATTTCAAGTTTGGAATTTCAGAGACAGATTTCAGCTAAATCTGCTTTCAAATCCAGCTGTAAGGACAAATGGTCTGCAAAATATATATTATTACCATTTGTACTGGAGAAAAGAATCTACCTGATTTTTATTTCTCAAGTTAAGTTTGAAGCCTGACATTGTTAAGTAAAAAATCATTGCATTTAGGATGCCAAAAAAACAAACCATAAAAGACAATTTTAGCTACCTTCCAAAGTAAAACTACACAACTGCATAGTATCTCCTATCACTGAAATGCAGCACCTTCACAAAACTTTGTTAGTCAGGAAGTCATAATATATAGAGAATTTCAAGATCCTCCCCTAGACTCAGAGGATGGTAAACCTATGCAGGAATAAAAATGGCTTATAAATTAATGATCTGTTTTCCCTGATGTGTCCCAAATAAAAAATAACAGACAGCTGTTTCATTACCAATTTTGATTGCCATCAATGCCTGAGCACAAAGCTCTTCAGTCAAAGAAAATAAGACTGGCCCGCAGAAGTACTTAAAGTTAACTCGCAGGGAATTGTGGCTGAATCTTCTTCAGCCCAGAGGAAGCAAAAGTCACATGATTCCACTTAAAAGTAGTTATGACTTGTGGTCCAAGACAAGTGCAAACTGCATCCCAACAGACCACGAAAAATGAGAGGGCAAACGCACCTAGTGATTGAGATACACTTTTTTCTGCTCTTATTCCTTAATATCAGAACGTAATGCTTTTCCAGTGTATCTACCATTTCAGGTCACTTTGTGTTTACATTATAAAGCCCTGTGTAGCTATCATATTTCTATGAAATCCTAAATTTTTACTCAAACACAATGCTCAAGCAGATGGCATGCTCCTGTAAGCAGTTCAGAAGCACAATTTTTACCATCTGAGAAAGGGTTACAAGCATTTACCCACTGCAATGACAAATATAACAATTTAAGAAGATTCATTGCTAAGAGACAATGATAATGTATCTTTTAGCAAGAAATTCAGACTGAAGAAATGGTATAATAAGCAGATGAATATCATATATAGCAATGACTAGGTGTGATACTTATTTTAGGTAACACAAAGGTAAGCATAATCGGAATGACTCATTAAGAACACATGACTACAGACCTATATGCATCTCAGCTAGCAGCTGTTGCCTGCTTACTTTAGCAGCTAACAAGAAAACTTGGTAGTTTGTAGTGAGACAATGATTTATTGTGGGTTCCAACTTTTTAATAAATTTATTTTGCATTTGTTGAAATATTGCAACCAGGAGAGCAATAAACTCCATGTCACTTTCTCCATATCACATTTTTAATTTGACTGTTAAAATTTTAAATGTCTCAAAAATACACTTTGTTTTAGTCCACAAAAAAATTAATCATTACGTAACAAATGATGGATCCTTTCGTATAACATAGAAGTATGTTAAGCCATGTTACCAGTTAATAGAGTAACTATGGCAAAAGGTTTCTTATTCTAGAGCATAGAATCTGTTCCAGAGTCTGTGATGTTTTAAACTTGTTTCTCCTTGTCTTTAATTCAAAATAAACATTTAGCCAAGTCCTTAGATGGTAGAAAGTCTGGACCTCAGAGGAGCCTAGAAAAGAATGTATCAGAAGATGATACTAGGATGCTATATATCTGTAAGCTTCACACCACTGCAATAAAAATGTGTACTTCTTTTCAACTATGACTCATGTTTGAATAAAATGCCTGTGGAAAAAAGCATGCCTTCACAGACACTTGGAAAAAATCACAAAACCTAAAAATTCTGTAAAAACACCCAAAAGGATCTTCTGTAGTTCACAGGAGCTATGAGAAAGCTCAGGATGGGTACACTTGGTTGTATAAGCAAGTAATTAAAATTACTTACTTAACAGATACTCCTTATTGCATACACTGGTGGTTTCACAGTATCACCACATTACATTATGTAATGAGGAATTTCATTAGTCTGTCTATGGTTCTGTCTATGGTTTTCCCTGCAGACAGTGGTAAAAGACTCATTTTGGAGGCATGGTGGAAGACATCCAAGTATCAGTGCAAGTAGGATTCCAAGATGAATGATTGACATGCCACTAATTTTCCAAGTGGGGAAACTGAGGGAAAAGACACATGATTTGGTTTGCTCTTGGACATAAAAGTCAGCAGCATGCCATTAATAGATTCTGATATTAAGTATTAAACAAAGGTTTTTCTCATCAGCTGGGTTTCTTTGTTACATATGTTTGTATAAAGGAATAGAGACAGGTAGCTTGCGGCATACAAGCAGATTTCAAATCACTGAAATTTGGGCATTTTAAATAGTCCTATACTCAAAATAACACTACACTCCTTCAAAGTACCCAAGCTCCAACCATCAAACACATTTCCAAGTACTAGAATACAGTTGACCTAAGTATGGAGACACTGAGATGACAATGATACAAATTGACTTTGTGACTTCTGCTGGTAAAACCAAAACCACCATGGAAAAAAATGGACTAGTGAGTCTTTTTTTTTTCAGTTTCTGTCCCTGTTTACCCAAAAAAGGTTAACTGTGTGAGGATAAGTGCAGAAATAACAGGACAGCAGCCACTGAAAGACATCTGCGTGACCTACTACTTTAGCAGCTATTACAATGTAGGAAAGCGCAGCTGACAGGCACATTGCTTGCTTGTCTGCATATGTTCAGAAACAAATCAGCAGCAAGGAAAATAAAACATAGGTAAAATATTATGTCACAGAAACGGTGTCTCCACCTCTTCACCAGCTCATTTAAACTCAGTGCTGCCCACCCTCAACTGAATAAAAAGTCCACAGTTTTGCTCAGTTACTAGTCAGACAAGGTCTTACTGAAGCCAATGGATTTATTTCTTGTGTAAAGACTGAATAAGGGCATCAAGATTTGCTCTACAAATGGAAACTCAAACATTTAATTAGTACTTTAACCCAAAGGACTGTATTATGTAGTAACATTTACACGTTAATTTTTCGAAGTATCATTTTCATCTCTCTGGCATTCAATAGAACTAGTAGATTTGCTGAACAAAGCTAGTTTTATGGTCTGATCTTAAAATGTTCTTAATAGCATCAAATCAAATATAGTCAAAATACATTATCTTTACCCATGTTCCACCCTTTGCTAGGTAGAAAAACATGACCCAGAAAAGGTTTTATCATGTCCTTAAGAATTATAATCTAAAAGCCTCCTACAGCCCATCCTTCTGTGGAAGGCTTTATAAGCAAAGCAACTCATAGCATACCAGACCATACCTCTTTTCACACATCTGTAGCCCATAAAGGGGAAAATACACTTGAAATAATCTCCCAAGCAGAGGAAAATTTTCCTAATCATACTTCTTTAAATTTAATAAAAGAAGTTAAACTTTTACTTAAAGAGCTGACAATTCTTATGAAAGTGAAGTTTACCTCAAAGTTTAATTTTTATGAAAAATAAATAACATAAGCAGAAATGGACTTTTACTGAGAACATTTTAACCCTGCTTGTTTACTCCCATGCACCAGCTTCACTGAAGATGGGTTTTCCACAGTATATGAATTAATTTCCAGTGAACATCACTGACCCCGCACTAGGGAAAAAAAACCCCACAACACTACTAAAGAAACAAAATGACAACCTGTATCCAAATGTTGAAAAAAAAATTAATCAATCTTTCATGGATGCAGTTGTTTATGTCTGGACAAGAGACACATACCAAGCTCCATGATCATTATGTACTCTTATCAAGTAAAGAACGCCAACTACCATCTACCAACTACCCGTAGAAAGCAGAGGTCTGTGTAAAGTGACAAGCCTATATGGGTCTCCTTCTTCTCGTAACTTCTCCTTTAGTTATGGTTTTAACTAAGATGAAAATCAACTCAGAATCCCAGAAAATGAGAAGGGGAAACATCCTCTTGCGGCCCTGATTCATACACAAGCTAGAAATTAAACAGCCGAGTGGGAAGAGTAAGACTAGCACTAACTAGAAGTCATCACTAACTGATAAGGGTTTGACATAAAATCCATGCAGTTCCTGCCATAAAACACAATTTCAAAATGAAGCCACAATGAGAAATCTAGAAAGGAGATTGACCAGTGGGAATAATCCTTGCAGGAAATTAACACGCAAGAGCTTAGGAAGACTACAAAAGCCATTCAAAAGTTCTTTCAAATGGCACGTGTCTTGATAGGTGGAGAAATGTTTTGGGTATACATATGGTAGGTTTCACAGACTCACAAATAAAAACCAAAAAATAGTGTTTATACCTTTTTAAGTCTAAAAAGCATGTAAAATTATGCCAAAGACGTGCACTTCCCTGTGTTACCCAAAATCTATGCTTTAATATAAAAACAAATACTAGAAATCCTTCAGAGTAGACATTACTAGTGTCTTTTCATTTTGATACAAGTTGAGACAGAGAAACAGAGAAGTAATGGCATCTCTAAGATGTCAGTTTTCTGGGGATTTCGCTTTCAGCTAGCCACAGGCATTTCAAACCTTATGCTTCCTTTTTTTCAGAAATAAGCATCAATTTTTGAAGAATAGGTTTGAATGCACTTTTCTAAAGGTTGAGAAATACTGACCAGTATTTCTGACAATTTCCATCTGCTTCACAAAGACTCATCAATGTTTTTTTCCTAAAAAAAAAAAAACCAAACACCAAACCTTAAAAACCTATCAAGATGACACGTAAAGAAAATGTCTCAAGATTAGTGATATACTCATAACACATCAAAATTAGACAGCAGATGAATCAATTTTACATATTTGGCTCAGATCAGCAGACTGCAAATGAATTTTTCCAGTACTGTTAGGCACATATCAGAGTTTTACAATTTCCTATTTACTGGCACAGATAATCTCCAGGAAACTTCTGCTTATTCCAGAAGCTGCAGCAGTTAAATAACAAGCTAAGACAGCTGGGTTCAATTTAGGTTGCAGATTACTCATTCACTCAAAAAGATAACCACTGTTAGGCTGGTGAAAGCCAGCACTGCTGCTATTACTGAACCCAGTTGCTATGTCTAGCTTTTTTCTATTTAGGACATGAAGGAAATACTTCTAAAAGGCTACTATTTTCCAGGGAAAAAAAAAGAACACAAATATAATTTGCAAGCAATGACAATGCTTTCTCAAATATAACTACCATTCTTAAGATGCCAGGTTAGTATAAATTAAAGAGATTAAAAGAACAGGAATTTGACATTTAAAGTTCTTTGAGAACATTTGTATACATCTATATTTTACTCTGTAACTGATTTGCCATTTTCTGCCTAAAATCTTTGCACGTTGGGTAAGATTTTGGTAAGGGACTACTGTTACAGATAATGGTATAATTTTTTTCTTATTTAGCTCATAAATGAATTATAGTAGGAAATAGCAGGGTTACTTGAGGGTGGGTGTAGCATCTCAATCTATGTACTTCCATTTTCCAGCTGTCTCAATTTCAATTCCCATCCACTCCTTTCCTGTCAGAAATCTCAATTGGTTGTACACTGACTTGCACATAGGCACTAAAAGATTCTCTGACATATTTTCCATGGGATACTTGGAGAAAACTTTATTCCAAGTACAAGTCCTAGGGTTTGATATCATTCCATATAGGCTTAAAATCAAAATCTCCATCTAGTTTTTAGTACAAAGTCATCACTTGCCAATTTCTGATTTTAGTGGGGGTTTTGTTTTGTTTTTCCATCTGAATGCAGCACACAGGATACCAGATTCTGCTGAAAAACTTAAAGACAGCTTATAGTGAAATGTGTTCATCAATTACTCACATTTGACTCCAAGCATTTCCCACATGCCTAACACATAACTTCACCAGATGTGGGCCTCATCCTATCAAAGGTAACTCCTCAGAAACTCTTGGCAAGGCAGGCAGAGGAAAATGACCAGTACTGTTGCAAGAGTATCCAACTGCCTTATTGCATTTTGATTTATTTATTTGTAGAACATATTAACAAATTTTGCAGTGACTGACTAAAACTATTCCATGGCTAAAGCACCAGCTCCACACAAAAAAGGGGCACCTGTACCCTAATATGTTTTTGACTGAAACCTGAATCTTGCCTTGTAAAATTTCCTTGCATGAACAAAGCCTAAGTGATGACATCTTTTCCTATATGGGCAGAACTTTTTGTGACAACTTAAGCTTCTTCTTTAAGAGTTTTCATATCTTCACTACTTACTCATCTCTTATTTCTGCATGCAGTCATGACAGTTACTTTTGGAATATCTCATCTGTAAACTATATACCTCCACGCTTGCACACCGATGACTTCTTTTTGAAGCATCAATTAATAGGTCAGTATCTTAAGAATCAGAGTGCCCTAAGTCCATCCATCACAAGTTAGAATATCACTTCAGTGCAACTGTGACTTGCAAAGTTTCTGTATATTCAGAAATGGAAACAAATAATCTTTCCAGTATTAACTGGTTTCTGGCTCTGATTCTGAGAGTCAGTTAAATTACAGTATGATCATTATTTTTTACCGTTAAGTTCTTATTTTTCATGTTTAAGTTCTAGTGGCATTTCCCTGGTAACACAATGTGTTTAACAGCTTCTGCATAACAGAAGCTTTTAAACACAGGGACATTCTCTGTCATACAGAAGCATGCATATTCATGGCATAAACAAGCAGTTAAATTCACATCAGTGAAAGCTCACAGGTAAGCCTTCAAAGATACATAATACATATCCATTTAAATATTGTGCTTTTGTGGTGCACATTAGTATTACAGCCATCAAAAGTTCATCTGTCAAAACATGATGAAAAAAAATTCAACAAAATCTGAAAGCTTTTGAAACTTTATTCAACATCTATAAGTAGTAACAGGAGGGCCACAGCTCTATCCTTGCTTATGACTGCAACGGAGATAATCCTGGCAGAAAGTTAACGTTTGCTGTACATTGGCAACTTGCTAACTACCGATTAACTGGTTGTATTACAGTAGTGTATTCTCAGATTCCTTGATTCTTCACAGTATTCACACTGGTATTGCAATCCATCACTGAAGCACCATTTTCTAGTAGATTAGAAACCAGGAGAAATGACTCAAGGGAATAGCAACAGACCACAGATTTAAAGGGACATTGTCAAGGCTGATAAACCCAAATGTAATTCCTTGCTTTGTTATTTGTTATTACAATAGTGCTATGATGTAAGATGCTGTAGTTGCGAGAAGCATACTTCAGAAACACAGCATTTTGCCCGCAGGCCTACAATCATAAGCCAGTGTATACCAAGTTGGAGAAAAAAACATATAGGAAAAAAAAGTGTTTCCATATACAAGCTTCTTGCAGGAAAAATGTCTTAGAACAGCATCCAAGCAGTATAATAACCCCCAGAAGGAATCTTTCAATTTCTATTGCTCTCATTCTTTTAATGAAGAGCATAAGTCTTGTAAGCAGCCTTTGAACACTTCAAGGAAATACTGAAGTTGCCTTAAATAGGCTTAATAAAGGAAATAAGATACATGAACCATAGAAGGCATACAAAGTTCACAAATACCTGCAGCACTACCTGATTTAAGTTCACTATTATTAAAAGGACTTTTAAAACATCAAACAGCAGTGCTCATAAAGCACGAAGAAAATAGTTTACAAATCCTTTCAGGGTTAAATTTTAGTGATGATCTTTAAGTCAAACATCCAAGAATTCAAGAGTCGTTATTACTGGAATATCACGTCAGCTTTTGGTAACAATGATGCACTTAAATACTTTTAAATGATAATAAGAATTATTTAGTATTTAAGCAAACAGAACTGGAGACATTTCAGGCAAAATCCATGTCTTGCCGAGGTAGACCAAAGTTTAGAAATGGCAAAACGTTGACAACTGTTTCATGATATCACCTATTCACTTTCCACATATGCAGCGCCATAAATAAAAAATAATAATAATGAAAAAAAGGACTTCATTCTAGATGCCTTGGCTTCCTAAGGGTTGTCCTTAACACCTTTTATAAAAGACTGTATGAAACGGAAGAGCCATTCCTAAATAAATGGATAAATACAGGCCATGACAACGGTGCCACGGCACGAGGCCAGCGCAGCCAGCCCCAGGCCGGCTGAGCCCCCCGGCCGTGTTCGCGGGACATGATGTAAAATAATCTGCGGATAAGCCGTATGGAGCTTATCATACCCCGTGACTAAACACGGCCTTGCCTCCTATCCGGCAAAAGCGGGAGAACAGAAGGAGCGTGCACTGCTCTATCAGCTGGCAATAAATCGGTTCAGGAGGGTAGGGGGCAAGACTGTCCCCGGCGAGGGCTGGTAATTTGTAATTTCCCTGACCGGGCGACCTCCGGCACGCGACCTGCTGCCGTGCCCCCCCCCCCGCCATCCGCCGGGACACGCCAACGGCGCCGTTACGTAAGCGCGGTAATACTCTTACATCAGCTGGCAAAGGCCAGGCAGGGGGTGAAGCAGGGCTGCCTCGCTCCCCCGCCGGCT
>JAVJGG010000074.1:46996616-47009201 GCA_035590195.1 Aviceda cuculoides
TTATCATTATTAGTTTCTTCTTTTCTGTTCTATTAAACTGTTCTTATCTCAACCCACGAGTTTTACTTCTTTTCCCCGATTTCCTCCCTCATCCCACTGGGTGTGGGGGGAGTGAGTGAGTGGCTGCGTGGTGCTTAGTTGCTGGCCGGGGTTAAACCATGACAAATTTGAGAACTGCGCATTTTTTTCCACCCACTATAACCACATTTCTCTATTCTTGTATAGTCATCTGTGTAGCACTTGAACCACCACTCCCTGCACAAAAGAAATGTTAGGCAAAAAAAAGTATCTTTTACTATTCAGTGGTGGATTTTACAGTCCAAAGACACAGTATTTAGAAAATTCACAAGCATTTTCCCAGTTTTTCCAATGGGCTAGCCTTCCTCTACTTTGAGTTCAACTGTGATATCACAAGGCTAAACCCACATTGTGCTGTAAGTACAACTCTGATTTGCATGAATGTGCTGCAGTATTGGAGGCTATGGAAATCCATAACAGAGAAAGAAATGGACATTTTCAATTCATGTAAACATATTGTATTGAAAATAAGAAAAAAAAAGAAATTGGAAAAAATCAGGAATAGTACACTTCTCATCTGGCTTTAAATATATACAGTAGAGACGTAGAATCATAGACTCATAGAATGATTTGGGTTGGAAGGGCCCTTAAAGATCACCTAGTCTAACTCCCCCATGCCATGGGCAGGGACAGCTTCCACTAGACCAGGTTGCTCAAAGCCCCATCCAACCTGACCTTGAACACATTTCTAGGGATGGGGCATCCACAACTTCTCTGGGCAACCTGTTTCAGTGTCTCACCACCCTCACAGTAAAGAATTTCTTCCTAGTTATCTAATTTACATCTACCCTCTTTCAGTTACCCTTCATTCTATCACTACACTCCCTGATAATGAGTCCCTCTCCCATCTCTCCCTTAGGCCCCCTTTTAGCACTGGAAGGCTGCCATAAGTTGTCCCCAGAGCCTTTTATTCTCCAGCTAAACAACCCCAACTCTCTCAGCCTTTATTCACAGGAGAGGTGTTCCATTCTTCTGATCATCTTTGTGGCCCTCCTCTGGAGCCGCTCAAGCAGGTCCATGTCTTTCTTATGCTGGGCACCCCAGAGCTAAATGAACACAGTACTACAGGTGGGGTCTCACCTGAGAGGACTAGAGGGGCAGGATCACCTCCCTCGACCTCATGGCCACACTTCTTTTTATGCAGCCCAGGATATGTATGGCTTTCTGGGCTCTGAGCACCCATTGCTGGCTCTTATTCAGTTTTGCATGCACCAATAACACCCTCAAGTCCTTCTCCTCAGGGCTGCTCTCAATCTACTCATTGCCCAGCCTGTATGTATGTTTGGGATTACCCTGACCCCTGTGCAGGACCTTGTGCTTGGCCTTGTTGAACTTCATGAGGTTTGCAAGGGCCCACCTCTCCAGCCTGCCAAGGTCCCTCTGGACTGGATCACTTCCCTCTGGAGTTATCAACACCACCACTCAGCTTGGTGTCATCCAAACTTGCTGAGGGTGCATCTAAGCTATCTTTACAACTCTCTTTTTAATTAACAGAGAGATATTTACTTCTAGAGCACAACTTACCTGATTTACCTGTCTGTTTTCAGATCACACGAATTGCCTTCCAGATACATCTATTCTCTCAGTGGACTCTAAAAGATAACTAGACAACCAGCTTAGATGTAGGCTTTTTCCAAAGCAGATGCCTAAAATGAGGTGGCAATAATATTGCTGGGGACAGAGGAGAAGGCAGTGTGGGTGGAGGAGGGTGAATACATTTGTTTATTGTATTAAAAGAAGTAAAGATATGCAGAAGACAGATTTTTCACAATGGTACAGATGTAAACAGAGATGTTTCCACTTATTGCTAACTGGAGGTTGTAGTATTAAACTAGTTGTTGACACTCACATATCGCAGACAATATTAGACTCTCAAGATAAGTGAATTCAGACAGGGTTTCACAACTTACCTCATAAACTCACAGGATGCAATTCCTTCCCTGGAGAGACTCTGCAAACTACTATGAGGGGTTTATTTAATTCATTACAAAAATAACCCTAAAACCTCATAATGATGGAGGAGGAAAGGAGAGACTGAAGAGCTAATTAGAGAAATAATTAGAGGCAGAAGCATTTTAATTTGTGTTGCCTATTTTGCTATATTTGGGGAATCCTTGTAATTTCCTTCTCTCTTTTTTCACTAATACTTTTTGTTTCTTTGTTTCCAGCTATTTCAGATACTCTTCAGTCTAATTTATCATTTGAAGACTGCAGGTACTTGTTGAAAAAACCACTTGTTCTTTTTTTTTTTTTTTTTTTTTTTAACTTATAAGTGATCTGTATTTCCTGTCCAATAGCAAGTTTAAAGAGGCAAGTCTTGAACTGAAGGCTGCTTACAACATATCTGGAAGAAAAGTTCTTGAGATAAGAAATTAGTAACTTAATAACATATGATAACTTTGGAAGCAAAAATCTCTTTCTAATCATGCCTTTTCCTCATGGCTTGAAAGAAACATAGTTTGTGGGTTTGTACTCAGTGCAACATATCTCTGTGCTCTTTGCCAGTGATGCCACATTCACTACTGATCAGTAAAATGTGTCTTTTATATGCAGCACTGATTTACACTCTCCCAGTGAGACTTCCATAAGAGATAAACACTGTGTATGTAAACAGCAAAAGTGAACTGTATTTAATTGAGTACCCATGTTATTTTGTTCAAATGCACACAGAGCATATTTTATAGGTAGGTTGTTAGAACAGAGGATATGGTTGGGAAGATCAGGCAGGTTTTTGGTATGTTTAGAAGCTTCAATGACTTTGTGCAGAAGAGTTTTTTTCCAAGTATGCCAGTCTGGATAACTAATTAAAGGGAGTATTTCTCTTTGCCTAATTGAGGAACCTTCTAAAAGGTGTTTTTAAACTTTCAGGGGTGCAGTCCTTGCTCAGCACATTAAGTAAAACGTAGTACTGACATTCTGCCCTGAGTTCTGCTTCTATTACTTCTTGGTCTATGCTTCTTAGATTAAATTAAATGCTTAAATTAAAAGGAAAACCCATTTTAAGAATTCCTATTTTTGTGCACACTTTCATTTTCAAAGTGAATTTTAAGCCTAGTGAGAAATTCAGGCCTGCAGTAAAGGAGATGGAATCAGTAAGGAGTCTTCCCCCAAGACTGCATTTGGGTTCTTGAAAGTAACTTTAGAAGTAAATAAATAAACAAATAATAATAATAAAAAAGCAGATTCTGCAATGAACTAATCCATGCATTAAAAACTACTTCTTTAGCTTCTTTTTCTGAAGAGCAATGACTTGCCTTAGACCTGCTCTGAAGAGAAATGGTTTAAGTGCTCCTTTCCATTTGTTTCAGAGCCTGCTGGGGTCTCTAGAACTGCTCAAAATGGTACTGCCCTCCACTTGCCTCTGCCATAATGCTTTAAAATTGGAAACTGACCTTGGGTCATGGGTCATGTAGCACAGTACTGTCATCAGAACATTCTTACTAATGTAATTTTAAATACTCTATCAACACTAGGGCATACAAGACAAAGTAGGCCAGTTGCTCCCAGATGTTGACGGAATGCCAAGAGCGCAAGCTGATAGTCAGAAATGAGCAACTGAAGGAAGCACTTACTGCTTTCTCATTCAACATCCAAGACTTCAGGCAGTGCCAAACTACAAATATCTTCAGCTCAAGCTGCTTAAGGTCAGTGGATTAGCATTAAGAGTGAACAATCATTAGGACATTAAACACTCACATCATCACAATTAGTGGACCTGCTTGGAAAAGAAAAAAGTACAGAATAACTGCCACTGAGGAATTAAATCCATCACTCTATATTGTGATTCTATGCTCAAAGAATAATATGCTAAAATTTTTGCAGCTTTCTTCTTACAACTCTTAAGAGGTTCTTATTTTAGATCACTTCCAAAATCTCAGCATCATGCTTTCTCAAGTTATTGATAGCATGTAGGAAAGGGCCAGGCACAATTGTTATTCTAAGGAATATTTACAAAAAGCCCCAAGTCCAAATCTTCCGAGTTCCTATTCAGTGTGATGTCTCCATTATGTTGCTTTTAGCATTATTTTTATCATGTATTTAGATAGTTCCAGTTATGCCAGTATGGAAAGAGGCTAAAGAATTTTAGTGTGTCAGATAAGGTATCCAGCTTGTATTAATCATCCAAAGAGCAGTCTTTCACATAAATTTTCAAAACAGTCATTGACAAACTCACAGCCATGAAAGCTCTCTTTCCTTGTATATTTCCTCCTGACTTCCATTCACTAAACAAATTATTTTCTTACTGTCTTTGTCTTTTTGTTCTTTCATAATCATTCTTTCCCTGCATGTTTTATCATTTGGGTGCCATGTTATACTTTTGTCTTACAGCCCAGAAAGCCATACATACCTCCTGACAGGTCTTGACAGCTTTTTTGCTCTCCAATTCACAAGTTAGATATGATGGCATCTGCATGCCATCTTTGCCCTTTGATCTTTCTGTTTCCTTCCCTTCAATGACAAAGATGTGCTAGGAAGTTACCTGCATCTGGTGGGAGGATATTGTTCTTTCTCACGTTGGAGAGAAAGGAAGCTAGTAAAAATTAATGTCCAAATCTTCAAAGAAACTGACTTTAAAATAATGGCCTATGCTTATGGATTCCTTCAGCGATAAACATGAGGGATTAGTAGCTCCAAGTACATTATCATCTTAAAGAAGTTGGTTACTATTGTGTCTGGTCTCATTCAATCCATGAATAAGATTTTCATGTGTATGCTTCTATCGGATAATGGTTACCAACATACTTTTTTATTTGAAATATAAAAGCTGATGTATGGAGAGGCTTCAGATGGAAATCTACACATTCCCTTCCTTAGTAGATGGGAGCAAGATTAGTGAGATATTTTGATTACTGCAAAATGATTCCTCAAATACAAGAAACAGCATATTATCTGTGCAAAAGTGGCAGGGTAATTTCCAAAGGGGAGGCAAAATTATACGATGATTTACAAAGCTGTCTCCTCTTTGATGAGTGCAGTAATCTTATTCTGAATGGAGTTTCCAAAGACAAAATTGAGCACAACAGAAGAATAGTTTGACAACTTTGAGTCCATTGTGATCTAGTTATCAGTGGACAAGCACCTGTGCTTTTCAGCTGGAAATAAAGAAATAGAAAGAAGACCTTTGGACTTGCTTTTTAAAACAAATATATGTAGTATTGTTTTCCTTTGTTTCTACTCCCTGTATCTTTACAAATTTTGTAGCAGTGTCCTGTGCTTAGATTTCAAATTAAAACACCTGGTTTGAGTTATGAGCAATTTCAACATCACTAGCTAACCTCAAGGCACTCTCCTTCTTTGTGTCATGATCTTTACAAGGCGGGCTGTGACTGGTCATACAGACCCTGGCACTCTAGTATCTTTCTCCAAAGTGGGGGGGGGAAGCAGACTCGTGTACTGTAATTTAGGTCTTTTGAGAACCGTTCTGAAAGGATGAAAAGTTTTTCAGGCACAAATGATTTTCATTTACCATGTTAGAGTAAAACATTCTGAAACTCTGTATCACAAAGTAGTTTTAAATATTGCTGTAACAACAGTTTGTTACTTAATCCAAAGCCACCTGGAGCCAAGAATTTTTCTATTGAACTTAAGACTAATTTGTTACCTGTGAATATTTCTGCCAGTATTTAAGACCTCACAGGGCATTTCTACAGGAGGGTAAATTTGCAGGAGGCACCTGAAAAGTTCCATGGTGCACTTGCTAAACTGTTTCCATTTGTATTGGCTTTGGGTGGCAAACTTTTGGTAGGGGGGGGCTTCAGGGGTCACTTCTGTGAGAAGCTGCTAGAAGCTTTTGGGATCTTCTCCAGCCTTAGCACTCTAAGCATTCTTGAACAGATCAAAAGATATGTTTAACACTCAGCAACCAACAAGGACTACTTTGATTTCTGTATTCCCCAAAGAGCAATCTTTATTCTATTTAAATCAAAAGGGGAATCTTATATCTGAAGCCAGAAGAATCTAACCCTTATCTTCATTCTTGCCGCATAGGAGAACTTGAATTTAGAAGTTTAGTATTACGTCTGGGTCTGGACAGGGTGTTTTGTTATACAAAGCCTGTTGCAGGTGAACACAAAGTAAGTAGACTTCTCACAGGAAAATTAAGACTTGAGGATAAAAAGTTCCCACCACTTTTTCCTCCTCCCCAAGCTTCCGTTTTTCTTGTCCTCTTTCCCTGCCCCTCCACGCTATGACTGCCTAGACCTCTGCATCTCTACAGCAAGCTGAGTCAGGAAACTGACACAGCTGAAAAGTAACCAAAGGAAAGAAAAAAAGGTCCAGTTTACATTTGCCTACATAGCCAATAGCACTAGCCCAAGGGGAGTAGCAGGACATGCAGTCAAAGCAGGGAGTGATGGAGAGATCATCACTTTTAATGGCAGCCAGCATTTCTATTGGTTTAGGGTGACTGTAAAACCGCAACCTGAGGAACGCCTGGTCGCCAACCCTAATGGAGAAGATGGAGCAGTTAAAAGCCCCACTGTAGTTTAAAATCTGTGCAGATAGGTACAGACTTTGGCTCTGCAGAGATGGGTATTGGAAAAGTTTTAAACAAAAGTTCACTTTGCAAGAAGAAAAAAAACCCAGTAGTTGGTTTTGAAGTACGTGATAAATTAAATGCCTTTTAGTCAAGTTGGGCCATGGCAACTGAATTCTATGAAGCCAGGGATGATGGCACTCCATACAAAAGTGAAATGTAAGAAAATATTTAGATTTTAAACAAAGTGCAAAAAGAGCATGTGGCTAACCTCATTTAAACAAACAAACAGACAAACAAACAAACAAAACCCCCAAACAGTCCTATGATTTTGAAGGGCTGAACACCTACCGAGAGAGCAGATCCAGGGCAGATTCTGGGACAAGAAGCTCAGAGACGTTACGGGGCCCAGGCTGGGAGGGGGGAACACAATGAATTTCTGACAGAACAATAAGACTTTGTCAGGGACAGGAAGTCAGAGTCTGTAATGAAACTAAGTGAGAATTCACAGCACTCCTTAACTGAGCATCCAGTACTACAAGAAACAGTATTTGAGGAAGACAGGTCTTATGGTTTATCACCAGTGGGCAGCTGAGCCCCACACAGCCACTCACTCACCACCCATCAGTGGGATGGGGGAGAGATCAGAAGGGTAAAAGTGCAAAAACTTGTGGGTTGAGGTAAAGACAGTTTAATAGGTAAAGCAAAAGTCATGTGTGCAAGCAAAGCAAACCAAGGAACTAATTCACTAGTTCCCATCAGCAGGCAGGTGTTCAGACATCTCCAGGAAAGCAGGGCTCCGTCACGTGTAATGCTTACTTGGGAAGACAAACGCCATCACTCCTAACATTTCCCCTTCCTCCTTTTTTCCCCCAGCTTTTACTGCTGAGTGTGCCATCATATGGTATGGGACACACTTTTGCGGTCAGCTGTCCCAACCTCTGTGCACCCCTAGCCAGCTTGCTGGGGGGACAGCTTGAGAAACAGAGAAGGCCTTGATGCTCTACAAGTACTGCTCAGCAATAGCTAAAAAGCTGGTGTGTTATCAACAACACTGTTTTAGTCACAAATCTAAAACAGCACCATACAAGCTGCTATGAAGTAAAATGAACTCTATTCAAGCCAAAACAAGTACAGAAGGTTAGATGGGCAAAAGTTACATACAATAAGAAAAAGCAGAGACATATATATGGTCAAGTCAATTCTTAATATACATGGAAACCAACTAAGAAATAAAATACAAAAGTTTACAAACATCAGCGAAGTACATTCACTGTGCAAAGATGACACCACCATGTGCTCAGATGAGTTCTTCTGGCAATGGAATAAGGCTGGACAATTGTGGTGCTTATACATCAGAAACTGGAGGCAAAACCAGTGTCACAGTAAAGCAGAAAGTATGGCAGAGGAGGTGAATAAGATTCAGAGTGATGAGGTTATCCTGATCTAGCAAAATTTAGATAAATTAATTCTGTTTCATGTACTTTCCCCTTCAGCTACCACTAGTATCAAAACCGTAGTCTAAATTAACCTCATTCATGGATTAACCAACCAGCAAAGTGTCCTAGACTGCTGCTCTTTGGTCATGAATTGTTGCCTAAATGCAAAGATCTCAGCATTATCCTATTCCCATGGGTGAACTCGATCATTTTACCCTGTGAACTTGAGTTTGATTAGGAATCAGCATCTAAAGAATAGTCCTCTTCTTCATTAAAAACTATCACTTCTTCCCGATTGTCTTCTTGGTTTTATGGTTGGGTTATAAAATATTGACATAAATATTAGTGTTTAATAATTAATAAGCTGATCAGAATAATTATGGCAAAATAATTTTCTGTAAGAAAATGTTTTTTCATCAATGACACCTGATATTTTCTCATAAGCAGAATTAGGACAGGTAGCTTGAATGGGCAACTGTATGAAACCTAGAACATATTCAATACCTAGATTACATCTAGTACCAAGTTTAACTCACATCAGTTATTAAATGGTTTATATTTTTCCTTTTGCTTTAAGGTGGTTGTTATGGCAAATGAAGGCTACAAACAGATGACCTCATTAGGAAGAGTCAAGGGCAGACAAAGGAGAGCATACACATGTAAATTTCATTAAGCCAATAAAAATGATATATAAACCACTGCAATGTCAGAAGCAATTTACTGCTACTCAGGCTTGAACTCTACTGAAAATTTCATGAGCATTGATCAGGATTATTTTGTGGCACCATCTATAGACATATTAAAATTGATTTATTTTCCTCTCTCTATTTTGATAGACTGCTGTGTAACCCCTGTAAAGTAAGTGCCATTGGATATTTCGCAAGAAGGGAGGCTTGTTTTTCTGTCCATCCACACTTCCTTTTAAACCAAGTCATTCATTACTTGGGGGCACCAGCAACCGTTGAAAAGGTGAGACACTTTTCATTCACTTGTTGGAAAGTCACTGTATTTTTAGCAATGTTTTAGGATTTATGACTCCAACGTACAGACCATAACAAAAGGCATATTCTTTTTGGTTTACATGTGTAGCATTTCACACACTATCAACAATTATTATGCAGTAAGGGCCACACACAAGAACAATGAGTCACTACTCTTTTTCAGTCAGCAGGTTTCAGAGGAATAGAGCTGAAAAGTGAATAACCACTATCTGCCCCTGTCAAAAAGTCTTCTTAAATGTTGGGAAGGAATAGGGAGTGAAGGAGTGAGTCACTAATGTCAGATTTTATTACTGGATAATATAGTGTAAAAGTTACATTAGAATTATGATAAGCTTGCATCTCAGTTTATGAATGATTAAAATTTATTTTTAAAACTAATAAAAAATATTCTATATTAGTGTGCTTTTTTTCTTGGAAAAGTCTGTAAGACACATAACCTAACTACTAGAAAGTGGTTCTCAGGCTATTTCCTTACTGCAGAATTTTCCCATCCTTGTCATAGTATCTGCACAAACTTCCAGTTCTTTGAGCATAGATTCAAAATACAATCATTAGTCATTTAGGTTCAGGTATCTAAAGAAAACCATCTGGCACAGAACACTGTGCAGCAAAGCAGCATGTCAGGAGAAGTAAAACATAGCAAAAGCAGCATGGGTGCCCATCTCAGCTGAAAGAAACATGACCTCCACAGGCTGTCATATCTGATTATGATCTGTGATCTGCATGGTGCAGCACTGGAAAACAGAGTTTTGCACTATGACTGATTCATTCCATATCTCTGGATGGACACAGTAGCCTTGTGCCCAGATTTCAGTTCCTTGGGTGTAAAGTGTTCCTCGGATTTAAGACATAAATAATACTAGATCATATCAGTGTGTTGGCTTTTATCATCGAGTTTAAATATTAATTACCAGCCAGACACTGATGCTAGTCTGGTGCCAGATGCTGCTGCCATGTGCCAGTCTCCATCATACAACTTTGTAGATAAAATCTGACTGATCTCAATAGTCTGTGGACAAAGGTACTTCTTATATTGAGGGTGTCAGAATTAGGCTTTGATTAGCTTATACCTGCAGCACAGAACATCCTCTAGTTCAAAGGCATAACTAAGACAGTGTTTTGGAGGCCACTGCAAAGCTGTTGAATAATAAACTTTGCATATACAGGAACCTGGGAGACTTCATTCAGGTAACAATTGTCATAAAAATTGTATTAAAATTATTACTAGGCTATGTTTATTGTTCAGGTGATATTTTTGAAGAATTGAGCAGTGTCTGGTACTTCACCTGTCTCTGACTAAATATAGGATCATATTCCAAGTTAGCGCAAGGACCAAAATTAACAGCACACATCCAAGAACAAGAGTAGAAATAAATCTTAATGAATCACTACAGTTTGGAAAAGAACAATGAATCAAGGAAAATACTGCCTATTAAAATTAAAACAAAACAAAACAAAGTCATATGAAGGAATCAGAACACCTCCTACCAATAGCCTCTGTGTCATAGCAGACAACTGACTTGACAAGGTCTTAGACAGGTTCAGACTAGGAGGGATCCTGCCATTTCATTGCTCAGCTAACATGATCCAGAGAGCTCTAAGAGTAGCAAAAATGCAAAATTTAAAATAGAGGCAAGACAACTTCTTCAAAATCACCCCAAAATGGATTGTTTTGAGACTTTCCTTCTGTGGAATACACAGCAGATGAAGATATGAGAAGGCAGGAAGAAGGCATTGCCACTCATCTGGTGCTTGCATTGCATCATCATTCTTCATTCTTCTCACAACAGAGTCAGCACAAATTCAAGAGGCTGTTTAATACCCAGGGACTTCTAGTGAGCTTAAAATTCAGCACATGAGCAGTTCCCCTCCTGGGTTGTACCACTGCAAACCCTTCATATTTATGAATACTGAAATCTTCTTAGAGAGCATGTATTCAACTCAACAAACTGCCTATGTCAATCAGTAGATAAGCTAGGGTCACATGAAACCAGACTAAAGTTAGTTTGCATTGTATCAGGGTAGAGTTTGTACTCTGCCTCGATGTCTCAGTCTAAATTATTAAATTGTCACTATGCCAAGCGTCTGCCGAGTTTCTGTCATAATGCCAGGATTAGTTCTGAACCAGACCTCACGGATGACATATAAATTCTCTTTGCATAACACCTTAAGTAGAGATGCTATTTGGGGGGAGGTTAATAGCAGGAAAACCCCTTATCCAGTTAATTCCATGCAAAAAGAAGCCTTGCAATGGAACTTAGTCACTTCCTGTACCCTACTCGGCTTTATAGTGTGTACTTCAGTGCCATCCAGTGTTAGACACAACGTCATTTACCTCAAAAAAGTAATCTGCATTAATACTTCAGTTCCTGATTTACTTCTCCAAGTTCACAGTACGTATGTCCAATATCCACCCACTTACTGTTTTAAAATCTTTTAGAAACATAGTTTTTGATTCAATTACAGAATTTCAATCATTAAACATAGAAAAGGAAGAGGATCACAGTGATTTGAGAAATTCTGTGTCCTGCAAAAATGAACGATCATTGGAATCCTATTTATCTTAGTGGCAGTTCAGATCAATTGCAAACGATGTGCTCCCTGTTTGTTCATTGTTCAGAGGGAAGGTCTGTATTACCTGGAGGACATAGCTGTTTCAGTCTTAAAAGACTGAGAACTTATCCTGTAACCACTTCCTTCCATAGCAAGCCGCTCTAAAGTCTTCCTCTGAAGGAGAGTATTTTATTGACAGAATGTTTAAAAAAATTATCACTGCTTATTTTTCTATTTGAAGTGACAGACAGAGGAAGAGACCATGGCATTTCATTTTGTTGTCTTTAAAGATGATGCTTTTCAGCCAGTATTGAACTGATGTACTAGGGATTTTTCATGAACTCTAGTAGTTCAGACTCACACTTAACAGGCATTCTTATCTAATATTCATTACTTCTAAAATAATATATGAAGCCAATAACTAGATCGATGACATATAAACATTCATTAACTTCACAGACATGAAATCCTACCTGTGAAGGCTTGGAAAGACAGATCAGGACCAGAGCAGGAGGCAAGAAAGAGAAAGGAATCAAAGCAGAGCTAAGAGAGGAGCAACACAAAGGAGCCTGATGGGTGTCACAACCAGTTTCTCAGGATGACGACGACTCAGGTTTGCCAATTCCCAGGTCAGGATTACAATGAAACACCATCAAGGGATCCTTTAACTCACAAACCTCAACTTTTATTCCCTCACAAGAATTGGCATGAAACTACGTCAGTAAGCTGTGTAACATGGGCTAACCTTACGTCTCCAAATATGTACAACAAGTGTCACGACCCAGACTGGACAGACCGGGGAGTCGTGTTTAATTTGAACTTCCCTCAGGCTAAATTAAGGTGAAATGACATAAAATGATCAGTTAAAGATTTTATTCATGACAGAAGCAAACTGAACTGGGGAGGCATGGTAGTAGGTGGCACAGTTTCTCACAACAGCAATTGGCATAAGACTACTTCTGTAAACCATGTAACCCAGGGTAACCATATACATCAACTCAGGGAATAAGGAGATCCCTCCTGTTGAGTCTCAAGGTTC
>JAVJGG010000074.1:47009301-47039950 GCA_035590195.1 Aviceda cuculoides
TCTTTGCCTGGAAGCTCCTTGATTTCAAAATTGTAATAACTCGGAGGGAAGGGGGGTTGCATCTGCCATTCCGGGGGGGGGGCTCCTGCCTTCCTTGGCAGACACCTGTCTTTCAAACCAAGACACATGTAACCCAGGGTAACCATATACATCAACTCAGGGAATAAGGAGATCCCTCCTGTTGAGTCTCAAGGTTCAGAGCAGACCCCCTTGCTTTCCAGACTCCTCCTCAGAGAAGGGCCTAGGGGTGGCTGGATCCACTCTTGGTCTCAGACTTGGTCAATGGTTTTATGTCTTAAAGTGATGAGGTGTAGGGATTGTGGAAAAGGAAAAGAGAAGAAGATGGAGAGAGAGAAGGGAAGAGAGAAAGATTTCACTGGTCCTGGGTCCAGCGTTGGTCCAGTCAGCTGAGGGGGCCACTTCCGGTGGGTTTGCACACCCGGGGCTTCAGTTTGTGTCCTTTTATCATCCTTGGTCCTTCTTTGGATGGGCACCCAAACTCATCAGGTTAATGAGCAGCTTGTGAGCCTTTGGGCTTGGGGGTCGTTTGTGGAGTAACTTTTCCTTTCCTGCAGACGTGGCCATTGTTTGATCTTTGTATCAGAACAGCTTATCAGAACAAGGAGCTGGCACCCTCCAGCATGCCCTCCCCCTCCTGTTGCTGATGTCTGAGCTCATGGGCTTTTCACCTGGGTTCCTTGCTGTGCAGGGTTTGTCTTTATGCAGAACTTGCCCCACCACGATGTTTGAAACATTAACTCTTTCAGTCTCCCACAACAAGCCTTGCTTATTTGGGGATCACTTCAGGTAAGACAACAAGGAGATCCCTCCCATTGCATCTCGAGGTTCAGAGCAGCCCCCTTTGCTTTCTAGACTCCTCCTCAAAGAGGAGCCCCAGGGTGGCTGGATCCACTCCTAGTCCCAGACTTGGTCAACGGTTTACATCTAAAAGGATGAGGTGTAGGGATTATGGGAAAAAAAGAGAGAGACAGAGAGACTGTGTCTAAAGGGTTGAAGAGTAGGGGTTATGGGAAGAAAAAAGAGAGATAGAGAAAAGAGAAAGATTTCGCCAGCCCTCAGTGTTAGTCCAGCCAGCCTAAGGTTCCAGTTCCAGAGGGTGCCTGCAAGTGGGGCTTCAGTTCATGTCCTTTTATCATCTCCTTGCCCCTCCTTCAGGCAGGCACTCGAACTCATTACGCTAATTAGGTGTCATGCACGGTTTGTGCTTCCAGAACCTTCGGGAAATGGGTCATTGGGCTTGGGGGTCATTTGGGAAGTAACTTCTCCCTCCCTGCAGGTGTGATTGTTGTTTGACATTTGGCCAAACGTGGTGAGCTGCCCCACTCAGCATGTCAGAAGAAGGAACTGTGCATCTTCTGGCACAACATGGCCTCCACGTCCTGTTCCTGACCAACTTCTCACCTGAGGTTCGGTTCCTAGCTAGGCAGGGTTGGTTGTCACACAGACTCTGCCATTAAGCAGAACTTGCCCCACCACAATGTTTGAGACATTAACTAATTCAGTCTCTCACAATGGGCTGAAGTGGCAAGTGAACTCTGCTGTGCCGGAAAAGCAAGGAAAAGTGCTGTCAGAGCCATGAGGCTCTTCTGGGAACCTTCACCTGGTACCCCCAGCCCCTCAACCTGTCCTGGGCTGCACTGTGCTGTAGGAGTGCCCGCCTCCAGTCCTGTCTCCTGCTGCTGCTGAGTTGTTGTTTGGCTTTCCTGGGCTGATGCTGGACACGTGTCATCACTTCACTTTGCCTGACGATTGCAGGCCTGTCACTCAGCTGGTGGCTGTCAGCACCCTGCTCTTGCAGCTCTCTGGCAGGCGCTATGGGAGCCATCTCGCCACGTCTGGGAGCGGGTGCTGGAGGAGACTGTGCTTCTCGAGTAAGCACATGGCAGGGCCCAACAAAGTCAATAGGGTGGAGCCCTAGACCACAGGATCTTTGGGTTTTCAGAGCATTAAGCTAGTCTGTTCTGTCTGAAACAGATCACAGGTCCCCAGGGCTTGCTCTTCCTTGTGCCAGCTAGTAGCCTCACTTGCTTTTTAGAGCTTTTAGTGGGAAGACATGCACGACAATAAGAGTAATTGACAAGAGAAATTCCTGTCTTGAGCCAGATGTTCAAGGACAGGCTGTATGGAGAACACAGCAATGCACTTCCAAATCAGTATATTTCTTATGTATATGATATTCTGCTAGTAAAACTAGTTTTCATTTTTAATGTTTTGGGTTTTTTTTCAGAAGTTAAAACTACAATTTTGAAAAACAAGTGAATGATCAGTAGCTTCACTATATGAGCACCTTAAATTAAATAGAGATACTAAATGAAATAAATAAGCTTTTAACTAGCCATTCATCATATGCTCCCATTTACATTTGTAAAAGGTACACTGTATAGAAAAATCAGTATTTTCAAAGTAAAAATAATTTGAATTTCAGTTGACACCTGTAAACCGCAATTTTCACATTGACAAGCTATAGGCAGACCTCCTGTTGACTAGTTATTTCTGAGGTGTGGTCATAAACAGAAGAAAAAAGACCTTGGTCATACTTACAGAATGAGGGTTAATCCCTTGAAATAACCAGTTCAACATGAGTTCCTAAGGCAGATTTGTAGCTAAGAGGGTAAATGTGATCCTTGCATGTGTAACTAGAGGAAGATCAAATAGAATAGGGAAATAGCACTACCTTTTGAATAATAATCATGTAGCGAGATCATTACTTGGCGCATATTTAAAATAGTTTTTCTGCAGAATGAGCAATGTGTAAAGATGTAGCAAAGATGCATTACAATGCTTGTGGTCCACTCATGCCCCTCCTCCCCACATGCACACCATGACTTACAATTAAAGTTCTGTCTAGCTCACAGCCTTGATTACCTTCATAGGCAGATTTGCTTGATGGTTATAAATGCCAGGCTTTGAAATGGAATCTAGACAATTTCAATGGGATATCTTGAGTTGTGAGAGTTATTGGTCTTAGGGCTACTGTATTGGATTCTCCATCACATCAGTTCTTCAGTCCAGGTTCAGTACTTTTAAAATACAAATTGTAACATTTTATGCTGCAAGTTCTGTTTTGTTCAACAACAAACAACCATGAAGGAAATGTGACTGTGATCCTTCAAAATCTAGGACTGGTTGAATTACAGATAATGATGTGTGATTCCTTTACCAAGGGCATTACCTCGTTTCAGGAAGATGTCAAATCTGTGCTCTGCAATAGGTTGGAGTCACTTGAACCTCTTCTCTATAGCATCTGATATAGATATCAGAATAGGCTGTTCGTCTGGTAAGCTCATTCTTTCACAAAGATGTGAGCCTTAAATTTCCCCAGCCAGTTAGACATGCTGTAAAATAGCCCTCACAGAAAGCTGGACTTTTACATAGCTGAGCAAGATGCAAATGCTAATCCACTTATTGCAGAAAGGTTGTTATCTTGACCTAAAAAACTCAAGATATCGAGCCAATACCCTCAACAAGCTGGACCCTTTGTTCATCTGGCTCTGGACCTGTTTGGAGTCATATTCCTTTCACATACTAGTTTCATATCCAGTTTTAATCATACGAAGAAATCCAGTGGTGATGCAAAAACTTGTGTACAACGGCACACAACTACTGAAATTATCTCCCTCTCTGCATTCCTGAAGATAACAACAAAAACCTAACACAGCTAGCAATACAACTGAATTGATTTATAAATATGTGATTACAGAAGTCAGTGAGTGTTCACAGCTCTCCCAATCATTCATTATACCACAAGAAATTTCAAATAATTATACCCTGGGAATTCTCAAATCAGGAAATCTCAAAAATAGACCCTTATTTTATGTATGAGAATAGTGCATAATGAAACAAAGTGAAGCACGGAGGTAAATGAAGTGGGTTCAAGGACGTGTAGACCTGGAATAATATTTTATTCTACTGAATGCAGCATATCTTACTTCAAAGCACTACAGAGAAAAATAATGGTGTAAATAGGTTTCTTGTTTTCCAAGAATACAAAAAGTGAGATACTGCATGATGGCTACATGAACACTGAAATGTTTTCAACTTCTCTCTGAACTCCTCTTTACTGTGACCATTAGGTCATATCAGATAATTACACTTATCAGCCAGAGTCTCATTCATGTAAAGAATACCTAGCCTTAAGAATTGCACCCCAGAAGACAACTGGATTATTCAAAGAGCTGTGGCACATGGGGAGATACACACAGCGCCTTCTCTAACGGAGAATCCTCAGGATGGAAGCAGATGGATCTCATTTGTAATAAGAGATCTACATCTTGAAAAACTCATGGCTTTGATTCCTATCAAGGTAAATTAGGGTTTGTGTGGGTTAAACAGATGGCACTACAGAAACATAGTGTGAGAAGTCACTATTGACAGATGCTCTGACTTTAATTTTGACATTTTAGAGTACATAATGAAGATTTCTGAAAGGGTTAGTACATTAAACAACTTAGAAGCTCTGCACAACTATGAAGCTTGTGTGCACAGAGATATATGTCTTTCTATTTATATACATAAAAGTCATTATATTTTAGGGACTCACCTGTGTGACGCTGTACGTAATGGCTGTAAAGAGCCAATACATTTATTTCACATGTTGAGATACCAGCCATTGCTGCCGAGTAACAGGCCTGTCTGACACAGTATTTCAGAGCTCGCAGGAATCAAAGGCCCCGGCCAGGCTGCGCAGGGGAGCCCCGCACCGGCTGCCATCAGAAGCCGGCTCTGCACCCATTTTTTGTGAAAGTTTGCCATCTAGAGGCCATATCAGGAAGCAACGGGATACAAAATCGCTACGTTAATAAAAGAAAAACAAATTAAGTGGATTTTCTGGCTATTCGTGGCTATACTTAGTTCTAAACAGCACTGCCTTTAATATCTTTTATGTTTAGCTTTGTTGGCAATATTATCTTGAAAGTGTCGAGCCGATACTTCTCCCCAAAACAGAATCAGTTCTTCGCTAAATTTGTAACATGCATGTGTGATCTGAGCCTGGTTCCAGCCAAAAGGGATTTTTTAAATACTCATAAAACATAATCAAGATAAGTACTTTTAATCCTTTTACAGTAAGAAAGATTGTTTCAGAAGCCCCCTCCTCATCCGCTGGTGGAGCAAAGATTAAATAAGCAGTACAAATATGTTCATTGCAGAGACGGAATTCAACATTTGCGACAAAGAAAGGTAAAAATGTGTTTTCTTGGGAATATCAGCCTTTTTATTCCCTGACAAAAATATCTCAGATGAAAATTTTTTTCACTGAAAAATGCTACTTCCAATTTCATTTGTTTGTATAAAGTTAGAAATGTTGACTGGAGATACCTTTAGAATACATTTTAAAAAATTAAGAAACATCTACAAAGGTATTTGGCAACCTTTCCAGTGAAGTTTGCAGAAAGACTAGCAGTGTTATAATTTCAGGAGCACCTGTGAAGTAGTTACAATTCTTTTACTTCTTCCTCTTTGTCATAAAATCTAATTTATGGTTTGGGTTTTTCCCCCCTCCTTTTCTCATTAGGGTACTTAGGTTCCATTTTCACCCTAAAAAGACTGAACTAACAATCTCTGTCTTTCTAAAATGCAGGAGATTGTACCTACCACCATTTAAAATGTAAGAAGGATGAAAATCTTTGCCAGAATAGGCCTGATAATTTTAGGAGCGTAATGAAGTATTCAGTAGAGACACTAGTTTTATCTAAAGTGATAATCCCCCCGCCTCCCAGCCCAGCCCAGTCACTCCAGAAGCTTTTATAGGGATAAACTGGTACTGACAATGCACTTATTCTTTCGCTGGAAACATTTTCCTTGGTGACTCAAAATACCCTGTTTGGTAAAATGTACAAAGAGGAACAGATAAAATTACTGTTGAACTTCATGAGCAGAAGATGACTAGCGTCGCATGCTCTTTGAAGACTGGGGTCATGACTGATACCTATACTGGTTTGCTATAGCAGCCTATGTCTTGCTCCAGCGGGTGCTGTGGCACTGCCTATGGGCAGGTGTTGGAGGTTAAAGGCTAGCACTCAAGGCACGTCATCGTTGCCCAGGCCCCGTCTCTCCCATAAGGAAGGTGCCCCTGAAGCACAGCGAGGGAGACACCAAGCTCCCAGGCTCTAGGCTGAGTCTAGATCCAAGTGGGCTGATCCAGCATTTTCACTGCACAATTGAGACAGTAAATTATAATCTGAGCCTTGGTCCCCCAGTTTGATGCTCTTGGAAGCTGGGAGCTGATTTGCGAGATAAAGGACACACCACAGACCCAAGAAAGTGACAAATGCCATGAAAGAAACACCAAACATACCAGAATCCAAGGGGAGAACATCCCTTAGTCTGCACACTACCACTTTCAAAATGTTTTATTTTTATATTTCAGAGGGGCCAAAGTAACAAGATATTAGTGCTGGGGGTAGGGGTTTAAAAAACATTTCTTAAAATACACAATTTAAAGTTAATACTCTCTGCATCAGAAGGAACAAGTTGGTGTAGCAAAGGAAATGTAGTGAGAATTTCTTCCACCTCTCTCCACGTCTGTGTTAGAGAGAAAAAAACCCAGGCTGCTTGAGGGACTGAGGAAACAGACCTGGCAACCATTCATTTTGCATTTTTGATGGCTCACAAGGCTTGAGTGCACCAGCTTCCCTGAGCAGAAAGGCAGGAATGGTAAAAATGGACTGTATTTTGTAATTCTAAATTTAGAAACTGAAAAACCAACACTATACCAGCCATGATTTATTTTGAGAATTCATTTCAATCTGCTACTGGATTAGCAAGCCTTAAGAGCTACAACCAAAGAAAGCAGCCAGGTCTCCAGAGCAGCTCTCTGAGGACTGCTTGCTAGGGCATGCCAAAAACTGCCATCCCACTCAAAATCCTGAAGCAGCAACTGGCAATGTGATGTCATGCATAATTGAGGTAGCTAAAATAATGCACAAACTGCAAATTCTTGTAGTTTTCTTTCCAACCTTTACATCAAGTACTTAACCACATGCTTCCTCTGTATAAACTTGAGACCTTTTCTTGAAGTTTTTTTAGTGGTAACGCTTCCAGGTTAACACACCGGCAGGAGGGACAGAGCATCCAATTATGGCCCATCAGGTGTTGGTGGCAGCAGCAGGTGACCTGTGTGGGACCACATCTGGGACTCTCCTAAGCACAAGCGTATTTGTTTGCTTTCTCAATACCAGAATCAGTACTTAAAAGCTTGTTAATTGCCAATAAATTAATTTGATGGAAATTCCCCTACATGAAGCTGTTTTGTTGCCCATGACAACAAGATAGGTCAAAAGTCTTTTCAGTGATCTTTTCTAAAGGCTTTTTGCTGGATCAAGTAAGGAAGTTTTTTTTCTTCACTGGAAGGGTATGTGCAGCCCCCACGTAGACGGCTTGTTCGCTTGATCAAAGTGCTATGCTGCTGCCATCAGCGACTTGCTCGTTTTCCCAGTGAGCTGTCATCTGCCTCTTCCACGGAGCACGAGCACTGATGGCAGTTCTGCAGGCTCACTTGTTAGCGAGTGAACATTTACTTCAAGGAGTTAAAGTCTCATCAGAGAAGTGGCAGACAATTGCAGAAGACTTGGATGAAGGGAAAGAGGAGATGTATCTGTTCTGAGGTGCGTCCTGCAGAACTTGTTTTGGTAGAGTCCAAACATGATGTTTTGGCAGAGTCCAAGTATGATGTTTTAGCCAAGAAAGCTTATCAGGCTTATTGACCCTAATTTTGAAAAGTGGGAGAAAATGAATTCCACCCTTAAGGCCTATGCCACAGAGATTTATGGAGAATTAATTTTCTTTGTAGAGCAGTTTTGAGTCTCTTGTGACATGATGCACAAAAGAAACAGCTGCAAATAAATAACACTTGCTGTATTTTCCATTCCTTGAAAAAATGGTGATAATTCTGGCTCCACTTGGGTTTAAGGATTTTGTTCTGTGCGCTCTCTCTCTCTTCAGATGAAGTGAATAATAATTAGGTTCTGCAGCATTCACTGCTTTTGTTTACTCTTGGTCCAAGAAAAGAGCTCTCTCCATATCCAGGTGCCAAGGAGATACAGAAATTTGCAGGGCCAGTAAAGCAAGATGTTTAAGTTACAGGAAAAATGTACTAGTCTGGGAAACTGTTTCAAAAGTTCTTTGGTTTCCATGTGAATTAGCTGATGTTCCCTGCTCTTTCACCAAGACGAAAGATCAGCAAACGCTAAGATCAGACTTGCACCAGCATGTCTTGTGGACCATGGAAATGAAGACAACAGGGCTAATTTTCACAGAGATTTGACCTCATGAAGTTCTTTCCACTGCCCAGCAATAGACATTACGTTGAAATTATTTTCAAATACATTTTGCTGGAATTACCGAAAATCACATGAACATGGTTTCCATGTATTTTGATGGATTTATCTTCTGTAATTTTTATTGTCATAATTTTGTTGGCATTGGAGCCCATGTAAATTTTTAGCTTCAGTAAATCCCTGAGGCAAATAGTTCCATAGCTCAACTCCCTTTGCACGGGAGTAACCTCCTTTTGCTTGGTTTGAATATGTCACCTGATAGTTTCATATGATGTCCCCTATTCCTTGCTTTGGAAAAGGTGGTGGTCAACCATTCCTAAAGATGTGTTTCTTTTTTTATATAGGGCTATTTCCAGGTCTTAATTTACAGCTGCAAGTGGAATATGTTTGCATGATTTTCAGTAATTCCAATAAAAATTAGCTCAAGCCCCTGTTGTCATCAGGTGTAGAAGTTTAGTGATGTCTTCACTTCCTCATCCTTTCCTTAGAGACACCGGTTAATGAACTCCATAAATTAAAAGCAGCACAGTGACATCCTAGGAAAAGCACTGGATTGACATGCAGAAAACTTTTCTGTTTCATGCTTCTTTTGAGTGATCTTAGGTGAAACAGATCTTGCTTCTGATTCCCCACCCAATACAAATAAAGATAATGATATCTGTTGTAAAACAACTTGATATCCATAGATGAAGAGGCATATATAAGAGTTAAATGTTATTACCACATGAATTCAGAAACCTGGGTCTTTTTTTTTTCAGGTGGGTTGGTTCAGAGGAATACAAACTCTTAAGATCAAAGATATGAAGAATCATCAGTTATTTGTTAGTACTGCCAGATAAATCTTGGTGGCAATGACTAAAACTCTATACCATTTTCCCAAGGAAAGTGAGGGCTTGCAGCTTGGCGTTAGCTGAGAAAGAACTGGGACTACTAGTGAAAAATAACCCACAGTGGAAATAAATTTATTGTATTGAATTTTTTAAATACAACTAAATACATGGTACACAACACACTCCAATGCAGAAGAAAATACAGCTTTTCCCAGGAGTACTAATCTACATTGAATACTCTATTTCTACAATCATTCATTTTCTCATTTTTTCCAACAAAAAGAGAGCATATAATTTTATGTAGCATATATCATAAAGCTGGGATTTACAAAGAAGCTAAAAGAAATCAGGTATTCAAAATCCCAATGATATTCCCAGTTTCTTTGTAAATCCTACTTCCACTGCTCTGACTAGTACAACCAGGAGTTACTTAGCTGCTTTTTGTACTTTTTGAATTATACAGATGTGTATTTGTTGTAGCAAAACCATGCTTTCTCTACAAAGCCTCCACTGGTGTTCCCTGCTAATGCATTTAAAGGAAAAGAATTTTCAACTTTGCATTGATGTGCAGCAATTTTTGTCTTCAGGAATCAAACACCACACTCTTTTCTAAATAGGAACATAATTAATTCCTCTTGTTCAACAATTAGTTCACAGTTTCTACTTATGTATTGAACATGCATATTGACAGCTCTTTATGTGAAGAGAAAAGACATGAGGGAAGAGCACGCATATTTTAGTCACACTTTGCAAAGACAGGTCTTAGCAATATCATACAGTATGTTTCATGAGAGAACTGTATTCTTCTACCAGTTTCTTCTTCTCATTTAATTTTTCCAGTATGGCATCCATTAAGTATGAGGCAAAAGGAAACTGAAAAAGAAGCATAGGAAGAAAAATGATCATTTAACTTTATTTTCTTCATGTGAAAAACATTTATTAAATATCTTTAAACCATTAGATTTCACTCAGTTCTGTCAACTACCACACATGTGCATATCTGATCTTTAAAGTTCACCTGCCCTGGTTAGTGTCTGAAAATTTGCTTTCTATCATAAAAATGATAAAAGGACAGAGTAAAATGAAAAAAGATAAACACCTTATTGAACAATTCATGCTTTACTGACCATGTTAATGATGTAAACTGCAGTACCAGCATCTCTGTCATTTATCTTCAATCAGCTGATCAATAAAAGGTTACAGTCATCTCTAGGGCATGCAGAAATGGTAGTGTACGTTCACTACTCTCAGGAGGATGAGATAGAACTACCAGTACAGCTCTCAATGCTGTGGCAACTACCTTAGACTCACATGTGAAAACTTGGAAATAAAAAAACCCAAAGCAAAACAAAAACCCAAACCCCAAAAGCTCCAATTGCATCGATTGGGATATGACACAAACATCTGCTCCTCTAAAACACGGTACTAAAAAAATGTACTTATCTATTTACAGAGAAAAGCGAAAACCCCTTTTATATCTGCTCTGATATAAAGGATGCATTTGCACAATCGATGTCTTCTAAAAAAGATCTGATATATTTTTCAGTCTCATTGCTTTAATGCTTAAAGAGGTTTTCTTTCACAGTCTTGGTGCATCAGTGTGCTGTATGCTGGGAAGTACTTTTGGAGGTGGTACAAAACACTAGGCATTGCAGCTCCACGCAGAGTGGTTGGTGCTGTGCCGGAGGAGAGCAGAACAGTTTTTGTTCACCCTTGGAAAGTCTCTGTCAGCTTCACAGAGCTCTGTCAGCTTTCTTGAACTGCTAGTGAGACCAGTGGTGACTGAGGCATCAGTCCCACACCAAAAGTAACAGCTGTTGCTTATATCAGAAGGAGAGAGAATTTTACTTTAATAAGGCCACAAGAAATAAACTAGCTAAAATATAGCAGTTGGTTAGGCAGGCCAGTCTCCGCTTTTCACAACTGTAGTTCAAGGCAACACTTTTATGTCTAGAACCACTCTCTAGTTCCACACTCAAGTATCATTGCTCTGATTTTATTTCTTCACTTCTATATTCCAACTGAAAGAGAAAATTGTATGCTACTTATACCAGATGGAGTACTGCCTGTTTCCTAGATATATGAAACAAAAAACATAAAACAAACAAACAAAAACCCCCAGATGTAAAAGTACATCAAATACAAATGCTAGTGTAATGTCTGAACTGATATAAAGATATGAATCTATATACTGATATTTATAATCACTAACAAGTCAGAAAAAAAATATAGCAAGGAAAGTCTTGTTAATAGCAAGCATCTATCATGAGGTGACTGCAATGGCAATCCTACATGTTGCTCAACAGTCACTTTGCAGTTAGAGAAAAAGGATGATAATATGCATTATTTCCTTTTTCTACAACGAAGGGGGTTTTGAAGGGCTCGTACTTGCTGGCCAGACACGTCTCCATCTGTCATAAATAACTTCTGTCTATGGCAAGAATTTTCTATTAGTCATCTACATCTGTCAGCTTTCTCCTGTATGCTACTGTGATGATTTTTGGGCAATAAAGGGATCCAATTCACTCAGTAAAAATCTGTTCAGAGTAATACAAGACATAATCTTAAGCTGAAATTCTGTGACACTTACTTGCTACTATGCTTTAAAAACACTGACTCCAGCATCCTGCTTGTTCTAATTGCTCTCCCTCCTTGTCGAAATATGTTTTTTTATGAGAACAGTATACTGTTACCTCAAAGTCTCTTAATTCTTCTAGCCTAGCTTGAACTACATTCATTTCTGATACATTTCACTTCCTTAATGTTGTGCCTAAGATGAATGGTTTCTTATTGATGTCTCTGGCTCATATCATTCTAGCTACATTTTACTTGCTGCTCACTACTCACTGTGGCTTCCATATCATAGCAAAGTGATCTTTCAAGAACTCTTTCCATTTAAATCATTCATTTAAATCAAGAGCATTTGAAAGTTGAATATTATGTCATTCTTTCAACATTTGTCGGTATGCAGCAGAGAAAGTGCTGTATGTTTTTATCTGGTTTTCTTTCCATACTGACACCCAGAACTGGAGGATCTCTACAGTCTTCATCTTTTAACAGAAGCCTGTCAGATTTACTTTTAATGATGGCTCTGTAACTATCCTGGGAAGCTTTCCTCTACACTTCTCTCCAGAACGTCACAAATGTTGAAAATGTCTCTACTCCAAAGTATTCATCCCAGCTTCCAAACCTGCCATATGCTTGGGAAAGGCTTTGGGAATTCATGAGTGCTAAGTGCATACCTAAGGAGTGAAAGCTTGTTTATATCACTGATAATTATATATTTTAATACAGAATGACACTTCCTTCAAATGTTTTCCAGTTATCTGTGCCACAACCAATTTATCTGAACACTACACATTAACAATAATAGTGATCCTAAATCAGTACATTATGGTAGGCTTTAAGAGAAGTAGTATTTAATTCATTTGTACAAATTCCAATCATTTGAGAGCACAAACTACATGTGGATTTAAAGATTTTTATTTATTTACTTATCTTTACAAGAATTACAGATTTCTTCTTTGATACTAGAAAGCCATATGAATGAAATGGCATATTTCTTACACAACTTATCAGACAGATATCTTGGTGTACAGATAACTGTAAAGTAATACGATCCTAAAGTCAGGAATGCTGACAGTTACTTCTATTTCTCTCACCCAGTTATTCTGACCTTATATACTTCTTTTGGAGATCCCTTCTGCAAAAAATATAAACTAGTAATATATATCAACCTTACATGACTGAGTCTCACTCAGCACAAGCACATAAATATACACTGATCTGCCAGTGAAAAGACTTATAATGAACGTAAGGCAATTTTGTTATTCTAATGAGACACAGCGTCTCCATTCACAGAGTACAGTGTTACTTGGCCTCTGCTTCACAAAGTCTAAAATGTGTTAACATAAAAATAAAAGGATCTACTTCCTGGAATACACAAATTAGTGGTTACACCTGTTTTAAATCTCCCCACATGGATCACCAGTATAATAAGTCTGCCCAACAAAGCTATCTAAACACATTGCAGAGCTGCCTCAAATTGAATTAAGTGAACCACAAAGAATAACTCAAAATAAAACTAAAGAAACTCAGATTATAATAATTCCAAACCCTCCTAATTTCACTATGACCTAAAAGTCAAAGTTCACAAAAAAAATTAGAGAAATGCTTCACTATTGTTCTTTTTCCATTCTGCTTTGTGATGGCTGTATATACATGATTATATAAATATATATGTGCCTGTCTGTACTCTTATCCTGAGTAATCAAGCCAATCTCTCCCTATTTTGAGTCCAAGACAAGTGATGTAATGTAGTTTTGTTTGTGTGCATGAAATAAAACATAGACTTATACCATAATGGATTGTCAATGCACAGGACTGAGCTCTTATTCTCATAATGACAAGAAAATCATGGTTATTTTCTGATGGTTTGATATCAATGTTAATGGTCCCCAGGATATGGTTCAGACTGCACTGGTGCTGCTCTTTAACGTGCAGGTACTTGAAAAACCTGGTGATGGCGGCAGTGGTGAGTGTGCACAGGTGTGTTAGTGCATGGGTGAATACATATGTGTGCGTGTAAGCAGAAGACAGGCAATGAACAGAGATCTGTTCAAAAAGAAGATAGACACAGGCTGGAGAGACTAATGAAAGCAAAGTAAGTGAGCTCCAACCTAAAAAATCTGAATGGAAACAACTGTAGCTGTTAGTACACATTCCCAGATGATACCAGAGGAAAACTATATTTAGAAGCCAGTGCAAATCCTAGAAAAGGGTTGGGGAAGATCTCTACTGACGAAGAATGAATATGCAGTTCCAAAACCTGTTCTAGACATGGATTATATACATACCTACAAAGTGCCCATAGAACAGAGGGGAGGGAATTTTTCTGGAAGTTTTCACCACTGGAATATGATTTGTAGATTCATAATGAGGTCATGAGAGGAAAGATGTTATTAGGCACCTTTGCTTATGTGAGATGTGATATCCCAAGGAGTACATGAGGATGGAGGGAAGGCAAGTGCCAGTGTATATCTGATAAGGGACATGCTAAATCAATGCTGTCACTTGCTTCAATGCTTGGAAGAGTTAGGCAGATGACTTGTATTTTATTAAAAAATAGTTCTTGGAGACTTCAGGCAGTAATCTTGATTGGCCTAATATGCTGTACTCACATACAAAATTATTAATGGATTGTTCTGAGATGCTGTTCCCTACAATCAGTCACAATGAATGAAAGCCTGGAGTGGTACAAGTAATCTTGTTTAAGTTATGTGAAAAGAAGTCACTCTCTTGGTTTAGCTATGTAAGTTTCCTATGATGGGAAAAAGCTAGAGAAGGTTGCTGGCTTGTCGGGTTTTTTAAATTATTACAAAAAGAGAGCACTACTATACTGTGTCAGGTTCAAATAATAAGACATACACAACCAGATGAGAGGAAGAAAGTACGTAGAAGCTTCATCACTTGCCATGCAAGCTGTAAACCCACATACATATTAAAATAACCATACTTGTTCCCTCCTCTCCCAAATACCACAAACTGGTAAAAACTCAATGGTCTATAATGCAGTATCTCCTCCAGCTTCCCTCTCCCATGCCCAATCACTAATGCATAATCACTCTGATGTCTCTATACATGACTCAGATATCCCTGTGCAGGTAGCAGATACCCCTACGTGCTCCTGTGAAGCCTCTCCACACACAGGTTCTTCATAGGCAAGTGAACCTTTTACCTTGTATCCTAATGTCAGTTATTAAGATGTTTCATTTTTACACTTTAGTGAGAACACTCTAGTCATTGGGTGTTAATGTATAAATACAAAAAGGCAACTGAAAAAAACTTGTTGGCCATTCAAGATATAGATTTAGACAATAAGTGATTTTTACCACCTCTGTAGAATCCAGAACATGACTGTACTTTTCAATTATATGATTCTGATTTACATAATAACATCCTGATGCAGAGATGTCTCTATCAAATTGTAAGCTTCTTAGCAGTGGTGGTGTTTCTCTGCATGTGTTTCTATAGCAGTTGATAAAATAAGAACAGAAACTCTGACTGGTGTCTGTGAGCCTCAGGAATGAAAAAAATATTTATCAGTGAAATATTAACATTCATGTAAAGCTGACAGAAATTAGACTTTTTCAAGTCATAAGAGTACAGAAAATGAAGGTACAGACAAAGAGTAAAACAGAGGTGTGCTATCCTTTATCATTACACTTTGGGGGAATCTATAAAATGACAGTAAAAAGCAACTAGTGCTTCCCTCAGTACCCCCCAAAATTCTAATGCAGCAGTAAAATGGCGTATGTCAGTAATAAAAATAAAATGTCTATGGCATTTTAAATGTTATCGTACTGCCACAGTGGAATAAAATTAGCTTGAAGAATGATCTAAAGGGATATGATGCAGTTCATTATGTATAACAGCAACAGCAGCAGTTTCCCAGTGTTCATAAAGATTTCCCCATTAAATTTACCTCCAGTCAATAATTAGGAGTCCACAAATAAACCTAGGCAATTAAATCAATACTGCTGGGCAATTATGTTCCAAAGTCCTGGCTCAATGGCACAAAAAGACACTATATCAAACTGCAATATTAAGTGATCTGATGCAATTTTCAACCGAACATTTTCTCAGAATAATAGAAAAGGGGCAAGCCTGCATCTTCGTTCAAGATGCAAACCAGTATACAGTTTGCGAAGCTGTAACACTAAGTGAGCAGCCTGATATGAGCCAAGTCCTGACACAAAGCTTTCATTTCACCATAAGCTTTGTTTTTCTGATCAAAATTGTTACCAATGCCTACTAAAGGAAACCACAACTAAACTCTCTACAAGATATGAGTTAAGCATTTTAAACGGCACAGAGCTCTTCTGTGAGCTGCTTCCAAATAGAGACCAAGAAATCTTAGCAATTTCCACCCATGTGACTTAGCATAGACAGAAATGAAAAGCAGAGCTGGCTGCTCCCAAGAAGCACTAATCCCTTTGCAGTTCTAAAGATGGCTGGCTCGCCAAGAATTACTTTTACCCTCAGAGCTCCTCCTGAGGAACCCCACAAGATGAAGCAAAAATTGCTGAAAACCACTATTAATTTGTACACAAACTTACACAGCTGCGAGCAATGAGCTCCTCTATCCTTAGTTAACATTTGCAATCCTAATATAGTTGGTTACACAGTCAAGAACCCCCTCACTCCCTGTGCCTGGTTTTTGCTCCTTGTGTATATCAGACAAAGAGAAGTGATAAAATTCTGCTTAGGATTTTTTATTGATTTAACAAAGAATAACAAAAAAATAGAATAAGAATTCTTCATCATATTCCATGAATCTGATTCCTATTTTAGAGTCCATAATACGGAAAGAATCTTGAAATTTACAGATTTTTAAAAAAATTCTTCAAATTAAGGCAATTTAGTGAATAGAAATATTTGTGCTTTTACTACTGAACACCATGTAATACTATGAGGTTAAATTAAAATGCCAGTATTTCTGAAAAAGCCAGTAAAAGCAAACTGGTATTTCCATCTCTTCCACTGCAGCAATTAAGCAGTCTTAATGGTAGTAAGTTTTGATAATGAAAGAGGCAAAAACTGTCATTTCTTAAAAATCCGTCCATAGGACATAATCTAGACACAAAAGCTATTAATGATAAAATATATAAATCTGCATGTGAATGTTCCCTTGAAATGGCTTTCAAAATATTTTCAATCATTCACATTCTTAACTGCAATGAACTACATTACTAATGGACCCATGGTTGTGAATATGCATTAGGAACACTGGATTTATGAATCAAAGATTATTTTTTTTCAGACATCAGCTACCCATCATCTGAATAAAGGAGACAACTAAAATACAATGGAAAAGTTTCAAGAGTCAGTGTATGTTGTCAGTGATGTCCAAACTAAAGCTGGCTGTGGCTAGAAAAGCAGGGCTCTCACCTGCCAATAAACTGCCCTTGATCACTTACAAGAGGGGAGCATCCCAGCAGACTCTGTGTGTATTAAAAAAAAGACTTGAAAGAGAAGAAAAAGTATAACACAGGTCACAGCGGCAGTCTCAATGGACCCCTCAGGGATTTCTGCTAGTCTCAGCCTTGTCATCCTCTATGCAGCTTTACTCTCTGCCCAGAAAATGTCGATAGGAAAATGTTTGAGGGGCCTCTGGTGGAAATTTTTTCATTCTTTCTGCATTGACAGGATGCCAAATCAATATTTACTTCCCACTAACAAGCTGCTCGATGTCTCAGTAGAAAATATTGTAGAGAATGCGAGAAGACACGATAATAAACAGCTGTCTGGCTATGAGGAAAACATGAATTGACTGGAAACAGGTCCACAGTAAAAGGTCACTGAAACCCATGAACTCCTCAGGTGTCCATATCAACTACTAACTTTAAAGGCACGTAATAAAAAAACCTCTTTTTCCTAAGAGGTATGAGAGAATGGATCCTTTTCACTCTAGCAAGCATTACACACTGTTTCAATAATTCAATTAACACATTTGTGATGTGTGCTGTTTTTCTCCAGCATTGTTTCACTGGTTTCAGCTGCTAAGTTAGCTATCACAAATCCTTGGTTAAGATCTCTTCAGTTTTATCCAGTGACTGTTATTTTAAGAGAAATAAAAAGGAAACACTACAGAACAAGGATCTTACATTGCCTTATCACAGTATAGTTTGGGACCATCAATGGCAACATAATTACAAATGCAACAGATTAATTACAAACTAAAATCACTTAGCTGCTCAGAGTAGAAAGTTATAATTCATTAAGGGAAGATACAAATTTAGCACCTGTGCTTCAAGAAGTTTCTGTATATACTGCAGCCACTCTTTATCTTTTTCAAATTCCATTTTTGCCTTTGCTGTTTCCTAAAAACAGAAAAATATAACAAAGACACAGTTATTTCGACGCCACCCAAGAAGAACATAATGAACAATAAAGGAAATGTGTAACTGTGTATATATTGACTAAACAGCATGTGGAAGTGGGAACCATGCTTGCAAAACTAGTTACCTGAAGCATATCCACCAAGTAGGAGGGCTCTGTTAAATTTATAAACCTATCCTTGTCTGTGTGTATCCCTAGAAACGTGCACGGCATGTCCTTTCACATGAATATACAGGTGTACATTTGATCTATGTGTAAATTTTATGAGTTCAATGTAAAGGTTCCTGAGTCTACACAGTGATAAATAGAATATGTATCTAAAATGTGTGGTATAAATTCATCACCTGTATTTTAAATTTGTTTTCTATTTACAGTTACGTATGTTTCTGTGTTTTACACATATATTCACAACAGTGATTACTGCAAAAGATGCAGGATGCAGAAATTACTTTGAGAATGAGATAAGCATGGAACAATTCTGTCAAAGTGAATCACTTTACAGGGGTGTATAAATGTTAGTAAACAGGGCATAAATCAGTCCATTTTATTTGTATTCACGAATGTAATCCATATCAGTGCATACACATACAATGCACCTTTATTTAACCAATGTGAAAACTCTCTTTTGTGATTTCTGTTAATATAAAGCTCCAATAAGGCTAAACCTAACTCATCACCAGAGTACTGTTACAGCCCAGTCATGGTCAACTCCTAGACACTATTATTAGTGTACAGTGTTTTTCATGTATTATTTGATCAGGCCTAAATAAATCTGGATAAGAAATCCTGTTACTGTGTCCATTTAATAGAGGGTGATTTGATGAAACATTATCAAATATTTCATAGTAAAATATTTGATAGAATCAACCAAAAAAAAGCAATGGATTCCCCCAGAAACAGTCTACTAGAAATACCTTTAATAGGTATCACAATTCAAGAAAGGAAGCATCAATGGAATCAATCTGGCACAGCAAGACACATTCTAATTTTGTTTTCATTAATGCAGAAGTCTATTTAAGATGTATAACTCTGCCAAATAGTCTCAGGAAAAATGAAACTACTGAGGATTTTCAAATAATGTCTCTACATCTACATGCTCGAAACAGTCTATTTATATTTTATTTATGCATGCCTGAAATCTTGCCACCTTATGAGTCTCTAACCTGACCTTTTTATTTAAATCTAGCCATTCTGTTCTCTTTGCGCTGGATGCTGTGCAATGAAATTCCAGTCTTTACCTGGAAATCCTTTTCTTCAGGAATGGAAATATACAGCATCTTCTGATCTAGCCGCTTTTTACGGAAGAGTCCTTAAAATAACTTACCTCATCATCTTCTACTTCTAATATCTCCTCAAGATCAGTTGTTGAAACATTAAGGATAGACGCTGCCAACTGAACAGACTCTTGGGAAAGACTCTTTTTGCGTGCTCTCACTTCTCTCATTTTTTTTGCCTGTTTAATTTTTGTTCTCAGCTCTTGTACGGTGTGCTGTAACTCTCTGGTTAGAGCCTGAAAGGTGCAAGGAAAAAATATGGTTGCAATTTTTCTTAAAGTGCAAACACTATGGAAAAAACAGTATCATTTAGACTAAGCTCCTTTACATGGCACTTATCTGCATTGTGTGTTACTGGTTCAATAGGATACGTGCTATAATATTAAGTAACATGGTATTTAGAACACAAAATATTAATTAATACATTAAACCAGAAAATGTTCTTAAATATAGATACAATTTTTTGTTGTGTGTCTTCAGCAAAATAACTATATTCATAATGCCTTCAGTAGTAAAACAAAGCAGTTTCCACAGAATCAATTAAAAATCCTTTCCTGATCCAGTCTACCAGAAATGTTCTTGACATAACAACAGAACTGTCAGGCTTTACTTTGGTCAAACAGAAATCTTTTTAAAGCTTATTCATACCTCAATGCATGAAGAAACACCAGTATACCTCTTTATTCAAAACCTAAAATTTTGGTTCCCACCAAGACAGGGTAGTTCAACACTGTCCTGGCTACCGATTCTTCCCAATATAATTTCTACAATTTAAATCATCACAGTAGTGGTTATCCATTGCTGATAAGCAGCATACCCTTAGAGCACACAAGTCCACCATATCATTATTATTCAAGGCTTGCATAGCAAGGGTGGTATCCTCCATGCAGCTGGCCCATACAGAAGGCCTAGCCAGGCCAGGCAGGCTCTTTGCAAGGGTGCTCTCAGCAGACAGCAGCTGTTTTAAACAGATAGCAGCTCAGGCAGCGGGAAGAAGGTCAGGTGCCAGACCAGAACCAGTGCAATTGTTTTTCAACCCCGGCTTTGAGAAGGTCTGAAGCAGGGGTGCCAAAAGAATCCTCAATTTTAGATCCCTTTTCTGCTCTTGAAGACTTTTAAGTTAGTTTTAAGCAAGAACTAGAGCTTGATAAGATGTCTGATGCTGCTAATGCTGCATAATGAAACTGCCTTTATTATCATTACCACTATTAGTAGTAACTAATAAAGAGAATAATAATAATAAAGGACAATTTTTCTATGATCACTTCTGAATGATCTGGCTAAGCCAGAAAGATGCTTGCAGCTTAAAAAAAAAAAATCCAGAAAACCAGAATAATACTATTGAAAGAAAACTGTTTGAAAGGTTTAAATGACAGTAAAGGAGAACCATTATCTGGAGCAGAAAAAAGGGATTACTGGGATTTAGTAAAGCTGATGTAAAAACCTATGAAAAGTAAAAAATAGCAAGATGACTAGAGAAAAAACTGCACTGGTGGTTAACGGGAAAGAAGAAACCCAGCAGGGGTGAGACCACTCCCCTGTGTTTATTTAAAACTAGAATAACAGAAACAGTATGAAAAATCCTGCTGAAAAGACTCTGTTGGCCTGAATGAAAGATGAATGGAATTAAAACATTATTTTGGTTTTTGTTCCCCAATACCAGACAAGTACTGAGCTCAAGTACTACCTTCCACAGCTGAACATGAGCCAAACTGCACAACAAAGAATTGATGGTTCAAGTTCACACCTCTTCTACTCCTGAAGTTCTCCCATTCAGTGAAATAACACTAAGCGTTAGCATAAATCATCAGTTGTATAACTGAAGTTATTTTGTTTCAATATGCAACTATGACAAAAGCATTTTATCAAAAGCAGAGCAAGACAATTTTATTTAAAAATTGTTGGCTGAAAGAAAAGAGCAATAACTCATTGTCAGAAGATCCTCCTAGCCTATTCAACTTCCATGACTCAAGCAGAACTGTGATTGTCAACACAGACACATTGGCTGAGTTTAAAACGAGAGAATAAGGTTTTCTTTCGATTGTCATATGTGGGGCTTATCTTATTAAACTATCTCACACCGGTAGCTGATTAACTCCTGAGAATTCTTTTTCTGCAGAATGCCTTCAACCCACAAAAACTGACTGCAGAATTATGAAGCCTGTTTATTGGCATTTGGGGTAAAGCACTCTACAGCCTCTAGTGTATTCAAAATATAGTCATTTGAAAGCACTTGCTGATATATTTCAAAAAAGCACTATGGAGTCATCCGATTCCAAGATCTGTTTATTTTTCTACCACTTCCCAACTTACCATTTTTCTGTACTTATCTAAAATGTAATTATTAAAACCAAAATTACCCTACTATAAATTTGGGGAGAGGAGGTACAATGAAATTTGTCCCATTTTCTGATTCAAGTGTGGGTCCCTCCATTCACAGTATTTCCAGCAAAATATCTTGTATATAGACCTGTCTGCAAGTACAGAAATGAGATGAAGAAACTTGAAATGTTATAGGCAGGCAGCTAGGGCAACTTGGGTCAAGCTTATAGAAGGAAGTAGACTAAGAGAAGAAAGAGCCCCAAGTGGAAAAGCACACACTATGAAAAAAAAAAATTACAGATAAATGACAACATATTTTTGTAGCATTTGAAATGGTCCAACAGTAAATTGGCTTGTGCAACATGTATGAGATGTATTTGAATACGGAAAAATAAGCTCAACTGTACTTTTTAAATCAAATTGAATCAGCTTCCCAAATTTTGAAAATAACATCTCTCTCAGACTTAGGTGATCAGGCTAGAAGATGCACATTGGTATAATGGTGCAAAGAAGAAATGTGAATTAAAGGAGTAAAATATCAAGGAAATTAACTGCAAAGGCACATGGAAAGCCTACAAATAATGATAAATAGCTGAGCACAGAGAAACAAAAAGCATGATAATAGACAAAGTTAAACATTGACTTGAACATCTCAGACATACAAACATTGCCAGACAATAGTCTTATGATATTATTAGATAAACTTTATTGGTGTATCCAAACTCTGAAAGAGACTCATGATGAATGAACAAGCTGATAGCAATAGCAACAGTGGATCCCAGAAACTGTAGCTCCACTGTGTTTGTCTTTTAGTTCAGAGCTGCAGAAAGGAAGGTACCAGAAAGACCCTGAAGATTCTACAGCAGCAATTAAAAAAAAAAAAAAAAAAAGAAAAAGAAAAAGGAAGTTTAAACAAAAATCAAGGCAAGATAAAATTACAATTAATAGATTTGATATGCAAGCATACACATTATATATAATCACAGTAGATCATAGAGGACTTACACTTCAATTCCTTTTTCCCCTGAGCAGTTCTAATACACTAAAGCATGTGTGAAATACACACCATATGTGAAAAATAATGCTATTTTATGGCCTTTTAAATTGGACTCTCAGAAACCGACTATTTTTGAACCTGCCTTCTTCACATTATTAAGCTGTAATAACAATGTTTTGATATACATTTTTCACTGCATAAGTGCCTTAAAAAATGATAGCCTCCCTATGACTTTAAGTTGTTTTTTTCTGTTGATATATCCTCATCCATCATACACTAATGTATTCATGTGCTAAATTGTTTACTTATTAGTGATTTCATTTATACGTCAGTTCATGCTTTACTATAGAAATGTTCAACGTCAAAGCCACACAGGTCTTTAACTGAGTTAGGAAGAACCATTTCCAAACTGAAAATGACAAAAATCTAAAGAGTTTACCAACACAGGTTTGGTTGGTGAGTGTACTGAAGCCAGTATAATATCATTCTTTGATTAAGAAACTGATCCAATGCATTCTGGAGCTAACTGTAGGATTTTAAACTAAAACAATTCCCACCGTATTTCAGAATTGCTTGGTTTTAAACTTATAAGCATACACAGGTGATACAAACCGCCTGCAATGAAATCAATGCAGAATATGACTTCAGTACTGTGTTGATGTATGATAACAATGCCTTTATTAGTACTAGTAATACTAGCATTTGATCTTTTCTCTTTGTTTTTCTTTGATGTCAAATCTAGGTGATATTTTGTTAGTAAACCCATTTTCCCAACTTAGATGTTACCGTCAGAGTTATTCCTGTGGGACACACTTAGCTGCTACCAGCCAACTAGAATAGGAATCCCTGATTAATTCCTAAAAACAAATCTACAACACATCTTGTCAGATCAGTGCAATTGCTACTGGTCTGACTAAAAAATTAATAAGCTTAAAATTCTAACAACATGAGCTTAAAGTACCCAGCTTTTTTTAATCAGTAGCAGTTGTTGCATTATCTACCAACTCCATATGGTTATATAGTACATATTACATATACTGGGTTGCATACAGTTCTAAAATATCTCCCTTATAAGCCTTTTTACTTTATTTTCACAACCCCAAATATTCACTCTTTATAATAGTTTTCGATTGTGGTCTCATGCAACCACTTTTTAGCACCACATCTTTTGCCAGTTTTGATATGTATAAAGACAAAGGTCTTCTTTCATTTAAAAGGTCATATTTAATTAAACATTCAAAGAAGCTGTGGTGATACACAGACCCTGACAACACACTATTAGTAAGGCCTTCACATCCCCAAAAGCTGACACTAGTTGATCCTGGAACTGACACAAATTGATCAATGGCCCCAAGTAGTGCCACATGACGAAGTCAATGCCTAAAACTATTATCATAATTACCATGTTCATTTACACACTCTATTGTTATTGTTTGTAGTATAATAAAACTTAATGGCCTTAAGACAAACTAAAGTCTGATGGTAGCACTGTAGCTATTCGTAGCTAGATTTCAATCTTGCAGTGGTGCAGATCTCATGGCAGAAGCCATGGCTCACATTAGTTATGGAAAACTGTAAGCTTTACTGTGCTTTGTACACTAGTAATAATGTTGTGCTGGGCCTGGCTGGGACGGAGTTAATTGTCTTCTAGCAGCTCCTACAGTGCAGTGTTTTGGATTTGTGACTGAATTGATAACATAATGTTGATAACACACCAGCTATTGCTGAGCAGTGGTTGCACAGCACCAAGGCCTTCTCTGTTTCCCACCCTGCCCCCTCAGGAAAAAGCAGGCTGGGGGTGCACAAGAAGCAGGGAGGGGATGCAGCTGGGACAGATGACCTGATTTGGCCAAAGGGACATTTCATACCATATAGCGCCTTGCTCAACAAAAAAACTGAGGGTGACGGGGGACCGGCCTGGCAGGTAGCCATTGCTCAGAGACTGGCTGGGCATTTGTCCACATCCCTTGGGGTTTCCTTCCCCTCTTTCCTTCACTTATTAAACTGTCCTTACCTCAACATGCAAGTATTCTTGCTTTTGCCACTCCTATTCTCCGCGGGCAGAGAGTGAGCAAGCAACTATGTGGTGGTTAGCTGCTGGCCAGGGTAAACCAACCACAAATGTATAGAACAGTGTAATATACAGAACAATTCCATACATAATATTTTGTGTGTAGTTCAATATGAACAAGTAATGTGTTTTTAAAAACTCACTTGTTTACTTTTGTAGATTGGAATGGTGTAAGGATGTGACCCAGAGCATCACACCAAAAATGAAATGAAGAATCTTTTCTGAAACAAGGTTAGTTTCCTAAAGAAACAAAAGCATTGTGAAGATGTTGCAGCTGTCTGTGGAAAACAAGATCTGAATTTCACAGAACTGAATGGTGAGTTTAAAGAACTTCTCCACCATCTTTAGTAGAACAATTATTGCTGGTCAGGGCAAATTGTAGTGCTGTGAAAGGTTGAGAAAGCATTACCACCCCAAATAGCTCACGATCAACATGACAAAACAGAATAAATGGACAAAGTGACAGAAACAGATGATGTCATGCACTGTTTCAGCAGCTGAAACAAGCATTCAAGTTTCTTCAATAAAAGTACAGTTATTTCATCCTTATTGCTTCTCTGAAAATGACTTTCAAAATACTTCCAGTAATAATAATATTTAAACTGATCTCACAGCATGACTGCTGTATGTCAGAGAAAAGAACTCTTCTATAGTAATTTTATTTTTTTATTTATATATTAAGTTACCTCAGGTAGCTCTTTCACTTGAATAAATACATTTTCTAGGTGTTACTTTTTTTCGATCAGAAAAGGGACAAGAGTGTAGACAAGAAATAAACACAAGACAGACCACTGCAATAGATTTGCCTGGCCAAGGGCTATAACATGTAGCATTCTGACCCACAGGAATGAGTCAGCCTCAGGAGGTTAACTTAATTCTTACAATCCCCAGAGATCACATGTGATTTCAGAAACTCCAGTAGATGCCCTGAAATTAGAGTGTAAATGTGTAGAGGAGATATAGACCAGTCTTAACCTTCCTCTGCCAACTTCAACATTCAGTACCGACGAAGAATGGTATTGACAAATATTGAAATGGTAGTTATGTTATTTTACCAATGTCACACAGGTCACATTTATAATGCGGTGTGTTGGTTCTATTTACGTGTCTTCAGTCACATGTTTCTGCTTTAGTTCTAAAATTTATTCTAAATAAAATATTCTAAATTTCTAAAATATTCTAAAGTTCTAAAATATTATTCTAAAATTCAAGCTACATGGCTCAGCTTTTTATTTGTACCTATTTGGAAGAATTAAGATTGGCTTTTATTATCTTTTCCATTAAGAATAAAGTAAACAAGCTGTAAAATGCATTAAAACCAAAGCAAAACAAAAAGATAGACTCAAGGGAATATCAGAGTGACAATACTACCTTAAAGCTAGCAGAGCTGCAAAGTTTCAAAGGCTAACTCAATAAAGAGCTGAAAGGGAGAAATAAATCCAGAAAAGCTAGGTATCACATTGATATATATGATTTAAAATAAGCAATCTTATGTTGATTGGCACTCAGAATATTTCTCACAACTTCACAGAGATCAGTGGAAGACGAAAGCACACACTGCCTGGAAGAAATGCCTCACCTGATGACATGTAAGAATTCCATTTTAAATAAAGATTGAGAAATTGCAGTGTATACATACAAAATAATGTGATACTGCACTTGCATCTACAACCTGATTTTCCACAAACATTAACACAAGCAATTCTGAACACACATGTGCATAACTAAGGATCTATTGACAAGATCTGAAAAATGAATTGAACTAACTTAAAATATTACCAGCCTCTTCTACCCCTGTGGCAAAAGCTATCTCAGTTTGCGGTCCAACATCCTAGCCCACCCCTGCCTTCTCCATGGCTCTGAGTAGGGATGACAGACTGTGAACTAGAAAAGGTGAATTCAGTAATAGCCCAAACACAACTATAGTAAAAACATCTGCAGAAGCATAGACAGATTTGCACAGTGTTGTTTTGCAACTACTATTGTTAAACCCACCACAGCTTTCCTGACAAAGGCCTTGAGTGACACAGTATAAAAGGAGCTTCAGGATTTCAGTATTTGATCACAAACCTCAGCTTCCTAGCATTTAGAACTGGAGACCCAAAAACCACTTAAAATGCAATAAGGAAGAAGAATATAAGGTACAATGACAGAAATGAGAAATTGTTGCATAAAATTTGATATCTGATTCCTATCACAGGTAAGATTTGAATTTGTACAACAATGCTGGCCTAAGCTGTGTTATTCCTGCTTGTCATTAGAACAGAAGGAAGAAAGCCTCATTTGGCTGGCAACTGTTTAAATACTGTATTTCTCCACATTTCTCCAAAATATCTTTGCTACCAATCTCATCCTACATCCTCTATCAAAATACCATTCCTTCTTGATTCAAAACCATTGAAAACAAATGATTTCTTTACAACCATTTATTTTCAAATACAAAATTGAGAATGTTCTTTTGACTGCATTTTCTTAAACAGCTCCATTTGCGGAAAACCATAGGGAAGAATACAAAAAATATTTCAACCTATTATTTGACATTTATAAGAAAAAGAAATTGAATACATTGTGCTGTGTTCTAAAAGATAGTTCACAATACAAGTACACAATATATACTTAAGAGTTTACTTCTGTGTTTTAAAATTCCCTTTGTGATTCAAAATTAGGAGGTTTTGTATTCCTGGTCAGCTTTTCTCTTTTTCTTTTCTAATCCTCTCTTGATAACTGTTTAGCTGTCACACTTACATTTATGTCTGAAATCCTGTCTTAAAAACCTGTCTCTTTTCATAACATTCTTTGTAACATGACTTTAGGTAGAATGAAGCCCCTCTTACTGCATCAGCTAGGCACCTCATTTATAGACCATACAGCAGCTAATTACTGATATGGGGGACATTTGGTTATATATAATATTACAGTTTCAGTTATCTAATCTCTCCTGTACATTAAGCTTTAAGACTGTCAAAAACTTAAGTTGTAGACCCAAATGTTTTCAGACTGATGCTTCTTTTTTAAGTATCAGCAAACATTCCACAGTTTTCATTGTACTGTTGCTAAATTTTCAACACAGTTACCATGTTTTGTGACCTATAACAGGGAAAATATAATAGTTTCCTTTATAGCAGAGAATGAGTTGAAATATGTATAATCAGTGTGAGATGACAGGCAGAATATTTCTGTCAAAATATATTGGTTTCTAAAATTATATTTATGTGAAATGGGCAATAATAATAATTTAAAGTCCTATTTACTTCAGCATTTAAGTCCTACCTCATTTACATTAATTTTTTCCCTGCTGTAAATTCTTTGGTTTCAACAGAATTACCTCTGTTTTACACAGGTGCTAGCAAAATTAGCATCATTCCTTTAAAACTTCATATATTACAGTTATTTACACAGAGAAAAAAAAAGGCACTGACAGAGATCAGAGCTTCACACACATGTAGTAAGAGATGCCTGGGATCTCAGATAGTTTATTATCTGAACAGTTAGGGCAGACAAAGTCAGCACAGTTATACCGGACATGGCAAACTAAGAATATTCAGGGCAGACCAAGAGGTCTGAGTCACTGAGGTGAAGCAACTCTCCAAAGGTCACATAGCAGGTCAATGACCAAGATGTGAAGAGCACCAAGATTTCCTGATACTCAGTTCAGTGTCTGAGCTTATGCTATCTTTCTGCAGAAACACACACAAAGCGCAAAAACTATAAACCAGATGCCCTGTGTAAGACCATTGCACTGTTGAAACAAATGTGTTTGAAACCCAATTTAAGAGGTCAGCTCTGACATTCCTTATATTCTTAAAAAAAAGTCTATAAATCTTATCAACTGTGTTTTCTTAAAATACTGTCACTTGTTGTTTTTTATGATTCCATCCTCCTAGAGCAATTCCCATCTCTCTGCAGCTCATTTGGCAGGCCCGTTGGGGAATCCCCTCACTCCCACCTTTCTAAATTACTGTGGAGATTTCGCAAGGCTCTGTATATGGGTACTTTCTGTTCCCTCTGCTTCAGCTTGCTTTCTTAGTAATCTGATCAACATACATTGAACAATTATTTCTACATAAATTCTTAAATAAATCATTACTGGAGACCTTTCTCCTTTCCAATTTTTGCTACTTCTGTCATTTCGCCAAAAAGTTTTCCAATCACTTCAAGCCCAGAGCTTTTACTATATACTTTGTACTCACGCATCCATCCCCCAAGTCTTTCAGTTATCCCTTTTTCCAGTCAACATAATTTCTGTCTTTTAGACCCTGAACTGGCCATTATCTTTAAACTAGACATCTTCCTAACTATCTCCAGATCATGCACAGGGCTCAGTATCAGCTTTAAAAAGCAGTCTCTCCAAGCCATTGATAGGAATCACAGGTGGATCTATACCACTCCAGGGAATGCATGGCAGAGTCTCCAAGTAGCTCCCAGCTGAGCCTGTTGCAGTCTTAAGTCTGAAAAACTTAGAAGATTTTTTCTTTTATTTCCTGAGGCAAAAAAAGGAAGTTATTTGCAAGCTGGTGAAGACAGTTTCCTGTTCAGCTCAAGTTTGTTGGATCTGCTCACAGAGTATCTATTATTAGAGAGTCAGTCTATGAGAATGGTTCCCAGGCACTCTAAGAAAAATAAAATTAACACTAATATTGACAAAATCACCTGTGTAAGTCAAACATGCATCTAAACTTTGCAGGAGAGATACACGCACAGCTACAGAAAACTAACATGCCTTGCAATTTGGTTACATAGGTTGAATCATTTAAATCAATTCCTCTAAACTCTTAATACAGAGGGGGATTTAAAAAAAAACCAACGTATTTTAAGCTACATCTGTTATCATCTTTACCTATCATAGTCAAAAACCAAAGTGAAGTGCTATCCTTCTAAGCCTAAAAAGCAAAGAAGAAGAAGAGTAAGGAAAAGCTTTTCAAGGTTATTCTATTCATTCTTCATTTTTAGTAATCAAGATTTTATCCATTAAGACATCTATATTATATGCTGTTCCTGGCACACTGTATGCATCACTAACCGTATGCCTTCTGTAAACTATAAGACTTCAGCCATTCACTTCATTCATTAAAATTCACAGGGCCTATTATTCTGTTTACAGTCTAATAGATATTCACTGTCACTATTCAGGCCTCTGATTCAATTTGCCTAAATCCCAGATGCAGTGTAATCCTGATGGAGATTGGCTTAATTTATCACCAATTTCTCCTCAGAACCAAGAAAGGTTGGTGTTTCATAATAAAAGCTGTGTTTCTCCTTTTTTCCTGAAGCAGCACACACAGTTAAAAAGAAGTAATAAATGCCTGATTTTTTTTAATGGTAAGATTTTTTCAGTTACACAAATTTTTCTTTGTGTATAGGACACCTTCTCTCAAAGGTGTGTATTCTGCAGATAAGAATACTGATCCTCATCAGACTGCAACACATCCCTGTAACCAAATATTATGCTGATTCTGACTGAACACAGATTGGCAGACTCATCATCTACTCCATACAATACAAAATAAACACTCTGTGTATACTTTTCTAGGTAAAGTGTTGACAGTTTGGAGTGTAATAAATGAAATATGCTTATTTTTTGGCTTTTAAGTGTTCCCAGTGGGGAATATTTTCTAGCAACTTGAAGTCATATTAAAGGTGTCCACTTTCAAATGAAAACTGACAGTGCTGATTTACCTAAGTGATACTATCTCCTGTCAGTTGCAGAATGACCTAGTGACCTGCTGAAGACACCTCTGTTTGGTCAAACAACACTTCCAAATTGGAATGGTTTATATACAATTGTTTAAACTTTTAAAAATAAATCAATTTTCCTCTGCACAGCAAACTTTAGTTCTCTTTCAATAAAGTTAGTCCGTTTTTGTTGATTATAAAATTTTACGATCACCTATTATGCTTAGCATTTTTAGAAGAAGAAATATATTATCATTCAAATGGCATCCCGCATCTGATCTGGG
>JAVJGG010000074.1:47039960-47132460 GCA_035590195.1 Aviceda cuculoides
CCCGGGCCTGGAAGAGGTTGGAGCAGTAGTACTGCCAAAAAACCTAAATCCACATGGTTTAAGAATACATTCAGCAATGGAAACATCCTATGAAGAATATCTCTTACTGTCTTACCATAACTGGAGAATTCTGAGTCCCCTGCAAGGATTTACTTCTATCCAAAGAACTGACTTTGTAGCTAGAGGTACAGGCAGTAGCAGTGTACTTGTGTTGCTCTCTTGTTGGAAAGGAGCTGATAAAAAACAACAGAATATTTCCCCCAAATATTTGAGCCTCCCAACCCAACTACTAATTTTTGCCAATTATTTTTTTCTTTTTTTTTTTTAATTTATTTTGAGATAAAGAGCAAATAGGATGTCATCTGCATATTGCCCTTCTGAGAAGAACATGTTTCCTGGCAATGCTCTACCTTCCCCAACATAGAACAGTTCAAGAGAAAAAGAAAACAATGGTAAATAACAGGAATTTGCCAAATTACAGGAATTTTTAACATGAAAGTGGTAAGTCATTAATTAAGACTTATTATTTGTCACAGGAGGAAGTTTCAGGTGACATTTTCAACTTCTGTGACCCTCTGTGGTACACAAAAGCTGGTGCTCTGGGTTTTCAAAAGGTTAACTGCATTTTCATGAGCTAGCTCACAATTGACCCATATAGCGTTTATGATGACGTTTCATAAATGGAGGAGGGAGGAAGTTTCATACGGGCAGAAATGAGCAGTGAGGGTCACTCAGAGGTGGGACTTTTTAAGAAGTGTTAACTTACCTTAACCTGCATATTAAACTACAGACCAAGATAGCAGTGAGAAAATATGCCATGGCAAAACTGATGCCAGGATTCAAGGTAAAACACAGAAAGGTAAGGGAGACTGACATATATTGGGATATAAGGTAAGCTGACTGAATGGCAAATCACTGAAAGAACATTACTTGGACAAGCAGAGGTGGAATAAGGCCTGCACGTAGTGTATGTCAAACAACAGAGCAAGGGGGAAATGCACGTAGCTTAAGCCCTTCTCTGAGTAGCAGAAATTAGGGCAGATATCTTAAGAGAGGGTTAGATCCCCGGGTAGATCCACTAAGCTTGCCAACTAAACTGCCATGGGTCTTGATTTGGGCAGTCAATTCTATCAGATGGTTGTACTGGAGACATATCAAGAACAATGCCAGAACAGACCAGATGTGAACTGTGCTTTGGTGGGTATCCTCTGTGGAGGGCACACAAGCCCCAAATCACAGAGGCATTATGTAAGTGAGAAATGCACTCAGATGATTTTGAAGCATTCAGCCGCCATCACCTATTTATTACAGCCACAGTTGAATATAAGTACCTTATTGAAACTTCAAAACGTCTTCCTCAAAGTCAGAAAAGTTCTGATATTTTCATGCTCAGGCAGATACTGCAGATTAATTTCTAAAAATGAGTTTTGCTGATGTACAAGTTGAATGAGACAGACAACACTACTGAGTCTGGAGCTTACAAGGGTCTGTAACAGCAATATATGGTCAAAGTCTAGGTGAGCTAACAAAAAAAAGGAAGTATAGTAACGCAGGAAAACAGAATTCCTGCAGGATTTTGGACAGTTTCATAGTAAACTAGTATGCTGTACCCTATGTTCGGTAGATATCCAGTCAAGTAGTCTAATAGTAGTCTTTTAACTTTATCCAATGGCCTTTTTCTGCATGCATTGTCACAGGTACTAGAAACACAACAAAGAACATTTTGCTCTGGTTGCTGTGCTGCAAATAACTGGCAAGCTCCACCTCAGGAACCAATAGTGCAATACACGTTACAGAAAATACTGAACACTATGATACACTATAGAAATTAGATGCGTGGTTCAAAGAGAATTTATGGTGCTGATGGAAGCTGGATGGAATGAAAACATGTGGCTTTATAAAAGGTATCTAAAATACTCTCACAGCCACTTGGTCCCTCTTACAAGTATTTTGTGTTCTTCTGTAATAAAAATGTTTTATTGGGCCTTGCTTACATTACAGTTACAGTCTTACTTTCACTATTATTTATCAGTCTTCATAAATGCCATTGACAAATTTTATCAGGATTTGATATCTAATTCTGTGAAAATGTTTAATAATCAAGTTTAGCTCTGATCTTTACAGAACTCTAGAAACACCTAAATTTCATTAATTACTTTTCAGATGAACTGCACAAGCCGTTTTTAATCCATTTAATATATTATTGATATTGCATTGCCTACATTTTTTACCTGAACATCTCAGTGATAGGTCAGACATTCTAAAAACAGTTTATTAAAATTAATAGTAAACTTTATCAACTGACTTGAACTGCCTTGCAGAAATCAGATTTATACAATGCAACTTACTTTCCATAAAGCCATTCTACGTGTAACTATAGTCTGATGCTTTAATACTTTAATAATTGAATTTCACATCAGATTTTCATTATTTTAGACAGAAATGAGGTCAGACTAACTGACCTAAAATACCTATCCTGACTGAGCTTTCTGAATATTGACTCGATATTATCATTCTTTTAGACTCATGGCAGTGTTACAGTATATATACACTTACTTTGAACACTCATTGAAAATGAGGATCATCAAGAGAAAAATTCCCTAATCAGCCCTATAAAGTTGTAAGCTATAAAAGTTCTCCATTTAAAAATACAACTTCTTTCTAGAAATTGTTTAAAATCCTCCATTGGCTACTAATAGACTGGGAATGTTTCATTATCTTTATATAACATCAACCTACTTCCTTCCAGATACAAAACAGAAATATTCATACAAGACTTCTAACTTTACATAGTTACAGAGTTATTTTATCTAATAATGGGTCGTATCCACCCTGTAATATCTATCTTACTATTAGTACAATTTTAAATCCTGCCTGTTTACTATTGTTCTTGGCCTTGCTATGCACAGATTTGCTCTCGATTTCTTTAGCCTCTATACTCTATTGCTCCTCATATTTTCAGGTTATTATCTATAATCCATTTTCCACTTCCTTTATATTGCCTTTTTATTTCTAAATATTGTGTTATCTTTCCTATCAAACTGAAAAAGATATTTATATGGAGCTACCCTCTAATTATGGAACTGTGGTTTTTGGTTACTTAATAAACTGTTACAGTGCACAATTTCTATTTATATTTTCTACCTCTGTCTGTCAGTCATAACAGCTCTGGAGAAATGAGCTGCTCCCAGTCAAACTGTTTTAGATGCCCTATTGGTTGCCACTGAATGTGGTTTAGGACATCACACCTGATGCCTACACCACACTCCAACAAAAATAAGTCCAGTAATGACTTACAACATATTCGATACAGCAACTTTTGTTTGTAATTATTTCTTCCACTGTTTTTAGAAACTATTACTAGATTTTACAATCTAGCAATTTTAGTTGCATAAGTGTCCCAAACTGAGCTCCCCATAGCAATGCAATGCTTTACTGTACACTAAAATTATGCGCTTAACCAGTAACTCACCATATCATCTAATTTGATCCAGTGGTATTTACCAGACTTCTACAAGAAACCTCTCCCCCAGGTTTTGTAACGTACTATATTGATCCAAATGGATTAAAGATCCTGTGGTTCTGAGTTATCAATAACTCTAAAGGCAAGTAAAAGCATCTGCTATAAACAGAAAGAGCCACGCTCTTTTCTCTGAAGTTCCTCTGTTGTCCTATTATTAGCTGTAACTATTAATTAGCAACACTGAAATTATTTAATTGTTGTATATTAAAAGAAGAACTATGTAATGTCATGAGAGACATGGAACGGCTAGAAAAAGTAACATTCCATTGATTCATGAGGAGATTACACTTGCACTCAGAAAAACAAGCGAGGCTTGTGAAGTGATCAGAATAGCAGTCAAAGACAAGAGGGTCATACAAATATGTAAAACAGGTTAAGCAAGAGACAGTTTAAACTTGATCTGTATACAGAAAAACTTATCTGAGTTACTGAAACTTGAGTAAGAACCAAGGTCAGGGGAAAACTGACAGCTACCTGGAAGGAGAGAGCAGAAATGAGACAGACCAGGCTTCAAAGGAAGAGCTGGTACAGGAAAAGAGTACTGCTACCTATTGTGCTACCTCAATCTTCCTATTCAGGTTATAGCATCAGATACCTAAGATGTATTTTAACAGAATTTACTTGATATACTACAAAATTCCACTGAAAAGCCAAGGATTTTCAACTGTATTTTTTACAGCGGTATACTGTGAATAAAATCAGATTTCAGAGAACTTTTTTTTCCATAAATATTTAGTACCCAGCTAAACAAAGCAGTCTACTGAGGAACTCCCTGTTCATCAATATTTGACTTAGAGACAGCACCTTTATTTTAAAAAAATCTTTCTGCAGAGGAACAGTAGTCAGCAAAAACACTACTTGAAATGTGCATGCATATTCTTTTATGCAGGGGAGAAACTACATATTTAGCTTTATTAGCTAAATATTATTTTCATTTATAGAGAAACTACATATTAACATTCTTTTCACATACAGTACGACCAAGTAAATGCTAATGAATATTCATGCTAACTAACAGAGAAGTAGTCATCTTATTCAACAATGAATGAAGTATCATAATGGTTGCTAACAGGTGATTTTCCTCATTACAGCTACTTTTGAGAACAGAAGATCTTTTACTTTCTCATTATCTAATTTTTTACAGACTTTTCATTATGGAGGTATGTAAAGTTTTGATAGTAGGAACACTTGTTTGTCTCCTTTGTCTATAATTTCTACTGCAGTTTATTCAATGAAGTAATTCCAAAATTCATAGCAGCCTGAATGGAAACTGAATTTCATGTCTCTGTCATCAACGACAGGAGTATTTAATTTCAAAAAATAGATAATACATTAGCTCAGACTTTCCCTTACTTATACAAAAATAAGCATGCAGCTGTGGAAAGAACACTCATTTCTTCCTCTTAGAGGAAGCATTCTGTACTAGAAGAAAGCACATTTTCCCCCATGAAAAATAACAGTTTGTTCAAGAACAGGCAAGATGTTTCTGAAACACAAGGCACAATGATCAGTTTTATATCACTTTCCCAAGGGTTACAAAACAAGGCAAACAGAAGATAGCTTTATTTTAATCATAAACTTAAAAAATAAAGTAACCCTTCTTTTTAACTAACAGGCACATTTTTTGTTTCATGAAAGTCAATAATAATTTTCACTTTAGATATTTTATGTTATAAATTCTCTGAATTTAGTATTTTAAAGTGCATTCAACATTGTTCAGTCTTTTTTCATAATGAAGTTGATGTGACTTTTACAACTGAACTGAACATGGGATGGTCCAGGCCAATACCAGAGATCTGAAAACCAGCATATAGTGACTTGTTAATTTGATGATGACAGAAAGAAGGTAAAATACACAAGTAATTAAGTTACTAAACTTCAATCCACAGTGGAAAGTTATTCATGAAAGATGACTATATATGCCTTCTTTTTACAGTGCATCAAAATACCACTGCTCTTTACCTCGCATGCTATTAGACTTGCTCAAACATATCTGAAAGCAGCTCATCTCTACAGAAATGCAGGAACAGTAGAGAAGTGGATCTCTTTCATGGGTAGTAAGACACGACCTTGTCTGAACGTAGGTATATAGTATATATGCTAAATTCAAGATACATATATACTGATTAGGCATTATAATTCTTAGTTACATAGTGGATATTACAGAAAAATGAATAATATTTATATTTCAAATACTAAGTTACAAAACACAGATTATTCCGGTCTGTAGAAGTTCACACTGAAGTAGTATGATAAAGCAATCTGTATAACACCACAGACAGAGTATTACCGTGTGATGCACTGTAGCAGATTGTTAAGTATTTAACCAAAATAAGAAAATAATATTCTACATACTGCTTTTAAAACTGCTTTCAGTTTTGTAATATAGAGGCTTCCTTATTTAATATTTCTGCCATAAAAAGCACATGCATGTAGAAAATCAGATAATTCACACTAATCAACAGATACAAATTATTTTCTTAAATGGGTTGGGAAATTTTCTTCTGCAGAGTAATTTGCTATACAACTAAGCACTTTTTCTTGGAAAGAAATACATGGCAGCCATATACAAAAAAGTGACCAATAAAAACTATAGAAGTCTTCAGAAGTCTAGGACAGACACCTACAGAGAGACTCTTTCCCCCTGTTTAGCCCAGTCCAGAGCTGACACCAGGCCAGTGCAGGAACTTCAAAGATCGTTCCAGAACAGGGAATGCACCAAAGATTAGCCTCATTTAATCTGTTACATTTTGCTTTCACTCAAGAATACCTTTATTTAAGTGAACACGCAAAAGGAAATCAAAACACAAACCTTCACAAATGTCATGAACTCTTCTACTTTGTCATTGGTGAGCAGCAGCTTCTTCTGTAGGGTTTCCAAAGCATGTCCGCTCTGTTTAGCCAAGCCATGTAGTTGTTGAGATGCAGTAGTCTCAAGTTCAGTCATGGCACATTCAGTCTCAATCATTTTGCTCTCTAGGTTGGTAATCTTGAGCTCCTGAAATACATCCGCAGAGAAACAGCAGTGATATGGTAAAAGCTGATAGGCAGGTATGGTAGACCATAAACGACTGAACAAACCAACCTCGCATGCAATGGTTAACATCACAGGACATCCTACTTGCAATACATAAAATGTAATTTCGTGGGAAAAATTTCAATTTCAGTCATTACAAATGTTTTGGCATCTAAATTTCAGTGACGTGACTAAATTAAATCAGAGAAACACATTACTATTATTCTGCTCTTTTTTCCCTTTCTGTATTTAAAAAGTCTAAGCTGATAACCTTGCAAATTTTCATTTGAAAGTGAGATACGAAAGTTCCACAGTGCACCCGTCACAACTCTAACATACCTTTTTCTCCAACTCATCTTTAGCTTTGTGGTACATCTGCTCATACTGAGACTTCTCTTTTGTAGCTACATTAAGTCTTTGTTTCAGTGAGTCAATGGAAGTTTTTTTGTTCGAACAGTCTTCAGCCAGTGCCTTTACCTGAAATAATGAAAGGCCAAGAGCAATTGATTATTAAGATATAAAACTTAAAAATTAAAATCAAAACTAAGCTTACCTATATGGCATAAACATACCTGTACCATGTCAATAATTTGATTAAAGTACCTTTTTCTGAAATTACAGTCTTTAATAAATCCCTCCTGCTTATCCAGTAGAGATCAGTTTGCACACAATCTTGTTACATAAAGTTTTGACCTGTATTAAGTGTTAAAGAAAAGCTCTTCAATTGCAGAGCTATTTGTTTATATATATTTTACTGTTACAGAGCGTGTAAAAGGGAGCAAACCACAACTTCCACTCATTTCTTCTATCAGAGGTGAAAACATTAATTATAACTCAGCTGAGAAAATGATAGCTGTCTACAGTTTATAGCCTGTAAAGCCTCTTAGATAATTATTATCATTCTGCCATACAATGCAAACACCAATTTGGGGTAAAATGAAATAGACCAATGCTCCTAGAAAATCATTCAGCTCTCCTGACATTATTAATCACAAAGTTTTCCTGACAATATCAAGTAACAGGGAATTTCTTTGATCTTCTGCTGAAGACAATGTAGAATTTATCAAGTTGATTTTCCACATGGAATAATCAAATTAATATACGGAACTTGATTCTCTAGAATCTGAGAAATGCAGTGCTTAAAATACCCAAAGAATAGCAGTAAAGTACATCATTCCATTCTAAATCTTTCACCTAAAACCAAAACTAGATATTTTTCTTGTTTCATACTTTAGCTCCCTTGCTTACTTATGCTCCCACTCTCTGGCTGCAGATTTCTTAATAACACCTTATCTTTGGTATGGAGGGTAAGACAGTAGCTCTCCCTAGAACTGAAAGAGCTATATGACTGCAAGCAGAGATAGTGCTTTTGATACTCAGCAAGTACCCACATTCTAGGAAAACAGAAGCAAATTGGTAAATTGTTAATTTTGGGGTCATAAGCTGCATAACCTCACAGACAACAAAATGTTATAATCTTTTTCTGGTATTAAAGGCCAAAGTGCAATACATTGGTTGGATAATATAGAAAGATGCCAAAACGTATACAAGTTCTCCTAGCTTCAGTGAAATCATCCTAGAATTTTGCAGGAGAAAATAATTTGCTATAGAAATTAAGCTCTACCTACACAGACAGAATTACTTTAAGCTAAGAACTGTGAATCATTCATAACATTGCAGTAGAAAACAGATTAACATATTAAAGCATTTAACTACGAGAGCCAGGAGAGGTGCATGGACTTCATTAGCATACCATGTAAAATAATGCTAGTTTCAGGTCTACAGTATTTTATGAACTTACAGTGAATAAAACTAAATCTCACTACTTACAGCATATCCTTGCAATTCAGTGTTCTGAATACTTTAATATTTAATTATACCTCTTATGAACATACACTAAATTATGCTGAATCTATCCAAGTGATCACCATATACTGATTTCATACAAATCACAGTGTAGGGAATTACACCCTTAAATTAACTGTATGTTGTTTGCTTAAAGCAATATATTGATTTAGTATGTACAGCGCATTGAAATAACTTCTGTAAATCCACCAGCTTTTGCTTCTCCTAAAACTATCGATAGCAAGAAAGAACTACCTTTCTCTCAAGACTTTCTAATGTTTCATTAGAGGTTTTCTCCTTTTCTTGATTTGCTTTTAGACGAGACCTTAAGTCTTCTACCAAATGTCTTTTCATATTAAGGTCCCTCTCCAATTGAGAAATCCTAGAAGGGAAGAAGTCACACTGCATGTCACTGTTAGAAAATATTGTTAATATGCAACTATTTTAAGCAGCTAAAAAGTATAAATGCAGTAGACAAACTAACACTCCTGTAGTTTTAGAATATTTTTTTAAATAAAAACTGATGCAATTCATGCAATTTACCCTATTCTCAACCATTAAAACCAGTTTCAAGTCTCTTATTAAACAGACCTATTTCTAAATATGCAATTTATTTGTGATCTGCTTTTTGCTGTGGTTTACGGTCTAACTTGTCTGATCTGAAATCATAGTAATTCTTCTTAAGCTATTACCAGAAAAAGGCAAAAAACCTGTTGAACACACAAAATTTAATTTATTAAATTTCTTTGATGTCTCAAGCAGGTATCACTCAAACACTATTTCGTACAAAATTATTTTCAAAAGAAAGTGGAAGGGGAAAGTCTCCTTTCAACCAACTAATACACAGAAATACATGAAAAAATCTCTAGCCTATAATATGACAGATAGGATAATAATTCTTAAAAACTGCAAAACCTAGAAACATCAGCATTTTTCAGAAACTTCTCAAAAAAAAAAGAAACTCTCATATACTACAACGTAACCTCTGTTCAGTAAGAAAATTATGCCTTATACAATGCGTCCACCATTATGACACAAATTAATATTTTAAATATTAAGCAGTACCTGAAATGTTCGGACTTCTGGATTTTTATTTTTTTTCTTAGTGAAAGCAAAATGAATGATGGTTATATGTTCAGGAATAAAACATTGTTGATACTATGTCAATAACATTAAAAAACTCAGGAAAACAGTGCATCTTAAAATTTTTTCCATCTATTTCACATTTATACTATTAATGTTATTTTGGTGATTATATCTTACAGTTTGTGAAAAAACAGTATCTATTTTATGAAAGAAGTATGATAACTAATAGCTATATTAAAATTTATGGTGGAAAAATTCAGTTTCACTTTGAAACAGAAAATACACAATGTACACAATTTAATAATTTTAAGAGTTCTCCATTTTTGAAATGAACTGATTTCAGATAAGTAAACTGCATTCTTTCTACAAATGAAAAAATTAGAATGGTTAGAGGAGTGAAACTCTGGGACAGGCAAGAAACTCACAGATATACTAATAGCTTATGTTTATATGGTAATGTAATTGAAAAACAGTATTATATGAGTTCAAGAAGGTAGAATAAAAATCTCAGTTGCATACTTCACAACCATACATGTGAATTTCAAAATGAGTAGAAAACCTTAATCAATTCAAATAAAAACAAATACAACTGTCCTTTTGAACTTTTTATGAATGTAAGACTGGATATTTAATCTTGTTTGAGCATCTGAACCTTGACATGTCTCTTAGCCCCTAGGCAAAGAATTAATGTATTTGAAAGACTGTGTTTAACAGTGCTGAGGAATTCATTTAGGCTTACATCAAGGATAAAATATTCTAGTCTAGAGTCTGAGTTTTGATTTAAGGTATTCTTATTGCAATACAGATACTGTAGCTAGCTAATTACTCATCAGTTTAAACAAAATGCAATTTTAGTATCTACTACCCCAGTTTCGGAAAAAAACCCACCTGTAACAGTCTGCAAGACTGCAATAAAAAAGAATAAAACATTCTCTTACAAAATCTATTTAAGAACGGTTAATTATACAGCTGCCACTGGGTGGCACCAAACACAACGCATAGAAGAGTGAACATACTTAGCTTGTAGTGCCCGAATCCATTCTTCTTTTTCCTGGACTTCCTTTTTAAGTGACTTAATGGTGGCTGATTGCTTAGTGATTTCATTATTTGAACTCTATATTGAAAAATATTAAAACATAAATAAAGCAGACTGAATATTATTGCAGTCAACAGTGAATTTGTTTGAAATAATGAGCCGTGTAAACTTCCATGTGTTTTATGAATGTTCTTAGAAATTGGCACAAAAGGAGCATTCTTACTTTCTAGCAACACTGAAGTAGAAGTACATTCCTTGGAAAATATAATCAAAATCAGTACTTCTCCATTGCTCTAAGAATGTATGATTAATAGATCTTCCCAAAGATAACTGCAAGCCCAGTGCACCTATCAGGACCATACTTTCTCTTCCACAGCATGGTCAGCTAAAAAGGGAACGTAACAGAAATAAAATTGGATCTTCATTTGAACTACATCCTTGAACAGTATACTTCTACAGCACAAGGGGATTACATCTATAAAGCAACAATTTCCAATAATCCCCTTCATCTTGTGCATTTAGAAATACAAGACAATCTACAAGAGCAGGGGTTTTTGTCTCACTTGAAACTTAAAGCACAAGACAAAGAGATTTCCATTTGGTCCTACCAAGACAAATCCTACCTTTCAGTAACAAAAAGGTATCATCCTTACTTTCATGCATGTGTAATTCCAGTCAAGGAGAATTATACAGTTGTTGGTCTTTCCTCATTGTATATAGTAGGAAGTAAAAAAACCCTTCAATTCCTCCATGCAAACACACAGATTATCTAACCAAGATGTAAATACAGAACAACTGAATCACTCTACAGAAATAAAAATATGAAATTTAACTAAGTAGCCATCTTAGCAATCTGAGCATATGCATTGAATGCCATTGCTGAAAATGGCAGCTCAAACATACCGCATAGAGACCTCAGAACTCCAAAAGGTGTTGCCAAAAGATACATATGTGTTAAGTGTAAGCACAACATGTATGTGTGCATATATGCATGCAGGTTCAACCTCTGTACCACAGCTTTTTACTCATTATGTATAAACAATAAGCAAACAGATCAGACATGCTGTAAACAAAGATACTTCAGGAGAATTTCTCCGCTCAGGGCAGACTTGTAACACCTATTAACGTTAATGGGAGTATTGTACATAACACCTCAAGGGGAGTATATATTCTTGTGTGCATAGTTAGATGTAAAATATTGTTCTTAATAACTTGTCTAGTCTATTTACTATTATTATAATGTGAGGTATAACCAGAAAATTGTTAAAATGATGTATGCTAGCGGAATATTCCTGAGACCTGTTTGTTGAGCTTGAGCTTCATTAGCGTGAAGCACAGCACCCAGTTACATGGTTTACACACTAGATACAAACTTGAATACTTAGATGGGCCTCTGCACATGCTTGGAGGCAACGACATATGCTTATGGTATTTTGCTTCCAAACTCACCACCCACACTTAACACATTTCATCCTATCGGCAAAGATACAAGGAGTCTTTATATACAACATAAACAAATACTGCAAAGATAGCTCTGAGAAAAAAAAATTAATTAACAAACTAACAACAAAATTTTGAGATTTTGAGCTATAAGGAAAGCTTTTGCTGCTTCCACATTCAGACATTTAGGGGAATAACTTTGTATCTCCTTTTTAAGAATACTAGATAGCCTGGAGGAGTAGTTGACAACTATTGCCAATTTCTTCTGCTAAAAATGATTTGCAGGCCTTAAATTTTTGAAAAATTTTTAGGTCAAAATAAGGCTAAGAATTTCAGTAACTTGATTTAAGTTGCTTTTGAGGCATTTATAGTCAAAACTCTCATCCAATTCAGCAACTACTGAATTTACTCTACTAATCTGGATTTGGGGTCACAGACTATGTTTACTCTAAAATATAGTTTTGCATACATAGCTTATTTTTTACATTAAAAATGTAATACATCTTTAAGAAGGAATTAAAAGTCATGTTAGTATTTTTGACATCACATTTATATATGCTTGCTAAATGTTTCCTCTGCTGCAGAACCAAAAAAATCTTTGATTTTTCAGCAATATATTTTGCAGTTCACATGCAGCAGACACATAAAGTAGGCTTCTAGCATGAGTGTCACTGAGAGTATTTAAAAAAAAAAATCCTCACTTTTTATTTTTCTTACTTTCACAGAGCAATTGACTACTAGGTTTCTGGATAAGGAGGACACAGACCTAAAAGGAACAACCCTAATTAACAGAAATTACCACTCACCAGCAATAGAAGCAGATTAGTCAAACCCAAACCTAAAATCAACACTCAAGAAGTCGGCATGTATGGTTTCAAGATCTCTTTCTCATAATTAAAGTAGATCAAATTATCACCTTTTCATGGCTACTCCCTGCTGCCCTCATCTCTTTATTAATGTGACCCACCTTTACTAATCCCTGAATTTAGATGTTACACATTCAGTGTGGTATAGCCAAGATCTGTAATATCACGATTACCATCAACAGTTAAGAGGTCTGAGCACTACCTGCATCTCGTGCACTAGCACAGCTAATCAAGTACTCAGAGCCAGAGCCAGCTATATCACTTATATATGGCCCTTTCGTGTAGTTGAGCCTTTGGCAGCCAGCTTGCTAGTACGCCATTTCTTCTAGCAGCAAGAAGCTATACTATTTTGACCTTTTCTTTTTTCTTAAATATTAAACATAAAATGATGGAAAAAAAACAACTGTAAGACATTCTGTTGCACGTATATTTCCTCCAGTGAGAAGAGAGGAAGAATTATTATGTTCAAGCCAGGCCACCTGCTGTGAAAGTGCTCAGATAAACACAGTTCAGCACCTACATCATCCACATATAACAGAATCACTGGAGAATGAAAAATGAAATCAACACGTTAGTATTTTCCTACCAGCTAATCTACAAAAATACAAATACGAAAAGAATGATGTCTCTTTGAAGACAATAATAGTAGTGAAATATAGGTAACATAACACTGTTACATTACCTGAGCTGCCCCATCAGATCAAATTCTTTGCTCCCCTTTTACAGATAGCTATTGCTTACCACCTTCTTAAAGGCAGCAAGGAATCAACACAATTCTTATTGCAGTAATTCCACAGCACTCTCCAACAAGATGCATTTAATCATTGTGTGAAACCCAGAAAGCCTCCCTGTCTGGCCTATTTGGTCTGCAGGAATTGTTTTAATTGTAACTATTAATTCTCCTCCTTATGAGTACATTTCTACTTAACACCAAAGGTTATCTAACACCCAAGATGCTAATCATTGGCTAAGATACATAAATTATATGCATGTGAGTATACTTATATCTACTTGACCCAGTTATGAAATACTGTTCATACGAATTATCCTCAGTGCTAGATAATCTGTTCTGTCACCTTTAGTTTGCACTGCAGCTGTTTAATCTCTAAATCAGTGTTCTTTGGAGGAGATGGTATGGCATCACTCTTGCCAGCAGTTTGAGACAGATGTTCTCTCAACTTCAGTTTTCCTTGTAAATCTTCTTTCTCCTGTTGCCACTTGGCCAGGTTGGAGGTCAACACCTATTTTACAAATAGAAGAAACAATCACAATTGCATCCTAAAAATATTTCTCCTTGATCATACGATGCTTCTGTGGTTCAGATTTCAAGAGAAATGAAAGAGTATATATTATCTGTAATTATATTGCACAGCTTTTTGGTTGAATTCTTTAGTCCATGCGAAGATCAAACCCAGCAGGAAAGAGAAGTCAACTAACATTAAAAACAAGCATTTTTTTTAAAAGGTAAGCTAATTCAATTTTGACTGTACACATTTCTATTTTTACCATGACAGGCAAAAATTATGATACAAAACTGTAACAGTAGTTACTGTTGAAACCTGTTTACCTAGAGCCTCTCTGGGATTCAGCAATTATTTCTACACAGAGCATGAAGAAATACCAAGGTGTCTCAGACACCAACATGTATTAAAGGTGGTTAAATGTCAAATCTGTTTTAATGGTGACCACTGTAAGCTCACTTGAATTGCTGTGTTGACAACTGCTATAAAACATACACTCTTCTCTTGCTTTTTGTTTTGATATTTGTAGGGCTGGTAGAGATTAAAGCAAAGTGGACCAGCTGCACTAAATATCTTCTGGTTGGCTGGTCTTTACTCATGTTGTATTATTTCTTCCCTTTCACATATATGCACCATGGCCAGAGAACCACATATTCCATAACCTTGACTCTAAGGCTGAGGTACTTAAGTGGTAAAAGCCAAGCTGGAGCAGGACAGGATAACAGATGTTAGTTGTTTATTCCACCGGGTACGTCTTACCACCCTACACTGCAGCCAAAATGCTTCTCATTTAGCAACATAAATGCTAAGTCCAATTAGCAGACGAAACTTGTTAGGGATTTAGTTCAAATAAATAACATGCAAACAAACTCAGTCTTGTTGCACTTGATTGACAACTGACAAGACTTACTCAATCTTTGTAACGATATATTTCACAGTACTCCTTATAGAGCCAATATTTTAAATAAAATATTTGTTTTAATTTAAATAATATTGAATGTTGTTCTGCGAATAGGGGAACTGAAATAATCTTCATGCTAGTGGTTAACTTTCATGAATCTGTAGTCCGTCAAAAGCCACCAATGGCCTAACAATTCTCTGCTTCTTAAGAGGGTAACTACAGCACTATCTTGTTTTTCCAAAGAAGATTGTAATACAGTACTTTACATAAGGAACAATTATACAAAATCGTATTGAAATCTCCCAAAGGGCAAAAACCCCTTTCTTTGTGAAGAATCTTTATATAAAACTGGAGAAGAGACTACAGCTTGAAATGACTAAATTTATGCCTGATATATGCTGGTACACAAAAAAACAGGGGTGAGAGAAAGTGTTCTCTTTCCAAGCATTTTATTATTTAACTCAAAAATAGATTTTATACTGCTTGATGTTATTAGAAAAACTTTTTATATACATGTGTTTATATACACATACACTTCCATATCGATCATCTGAAGATTACATATATACCCAAATAAAAGAAAAACTACTTATGGTCATGTTTATTCCCATTATGAATGACATGAGAATGTTTGTAGATTTTGCATTAGCTTAAAAAAATATCATGGATACAAGAAAATGCATCCTGTATTTAAAGTCAAAACTCTAACAGTATTTCACACTTAAGTGCATTTATTAAAGCCAAGGGACAGTTAACATATGTATCTGAGGTAAGTACTGTTCTTAGTATAGGGGTTAATCTTTCCATTCTCTTCTGCAACTGCTGTCATTATTGAACACAAGATAAGTAGTGTTAATGTATTTTCTAACTGGCTGTTCCTTAATTTAATATATTATTCTCACAATTAATACAGTCTGAGTAAAACACAAAATGAAGGCTACTTTAATAAGCAACAACAGTAGTAGTAGAGAAAGATACAGTACAGAAAGATATAAGGATTAGGTTAATTTGTCCAGTATAGCCAATATTTCTACATGTGGAATTTCATGATTCAGTGTCTCTATAATAAATTATTCATAAAAAGAAAAGAAAAAAAATCATAGTTAGATCAATATCTCTGATTAAAATTACAAATGCCCTCATATCTGCCCAAGATACCTTGTGACTCTCAGAAGTTTCTTAGGCTACTTCTGCCACCAAAATGCATCTGGTCTAAAATGCCATGATTGCTGTGGCCATATTCCCCAAAATGACAGTAAATATATTGAAAAAGAAAGGGCTTTCATAGGACAGGTGCCAAAGAGGACAGTGCTACACTGGTTATAGAATTTACATAAGTGAGGAGGTAGAAAAAAATTATTTAAAATATGAAAGTACAGAAATTCAGAAACAGCATCAGAACTACGAGGTTGAAGTGAAAGCAGTATATGCTGTACAAGACAAACACCCCTCAACTTGCAAAAGCAGATGAAGACAGAGACACAGTTGCAATCAGACATATCAGGAAGGTTGTCTCTTAACAGCTCTGGACACAATGTAAATGGTGTTATACGGTTGATAATTCTATTGTGTTATTCTTCTACTTGCAATATATTGAAAGGGTATGTGAAAATTCCAGATAAATCTATGTAGGATGTGAAAAACAGCCCCCCTGCCCCAGTAAGATATTTTTGCCTAAAAGATATTCTTTGCATTTATGCACTTAAGAAGCAAGTTCACTACCCTTCTGTCCCTCACCACTTGCTAAGTTTTAGGTCAAGACTTTTCTTTTTTAGACACAGCGGGGGGGTTGTGTGTGTGCTACCATGCACACGAATCCTGAGTGACAGAGTAAAAAGGATTTACTCCAGGGGAAGAGGTCACCAGGATGAAAGGTAGAATCTTAAACACCAGCTAGACCAGATGTTGGTGAAGGCAGGCTACCGCTGTTCCTCCACGATGTAGCGGCCTTTGTCTGCTGCACCTCCTCTGGAGTGTTTTGGCTTAACAGATGTTTATAGATTCAATATTTTAACATCCATCTATCTTAATCTCCTTGCTCCCAGTATACTCATGACACTCTGTTCTGCTGTACACAAAAGGATAAGTGATGAAAATTTCAGTTCCTATGTAGTCAATGTAAAACTTCCAGTGACTCAGCAAGGCTTTTTACCATAATCCCCCTGCTCAGAAAGACAGCTACATGGAAGGCCCAATGGATTAATGCAGGAAGCTCGTGGAATGGCCTATTGCTCCTTGGCATCACAATGAACCTGTGAGAAGCTTCTAGCTCAGTTCACAGCAGAGTCACCCTCCTATTCCAAATGGCATGTATGAAAATGACATTTCTGTTGGTGGTGGCTGATACTGCGCTGCCACTGCTGTACGTGATCCCATCCATTTATATTTGCAGAATATATTATACAGCATGTACTTCCAGGCAAAATTATAAAATAGGATGTAAATCAGGTATTCTTGAAACCCTTTTAAAGCAATGACATAACCTTATTTTACTACTCATTTTGTAATCCAACTAGAACTAATATAAATATCTTCAGATGTGTAAAAATCGTATTTGCTATGAAGCTTCCCATCCTAAAATCCTGGCAGATGAAAACATTACAATGTGCATAGAGATATCTATAAGGAACCTGAAGTCAATATATACCTTCTTCTTTTCTCTAAGAAACCTTGCTACAGTGGGTAATAAAATACATTTGCTATATGCATAGCTACTGTACCAAGTTCTATTCTAAAATCTAACAGTCTGAAGGTTTTAAATAGAATATTATTTTCTCACAGTTTTAGCTTGATCATGAAAAATATACAAGATAAGCAGTACTTGTTGCACGCATAAACCATGAAAGAACTTTACAAAACATATTTTCAGGCACCGAGTTAGGTATTTATGATTTTACACACTCTATCAAATGTTATCATAACATAATGATAAACCTACTTACAATATCCAAGGCAAAATTTATTGAGTCAGTCCCACTAATCTTGACCCTGTTTTGTTCTCTTGAATCAAAACCTACCTCTGCCTGATGGGTCACAGAAAAAAAAGCTAAAATTAATAAAAGTGGTATGTAGCTATCTGAAAATATGAAAAGATATATATCAGACTACGAAGCAAACTGTGCTGCATACTTAATGTGGTCATATAGAGAAAAGGCAAATACCTCCAAATCCTCAGTGAAAGTTTTTTTCATGCAGGTGCTGTAAGTGGTTGATTACTTAGTATTCCAGACATGAAGACAAAATATGAAACAGAAGTCTTTGGTGGCTTAATATCCTATCCCTAAACTGAAACAAGGCCCCCCAAAAGCAAGAAATAGTTCTAAAATGTGAAAGATATTTGCCATTTATTCTTCTGAAATTTTAGTAAAATCTACTGTATCACTGAGTTATAATTTTTTTTTCAGCCAAATGCAGTTATCAGCAGCTGACTGTTTCACAAAATGTCAAGTAAATGAAGGTAATACAGAGGACTTTTTGCCAGTGCTTTAGCTAGTTGTTAGACTTCAGTAGCCTTTAGAGACCATTAAGTACCCTTTGGCTAATTGGCCAATGGTAGATTAATCCTCCTTTTATTCTAGCAGCACTATTTTAACACCCTTTGCACTCTGTCAGTGCAATATCTGAATGACAAAATAATATTGTGCATGAATAATAAGCAGAAAAGTTAAATTAACATTTCATGTTTCACATGCCATACCTATGTGTCAGGGAAAAAAAAAACCACAACCCTTCTTTTAAAGCCACTGACATTCAACTTTTTAAAACAATCTCATGTTGACATCTTACTGAAGTGAATCTTCCTAATTACTGCTAATTGCCTATCAAGAAAAAAAAATCTTTCCTTGAAGTGCAGTTGTCTAGTATAGATGAACACAGCTCCAATGTGCATAGTAAAGACAGCCATGACACTTGAGGTGTGCTACATTATTATGAGGTCATACTAAATATGGTTTGCAATGAACAAAGCAGCTTTTAAGGATGTTTAAGGCACTGAAAATGTCAATCTCTCATGAAGTGTTTAAATTAGTTCCCAGCAGAGAAATACAGATATTAGCATGCAGATAAGAGGTGTATTTCTCAAGTATTTTACTAAAGATAAAATATACTTGTCCTATTGATAATGTCAATGTTACACATTTGCAGTTCATCTGCTTTATAAAAGCAATGTTTACACTGTTATCTACAAATGGCCCTTTCACACATACAAATTATAAATTCAGCTATTATTCGGAATACAGCTGTAATCACTAACAAAGACTCTTATCAAAGTCTTTGAATGTCTTCTTAATCATGTGCTAGTACTAATCAGAGTAATCATAATTTATAAAGGGCTATTTACTGTATACCACTTCATAAACAAATGTTTTACTTGTAATTTTAATTTAGCTATTTTATAGCTAATTTATAGCTCAATTTATCCTACAACTTATAAAAGCCTAATATTACAACATTTTATCTGGTTACAGCATATTATAAAATAAAAAAATAATATCAATAGAATCAGAGCAGATAAGTCCACTTGAAATTTTGTTTTGTTTTGTCTTTTTCCTTTAGTGAAGAATAATAATACCACATAGATCGAGACCAGAACACATATATCTATTCTAGAGAAACACACAAACACTCATGTATAAATGATTTGGACTAATATATTCTGGCCCAATTCTCCAAGAAATCATCTGCTGTTATAAACAGACAAGCCTGAATACAGAACTGTACATTGTGCAACCAAAGATTTTTCAAATAAATTATGGAAATTAGAAAAAACTTAGTAATGATATAGGTAACAATTTTTTAAATATGATTAAAATGCTTCTAAATCATGTCATCTGTATAACAATAATGCCAGTTCAAAGATAAGGGGTTTGACCTGCAGCAATTCTATTTTAGCTTGCATTTTCTATTGCTTTCATTTCAAGTCTCTGTATGAGTAAATATTGCTGTATCCCATGCCTGATTTGTGTACATATTAAGAACACTTTCTTGCTTTCGTACTAAACCAGATGCAGCACTCCATCTGTCCTTGCAAATTTCAAAGGAATATAAGGACTATTGACTATGTATGTAACATTACTTATATAAGTAGTTTCATTATGATCAATTATATGATCACAACTATGTGCTTTAATTCTTGCAGGGATTGAGTATCCAATGCAGAGATGCAGGCTGCCAGAATATACAGATGTGCAGGACCTTGCCTATAAGGCCTTAACATTTCCAGATAAAAATTACGAAACTTAAAAAATTAATATTTCTTAAAAAGAAAAATATTTAAGATCACAGTATATTATACTATATCTTACATATGTAGTTTAATTTATCTGAAGTATTAATATCTACTCAGACACAACATGGTATATTGAAATAAGTTTTACTACAAGTAAATTAAAAATGAAAATATAACTGGAGGCATATCACAACACTGTCCCACTTGAAAATGTCTGAATGTTATAGCAAGCCAGTTGTGAAGATGGGGCTGAAGTCCAAAACCCACGTTTCTATGTATCCACCACTGCCATTTAAACAAATACAAGTTAACTTGGGTATTCCAACACATAACATGCCTGTGCACATCAAGTATTGCTATATACAAGCAAAGGCTTCCATCTGATGCATAAAATTTCCCCCAAGATTTCCATGTCTTTCTACTTACTGGAGAATTTTCAATATAAGACATGGAATCCATGCAATCTTTTACAGTTAGGACCAGCTTTTACTGCAACATTTTTTGCAGAGTTACACAGTATTTATCTGATTTTCACCAAGCACGAGAGTTGGGGCAAACTCATAAAGCTAGAAATTTGAATTTTTCATCTAGGGTCAGGGATAGTGCTTGCCATATTCCCCTTGCTTAATCTTAACACATCTAAGCACTGCAAATGAACTACTTGCATGAGAGCCAGTCAGGGAATTTCACAATCCCTACAACTCATTACAAATTTAACAGCAGCAATACTAAGTATTCATATGTTTCAGATAACACATACAAATATGCTGCACTAAAACTCATTGGGGGAAAAAATTAATAATGCTTCCATCTGTTTTCCGTATAGCTCACATAAAATAGAGAGAAACCAAAATGAAAATGCTATTTTAAAGGCTGTTTTTAAACTTTCTTTTGATTTACCTGCTTATTTCCAAAGCATACAGCTTCATATCTTTAAAAATTACAATTGTTTTTAAAAAATATATAAGCAAGAAAGAAACAAAACTGCTGAAAGAATGGTGAAATATTAACTTAACCCCTCCTCATTTCCATCCGTTTTAGAGAGTGAACCATCTTCTATTGAAATACTTCTGCATCTCAAATATAAGTGGGCAGGAATTCTGTGCTTGTAGGGAAAGCTGTTCCATCTCCCATACTCTGGCCTCCTCTTTCTATATTGTTTTCACTTGCTTAAATCTCAGCTTTTCAACTGTTAAAGACCATTTTCTGTCAACTTACAGAAAATGTGTCTAAAAGATACAAAGGTTTGAGGAAGTGATAGAAGTATTTTGAGATAAAAATTACTAATAAATCAGAGGTACTCTTAGAAGTGGGTAGCAATATTCAAGGAACAAAATTTATAAAGATAGTATATTTAATTTTATACAATTATTTAAACATCTAATTTATAACTGCTTCAGATACCAACAAAAGCTGAAAAAATGTCCTGAGAAGCTTTTTTGATTTTTTTTTTTACGTAGACAGCTGTGTAAAAGCAAAACATTTTAAGTGTAAACTGTTTTAACAAATTTAATTACCAGAAAAGTTCCATGTTCTCATAGAGCAGGACAAAAATACAAATATGCAATGAAGAGTTGGGGAAAAAAGGGTAAAAAACCTGGAATTTTTCTAGTCACATAAAGGTGATACTGTACACATATTAATGAATTATTTACATTTTTATATAAGAAAATAAAGGCATATTGCTAGCCACTTCTGAGAGGTATGAGGAAGCTGATGACAGATATTGTGGGGAGGACGCAAAGACAGGGATATTTTTCAAAATCATGAATTGCATTTAAAAATTACCACTGCAATGTAATGCATATAAATTGAAGAAGTAATTCATCCCTGGATTCTTGCAAATGAACACCCACAGTCTTATCTTTAATTTGTAATTTATGTTATCATTGGTACCCTTGCTAAAATTACAGGCATAAATGAATAGTTTAGGGTAAAGTACTCCTTACATTATATATTAAATAGCTGAAGAGACCATAACAAGAAAAAGCCATTTTTTCAGCCTAATGTATAAAATGAAATACATTTTATTATGGTTATCATCAATATTATGAATCATTTGGGCAATTAATTATTTTCACATACATGAACAGTTTGAGGACAACATTGTAGTTGTGCCTAATCCCTGCAATACAATGTCCCAGCTTGAACCAGACTTACAGCTGCTCTCTCTTACTACTTCCCTCATTCTCTTCTGCTTGCTTCACTGAGATAATAGACAAAGTCACACATTTCTCTTTGGTGGACATAATAACCTAAATACCACAGGATTGCATTTGAATCTATGAACAAACAGAAAACTGCACAGGCAGACCAGTTCAGCCACCAAAGAGTAAATCCTCTTCCAGTGCCTGCAAATCTTGTGATATGCTAGTCATACAGCCTCCATTGCTGAGACATAAACTGAAGCTCTTGCCACATTAGGTATCAAAGGTAGCCTGGAGTGATAAAAAATAAATCTGAACATGACAAAAGCTATGGGAACAGTCCATGATTACCTCATTAATTGCCAATGAAACTCTAGGAGAGCAAATCAGATGGTGGAAAGCATTAGTAAGGAAGTATAAACATTCTTCTACCTCCTGTAGCAGTAACTGAGTCCATGAGGTCCAGACACTTCAGGCAAACAAACATGGCTTCAAAACCACAAAAACTCTTCCCTTAGGGTTACAAGGAGAATAATAGTGTTTGACTCCTGTAGGGATGCCAAAGAATCCTGTGAGCCAGTACTCATTGTCTGCAACAACTGGGATCTAAGGCAGAGAAAAATGAGGACAATCCCAAGGAGGGAATGCTGTAGATAACCATTTTTAAAAGGAAATCTCAGGTGTAGTTCCCAGATAGCACTTTTTGCCTCAGAAGTAGTCTTAGTTGTAACACTTTCCTTTTCTACTGTTGTTGAAGATTACTTAGTTCTTGACTCCTATTCCTTTACGCCTAGAGAGACCAAAAAAGAAAAAAAAAACCAAATGCAGTCTGAAGGCTCATGCATCTTCCTTAGTAAAGTGATGAGAATGGCTGTACTCTTCTGGTTTGTACTCCTGGCTGTGGATGCGTCTTTTGAAGTTTCTTCCTGTAGTGAAAGGGAGTAGCCAGGGCAACAGAGCACGAGCATTAACTTTGAACGTGCAAGCTTAAACAAGGGATTGTGGGAATTACAAAGTTAGAGTAAGATGCAAGCTCTAACAAAAATGCCAATTCCCTTTGTGTAATAAACTAGACAAAGAAATCTCAGTGTGGGATCAGTAAGAAAATAGGGTCAAACACAGGAAACTGAAGCCTTGCAGAAGACCTAACAGTGCTGAACTGGTGAAGGAAAAGATTGCCCTTCTGAAATCTGGAGGAGTTCAAAAGAATTCTAGGACCAAATATGTTTCTTTCTGACATTGTTCCCCAAGGACAAGATGTGGGAGCTGTTGTTATGGTCCTGTTTTCTGATCATTGATACATCTTACTAGAAACCAATGAGTAATAAGCTGGATGGAGGAAAAGACAAACTTGGTGTCCAAGGAGTAAAAGTTTGCAAGGACTAGCTGCTAGCTCCATTATTCAAAGTCTTCAGTATTAAGGTATTTTTCCTGTGGGAAAAAAAAAGTCCTTCCATTTGAGAATGAGGACAAAAAAATTAATTGCTACAAGAGAAAGACTGGTAATGATGTCAAGAATACATTAAATTTAGCAAATGTGCAAAAGAGTACAAGTAGATTACTCCTGAAAATTTTGGTTTAACTGCAGAGAATACTCTCCTGGCAGCCTTCTGCAGTTCTTCAGTGCCCTCAGAGAGAAAATTTGCCTTATATCTGAATCACCTTTCTTGAAAACTTAAATCCATTCTCCTTAAAGGAGATGGAAGCACAAGCTGACCACTAGCCCTTTTAAAAAATCTTTTATGCATTGGAAAGTGGTTATTACAGTCCTTCGGTCTTTACCATTGATCTGTTATTTTATAGATTTCATTAATTACACTCCTTCAATCTTTTCTCACAGTTGACAAGTTCAAAACTTCCTAGAATTCTTGTTCCTTTCTTCCAACACATTTATTTTATATGTGGTGCCCAAAACAAGATACAATATTTCACAGAGTGCTTTGACACTGCTAAATAGCAAAATACACGTCCTCTGTGAAATTCTCTGTAAGAAATAATGCCTGACAAGCAGCCAATGGTTCTACTATGAGAAGCAGAAGATTTGACAAGCAGTTGGCCTTCATGCTATGAAATACCATCTTCACGTTCCTGAGAAACAGACACCAGTATTTGTCCAACTTGTGGACCTTTGCAAAATAAACACACATATCCATAAGCAAAAAACCCCCAACCCACCCCAAAACCAATGAACTGCAATTTTGGCTTTTTCCACAACTCATGAGTTTTCATCTCACATATGTCGATCTTGTAAAGGGAGAGATAACATGTAAAAATATATGCATCACGTATGCAAATATATTTTCATGACCAACAACTTTCCCCCTGTTGGCTTACTATACTTTTTATGTAGAAAGATGGGAAAACATTTTAAAAACTAGACACTAAGTATATTTCAGTGGTCATTCACAAGTGATATTTCATTTAAATCTTGATTTGGCCCTGTGGAATTCAAACTACAGAAATTATCTTTCAGAAATAAAAGGAAATTCTGGTTATACTTGGGAAAAAATCCCAAGATAGCAAAACTCAAATGTTTAACTTCAAAATAACCTGTTTCTTCTTGCCTTAACTAGTAACTGATTTTTAAATCAAATTATCTAGAGACTTCTCTAAAGATTTTAATGTTTAAAATTGAAAAAAAGTTGGCAAGTATCACAATAATTATTTTTTTCTTTCATGGCTAACGTTGAAATTGTCACTATTAGAACTGTTTCATAAACAGAAAATAAAAATTAAGAATTTCAGCTTTTTGTGTCTTTTTCAGACTTTAAAGCAAACTTTTTTTTAATAAGAAGGTGCAACATCTGTCTGCAGATAACAGCAAGTCTATTGTTGAAAGACTAGTTTTTAAAAATGTCTGGAAAAGTCACACTTGACCCTTTACAAATAAATAGTAAATGGAAGTTTGCTTTTTTTATCACTTTCCTTAGTTTGCATTTTTTACAACATGCTTTTGATACTAGCAAAAATGTGCAGCCTTTTTCAATGATAATTTATAAAGAAACAAAACATGTAGATATCAGTATTTTGGCAGTTTTATGTCTAGAAACAGTCACACACCCTTTTTGACCACTATTGCTTATTGAGATCTTACTGACAAACACATAATGCCACACAACTCTGAAGGCAAAACGAAGCAAGAAAAGTTAAATTCTTTAGAAAATATAGGCAGAGTTTCCTGATTGAAGCTGTACAGGAACGATCATTTTGTTACACACAGAACAGAAATTATAGACTTGCAATATTTAGGTCACTTTCACTGACTTAAAATATTGTTCTCCCGAGTGACCTAAAAAACTGAGTAAAATAGCAGTATGACTATATTGTACAGGGTGTTCATAGTAATAATCATACTTTCTTCAATACCTAATACAAAACACATACATTGTTTTAACAAATACCACTTGGCTGACCTAGAAGATAGGATGAAGGAATAAGAGAGTCACATCCAATTCCTCATGGATTCTCAGCTTGGATCCTGGTTTTTGCACAGTTTACCTTATGAACATGATCCAAGTGACATTTCACAAATTCCTGGATAAATGTTGCTACAGTCTGCCAGCAGAGAGACAGGCTGTGTCATGCACAGATCAATAATAGCACTGTGTTTCATCAGCCTCAAAATCAAAAGTGCTTCATCTGGCAAAAGCCATGGCCCTTGAGGATCTGATATATATAAACTGAATACCCTACACAGGATGCCTACTACAAAAGCTGCCAGTGTAAACACAAGTCTAGAGATACACAGTGAGTATATGTAAATAAGAAAATATGTATTTGTATATATAAAGAAGTTTTTAACTCCTTTTTATGAAAAGTAAGAACAAATACCACAAAACAGCAGCTGAATAATGCAACCGAGACTAAAATTTTACAATTCTTGACAGAAAAATAAACACAGTCAAGACAATCCAATATTCATAATCTTTTGAGGAAATTACTATGAAATGCAAGTACCTTTTGAACTGTACAAAATAATATGTATGACAGTGGGCTGCAATAAAATGCTCTCTATGCTATACGTAATGCCTTATCAAAATGATGTTCATAAAAACATAGAACATCAGAGAACTTTTCTTCAGGGAAACTACTCAAAGTAGGGGTCTTAAGACTGTAAATCACCATATACTACCTCTAGTTTCAGGCCTCAGTATAGGCTTTCCTAAGGAAACAACGGAAATTTATGTCTCATACTGCTTAGCTTTCCTCATGATTATCTTTATTTTTTAGTGACAGAGCTTTTAAACTTTGTATCTTCAAGGAAGTGTAGCACCCGTAGATTTTTAATTGAAATTACTATCTATCAGAATGCCTTTCCTTCATTTATTTCTCATAGTAAATTTAGTTTTCTTTTTTGCTGCCAAAGTTTCTATTGAAAACAATACTTTGAAGAGTAAGTATTTTTATTCTTTGGTAGCTAAGCCTTTAACAAAATATCTCAACTTGAGTCCTTTATCAAGATTTTGACTCAAAAAAGATTAATCTGTCTCTATGCTCCCTACGGAAATGAAAAGCTTTCCCCTTTAAATATTTCACTACTGCCTCACTAAAAAACTGTTTCCTTACAAGTAGACAAAGAATATGAAAGAAATATTGAAAAATATTTATTTACCTTTTTCTTTTCTGAATTTCCTTACCAAGCTATGCACTACCTAAATTAAAGAGCTTTAGTTTTCTCTCAGCTCTGCAATCAGCAAATCTAAAGGTCTGTACTAGACCAATGTTATCCAAAATACTGTATACATTACACCACAAAAGCTATTTTTCCTTCTCTTTGCATTTCTTCTGCTAAAGACTAGTTCTCTTTTAATGTTCCTATTGCACAATGTGGAACATTCATTTCCTTTAGGTTACTCCCTTTGTTTCATTACTCATTCTCCCTGTGCCATTACTCTATATTTGCATGTCTTGAGTGGTGATGGCTTCTTCCTCTGCCTCAGAATTTCTCCTCTTTATAACCTGATGTTCGAACACCATTATAACACTCCTCCTTGACTTCAGTTAGACCCTTATAAAGCATTGGTTTGACTTTTCTTAAATTTATCATCCATGTTTACATCTCTTCTCCACAGCACTATCAAATGCATTCTGGGTTTCATCACAAAAATACTGTTGCCCAGCTGTACTCTATGAAGTACATGCATTTCCTCCATCAGTTCTTCAGGTAAATGAACAGTGTTACTGAAGTTGAGAAGATACTTTCCTGCTTGTACTTTTAATTAATTCAGCTCATGTCATTAAACATATCTTCTCTCTTCCTGTCTCTATTTTTTTATGCTTCCTACAGAACACAAGTTTTTTTATTCCCTTCAGAAAGACTCTGCCCAGTGCTAATGACAAGCAGCTGATTTCACTCTAATTCTTCCTTTTTACATTAATTGTCCAATATCACTGCAGTTCTCTGACTCCAATTGGCAATGGTCAATTACAGTCACATAAAAATTACAGACCTCATATCTGGTATGATCCTATCTTGTTTCAGTTCTGTGTCCTTGAATCTTTTTTCAATGTTCTTTTGCTAGACTAAAGACTCTACAAGCAAATTTCTTTTTCTTAGGTATTTAAACTTAAGTTATCTTTTAATCTCCTCTCTGAAAACCTCGAATTGTTCTCTGGAATGATGTATTTTCAAATCCTTCTCATAAGTCTTATTCAAATGCTTTTTACTTCCATCAATCTCTTTCTTGGATTCTGGGTATTAGAGCTACATAGAGCATTCTAGGAGCAGTCAAACCATGTCAAGTGAAAGAAAATATATTCTCTCTGCTCCTGTTGTATAGCCTCCAGTTCATACATTCAAGGACTACACTAGTGTTCTTCACAGCAGCAACGGGAGTTCATGCTCAGCTCATTACCTACTAGGACTCTCATTTTTCTTTGGAGTCCCTGGTTCCCAGGAGACAGCCATTCAGCCTTGCTCAACATGAACTTGAGCAACATATTGGTTTTCATTATGATGTAATGATTTCCTCATTAAAAACACTGTGAGGTCATAATGATGTATACTTTTCAATCAGCCTCTGGTGGATGATTGAAAGCTTAGAATAGCTATCAATGACTGAAGATATCCTCTTGCACTGGCTTGGATTTTTTACATTGCCACTAATTTTTAAAAAATGATTGAAAGATTTTACCTCTAAAACAAACAGCAAAAAGACTGTCATATATTTCATAGTATATCCAAATAGAATAGATGTGTAAGGTGTAAGCCATTATCTTGGGGGAAAAAAATAATGTTATCATTCATGTGAGGGATCAACTGAAAAATTAATTTCATGGTACGTGAGACTCTGAGATAGTGAAAATGATTAAGTGGTACTTATATGCACCAATTTAACCTTAAGGCATGAATTGAGACACTGAGTCTACACTGTGTTCCATGTGACAGTGCTTAGCTCCAATCCAAATACTAAGTAAAACCAATCATGATGAAGATAATTTTTGGAATTTAATCTCCTACACGCATTTTAATACAAGCAACCACTGTTGCACAGGGGCACACAACAAAAATGAGTGGATGTGCTTAGAAGACTTGTAGATACTTTCAGGTCATAGAACCATTTTTGCAACCCCATGACCCTGCTCCCTCAACTTCTTAGGAAATCCAGCTCATCAAATAAGGAACAAAACTGTCTCTTACCAATTCATCTATTACATGCATCTACCTTGCTAACAATAATGAGCACCTTGCTCCACCAACCTTATGTTCCCTAACTTCACAATGAGGGAAATTTGTTTAACAGATTAGGATAGGAGCAAAGGAAAGGGAAGTAAGGTAAAAGGATGCATTAGGATACTGCAGGAGAATCAACTCCCTAAACATGCACAATATGAAGGAATGCAAAAGTATTTCCCCAATTTCTCAGGACTCTTGAAAACTTTTCATAAGAACTAAATCAGGAACACCTTTACCTAGGTCAGGGAAGAGAGAAAAGAGAGACAGTTAGGTAAAAATCCATCATGTAACAGACAATTGCAAACCCAGGGAGAGAATTCAAACTTCCAAGGTAGGATATATGGCTGATAGAAACCCAAGGCATCTATTTCTTGCATTTTAGTAGCACCTATATAGAATGATACACAGAGGTGTTATTGCATAGTCTATCAGAATACTAAATCATACAATATTAAAAAAGCTATGCAGCTACATTCTCTATTGTAATTCCTTCCCTGCAAGTTCAAAACACAAAAGAACCTCTCGTCATAGAGTTCTATATTCAAGACTAAAGCCAATAAAACTTATTTTTACCACCATACCCAGGAGGTCTTTAAATTTCATTGAATTCCATGGAAATAAGCATATGCATAAAATGGTTAGTAAATAACTTTCATTGTTAATACTGATAATACTAATAAGGAATAATTCATGGACCACTCCACTGGACAAGCCTAAGAGTACTGATCCAGTTGCAACCCAAACTGGTCTTCTATGACAATCTATGAGAAAGTCAGACTGCCCGTGCTGAATTGTAATCTCTCGTCTACATATGAATAATTATTCCCAAATCAGTGGATTGGGGGGGGGGGAAATTTGATGGTAAATAAAAATTATCTGACAAAACCATATATTATCCACAAAACTTTACATAGTAGAGATGGTTCAAGAACCCAATCTAGCTCTATGCTTAATTTTAATTAAATGACCAGATCACACAGAATTCAGCGAAGACACTCCTGTGAGCACAAAAGGAAATCTTATTACGACAGTATTTGTTGAGCTTTTCCAGGTCTCAAATAGTATCTTAAACAGGAATTTTTTGTGGAAAAAACTGCAAATTGAGTTCTATTTTTTTTGTCTAATAATAAGATTCAATGCACAAGGCAAGTTTGATCAAATCACAGGGAAGGTGAAGAAAAATGACCTACGTATCACATGAAATCCATAAAGTAAAACTTACAGAACGGTATCTTCCAGTGTTTACTGTAATATACATACAAGTATATTCTATTACTGTATTATAATATCAGATATAAATATATTAGATATGCTTATAGATATGTGTACTATCTCTATTTGTAACACTACAAGAACATGCTAATCCTTGTGATACAGGTTCTGTCTTTTAATACAGAAGTATGCTTTTTAGGATTTCTACATGATACAGCAATATAAATCATATTGATTTCAAGTATATTCTATAAACTTTATGTAGTCTCCACAATTTTTTCTTTATAATATATTTTTCTAGAATTTACCTATCTTTAAGTTATTTCATTTTGACAGCAATATAATACAACTCTCCTAGTTCTAGTTCATGTCAACTGTTCTCTTTAATTTATGGATGAGACTCATTTCCTACATGCAATGTACTTCAACTGTTGTTCATCAATAATCCAACAGGTTTATTGTAATTTTTCCTCAGAGATCAATATAAATGTAAAAGGTATTTTGCTTTATTTTTGTTTTGTAATGACAGCACAGTTTCGCGATAAATATATTTTACAGGGTAGTTCTGTTAACGGAACTGATTTCAGGATGCTGTAATTTTTCAATGCAGCAAAATATAAAAATAAATAATTTTTTTTTTTTTTTTTTTTTTTTTCAGTAGATGCATTTTAAAAGGGCAGTTACTTTCACGTTTACCATTTGGCAATTCCTCATTTTATTTCCAAGTCAACTTCTCTGACAGCGTAGAAAATAGAAATTTGAGAACTGCTTTATATCAGCAGCAATGCTGAATCAGTAGTTCGCCAGAGGAAAAATTACATAGAGATTTCCTCATTTAGTAACTAAAAAGTTTGAACAAACATATTTAACTAGCTGATCATGTTTCATTCCAGGCAGAATTCTGGACTAGGACTAGGGAAGAGCTGAATTCTAGACTCACAGAGTAACAGAGCATTGTCTGTCTCTGTTTCCAGCCTTTATAACTGTGACATCATAGCCTGATTTTCAATTTATTAAGCTCAGCAAAGCTCTAATAAAACGACAATATAGCAGAATCTATTCTTCTCAATATTGTTAATTCAAAGCCTTCAAATGCTACAGGTAGGGCCCAGAAATTGAACTTAAATTCCATAAAATTTAAGTTTTAAATACATTACAGACAATTTTTACTACCTACAGATAATGTTGCTGTTCAGGTGTGGAACACTGTGGTGAGCCCAGGAAGAGTGGCTTTCTCTCAGGAATACATAGATTTGGGGGTGTGTTTTGAGTTTTGAATTATATACTGTGCCTACAAAGAGGTTTCCTCAAAGCATGCATACACAATGATAACAGCAGTGTGACCTCAGAAGAAAAAAACATAGAATTTACATCCAATGAAATTTTGAGAAGACTTCAGTCTCATACTGGCACATAGTTTAGTTCAATTATTAGATAAACCTCTGCTGTCTTAGATTGTATTTGCAAACTTTGCAAAGGTCAGGCAGTATATCCTGCTTTATCATACTTTTATCCCTTCCAGTTTACCTTTTCACTTCTGCTGCATCTTAAGAAAAGGTAGAATAGAAAATTTGCTGGTTTGTTTTTAAATATTTTTGAGAAACTGTCTTTGCTTCTTTTTTAATATTGTGCCCAAAGATTATAGTTCCTGAAAATTAACCAACACTACTCTTATTCAAAGCAGTCAGGAAAGGATAATCTGTATGCTTCTAAAGAAGAAGGGCAAGAAATCACATTTCTCTTGATGTTTTTGGGAACAGACTTTTCCTAAACAGCTTCACAGAATCCTTTGATTGTTTCATTACACTCTGTGCCAAAGGTGAACGGCTGCAGAAACGATTATGCACTGTTTGGCAAAAGTGTTAAGTAGGGTATATTTAGCTTTTTTATTTTTAAGATGGATACAAGTAAGATGTTCCAGACTTCAGTGTGCCCTGCAAGCATGGAAAGAGACATTGCTGAACAGAGCAGAAACAAATTGAATGCTCATTAGATTATTTTTTTATACGAGGTCATTCAGCAGCTCTGGGTTTTTTTTGGTGTTGGTTTTTTTTTTTTTACTACTTCTACATATGTAAGTCAGAATTCTTGCATATATTACTGATGTATTACTATTCTCTGGCACAGTTTATCTGTAAAAAGTACCATTTATGCTTAAAGTCTTCCAAATTTTAATCCTTCTAAAATTTTTGTAAAAATTTATCATTCAGATATCCTGTAGGTATGATTAATATTATCTGATGTACATAATGACAAATATATTTTTGTGCTACCAGAGGGAAAAAAAACAAAACAAAACCACTTAATTTTAAAAAGATGGCACTTTGCAGAAGCTTTCTTATGAACTTACAAAAAAAAAAAAGCACAAATGCTCTGAAGTATTACCATGAAAGAGGAACTAAAAAGATAAAACCAAGACACATGTAAAAATGTTTTGGGAGAAAAAAATTGGATGTGTCTATGAGAATTTCTAACTGGACAATGTTTATGTAGAAAGCCCCCCGAAACTGTCATAACAATTACACATTTGCTGTAATGAACAAAACTAAGGCCATTCCAAAAGAAGTTTTAGCTTACTACAGGGTAATTACAAGCAGCATTCAGTTTATAATTTCAACCTTATTCCTAAAATTTACTTTAAGGAAACCGCAGACACGCAAACATAGTTATGTAAATAACAATACATTTTTAAAGAGTGAAAAATCCCTTCATGAAAACCAGAATAAAAGTGAGATCTTTATGTAAATAATAGTTAAGTTAATAATTTACAATGCATCTAAATTCATCATCAGTTTCTTCTTTGTTTCAGTGAAATTGAATAATGCTAGACTGGCTGGTTTACTTGTACTTGGGTACCATAAGAAGAGTGAAGCTGTGGTGCTGAATTTGCACATGCAGCTCTGAATTCTGAACTGTTCTCTGATAGATTGAGCAGTAAAAAATAGTCAAGAGAATATGTAGAGAAAGCCACAAACAAACTTTAAAGAATAAAAAGCTTTCTCTGGCCCTTTACTCTTCTGCTTTTCATGCTCATACCTTTCTATGCTTGAGATAATCCACTAGACAAACTTTTAGCAAGCAAATTGTATTTTAAAAGCACGGTATGAGCTCAGGGGAAAGGAGTTCACTTAAAATTAAAAGAAAATTGAAAGTTGAATGGCTAAAATAAAGTTTGGAGAGATTTTAAAATGCAATCAGAAAAAAATCCTAGGCCAAGTTACGGCTAAAATGTAAAGCTGTTTTTCTTCCTAATTCAGCAAAAACATAGCTACATATCTGCAGGAATGGATCTGAAAAACTTTACTTAAACCTTCATATTTATCCTCTCCAAAGGACCTGTCAGTGTTTTGACTTGTTGACTTGTTCCTGTTCTTTGAGATTCATGTTTCCTGCTGAAGTAGACTTATGCAGGCACTTTGCAAATGCCTATGGTGTTCCATTAAGAAATGCAGCTTTTCCTGTGACATCACCTGAGAAACACTGGAGAACAGATGCAAAAGATCCTACAGTAGTTTTGAGCAGTGGACCTGTGAGTGGCCTTGACATGAATAAAATAAGCACTAATGACTTAACTTGCTTGTGAGTTTTTAATTTCTTATTCAATATACTTTGTCTGAACTTTTGCAACAAGAATGACACCTACTGCATAAAACTAATCATAATTAACTGTGCTGTATGCAATAGATACGCTCTTCTTATAAGCAGTCACTTAGTGATAGAAATGAGTAGAGGTGGGAACAAATTTTAGAAAAAAACTTTTCCTGACTTTTTGCAACAATTTCTTTCAGATGTTTTTCTAAGAAACTAAGGAAATGCTAAATCCCTTCACTTCTACATTAAGTAGCAGCTCCAGCTGTGATTTCTATGCACTGATAGCAAAATGTAACTACTGTGCTTCTGTACAGACAGTCTTGACTCAGTGTTGATGTGAATCCCTGGAGAATGCAAGCTTTGATTCTCCAATGTGCAGTCACTTTACAGCCATTTTTGCAGAAATATGCAAATTGCTTTTGCAGAAACAAAACAAAGCAAGAAATCTACATTACTGCAAAGAGTTATAAGGGCAAACAAAAAAAGAATTCAAATACAGCATTCTTAACTCCTACAAGCAGACAGACAAATATATACATACATACATACATACATACATGTCTGTGTGGATCTTAAGGAAAAATACACAAAACCACACATGTACATACATTCTGAAAATCAACAGATGCCAGAAAGTCCTTAGGTTGTATGAACTGTAAAATCTGTCTCAAAATGAACATCTGGAACATTTAAATCTTAAATCCAGAGTTGATCTTCTAGCACTAGATTCCTTGGGGATTATAATGAAGGACTGACTGCACAAACATCTGCCCTTGTCTGCTAATGGATTTATTTTCTTAGCTAAATTCAGGCAACATGGCATCTCATCCAAGCCATGATGTTAACGTTTACAGCTGTTAGAATGCTATATGTACCTTAGCCCAGAATCACATTCACTGTTAATATAAGATTACTCAGAACTTTATGATTACATATGGAAGCTTATTTTTGGATATTAGTCATTGTGATACTCTTGAAGTGTTTAAGAGTCTTCCTAAATCCAGAGATTGTCTCAATCTCTTAGCTTTTCATGGTTTGTTAGCTTGGTTTTTACCTTATACATGCCCAAGAAAATTCTAAAATCTAAAGTAACAGAAGCATTGAGAAGAAACAATGAAAAAAATGTTCTTGCTGGTGGAAAAAATATTTTTTAAAAATGTCATTTCCCTTGCAATATCATAAAACTTCGCTTGTAGATAGTATTTCTTATAAAAAACACACAAAAAGCCCACACAAATGTGTGCTTTACAACCGTTTGATCTGTCTGAATCATGGTTCTCTCTCTAAAACATGTGTGTACTCTGCAGTGACTGTGTAGGTTCTTTACCTTCTTAATTTTCACTTGGCAAGTAGCCCAAGCCTCTGCTTTAAATTTCCCACTTGGTAGCACTAGTATGGCACCTGAAGAGTAATTAGTTGTAAGAAAGGGAATTTGAATTGGTTGCTGAGAAGGAAAAAAATGTGCATGCCTAATAAAGATTTTTCCTCGAGTACCTGCAACACCATTTATCTATTTTTGCTTAGAATGCACCACCCTTCAAATAGACCAGTGACCAATGTTTATTTTTTTTTAAACTTTCCAGAAAAACTGGGTGAAAGAAAACAGTTTGGTTTTAAGGCCATGCTATTACACTTTTAGTCAGTCTTTTACATTACTGCAGCACTTATCTAGACTCAAATTTTGCCTTTTTTTCTTTTTCCTTTTTTTTTTTTTTTAAGAGTTTCCTGATAATGGCCTTTTTTATTTTATTTCTCACATTGCTCTCCTATGGACACCTAAGGTGTAGTCTTCTAGGAAGGCAAATCATGAAGATGTTTGAGCAAGCAGAATATTCTACCTAAATCATATGCATAACTCTCTGAAGTTTATACTGTCCATGAAACTTTACATTATGATACTGTATGTGAGCTAGGCAGATCTCCGTCAGTTCCAATGACCTTGGAAACTCTTTTTGAACAATTCATTACATATATATAGTTATGCAAAATGAGTAACAGAAATAAGGTTTTCCCTCCTCTAGAAATTAGCAGTTCCCCAGCCCTAAGAAAGTGAAAAGTGCTGCTCCTGATACTGCTTCTGCCTTCTGTGCAAAGACAGAAATGCAGAGAAGTTTGAAGGGGAGGGGATTTGATTTCTTTTTTAATGTCTACCTCCTTCCAGCAAGTCCATCTGTTGTAGCACTATAATTCTGGAAGCAGGATGTGTGTGTGACCAACAAGAGACAATTACTGCAAAAGTGTTTGTTGATTCAGCTCTATAAAGGGCAGGCCAACCACTACAGTATGAATAGAAAAGAATTCCAGCTGAGGAGATGCATATAGATTAACACAAAATACATATATATAAATGAGAATGGGGAAAACCAGAAAAGGGTAATAGCATGGGAAAGGATTAAGTAGGAATGAAGACTGAAGTAGAGAAGAAAGTTGGCATCTCTGGGGCTGTTAACCAAATAGTTTACTAGTCTCTATTTTCATAAACCTTGTTCTCTAGCTTTCCACTCTGACAGAGATAGATGGGATTTAATAGATATGGAACTGATCTGAGCTCCATTTGGAAGAAAACTCCAGTTGCCTCGAGCACTCCACTCTTGGGGCATATTGAGACAGTTGATTTCTCCCAGAGTGCTTGTTCTTCAGAGAGGAGCAGGTGCTAGTTCATGTTGACTGATCAGTTTCTCGGGAAATTTCTCAGACCACAGGCTAAAAGTGAAATTTCCTCACCCATCTGAATGCAGGTAAAATGTCAGCATGAAGACCACTTCTTTTTCAGAGGCATAAATGAATTGGGTTGATATAATAGTAAATCAGGCCTCTATCTTTTGTACATAATAACTTATTCAGAATCTCATATAAAGCATGCTAATATATAACATTCCATAATTTTGATCATAACAAGAGACAAAAAAATCAATGTTATCAAAATCTCACAGAGTGACAATAGAATTAAGCTGAACATTGTAAGACAGAGTAATGAAAAGTACTTTACCTCTATGGTCAGTTTAGTAGCTTGAAGTCTCTGATCAGCCAAATGTAGCTGAGTTGTTAGTTTTTCATTGGTTTCTTTAAATCCCTTCACAGAAGACACTGCTGTCTTTTTTTCATTCTGTAAAACAGCTACCCGCTGCTGCAATGATTTAATTCTTTCCTGCAGTAGAGTAACAGAGTAGCCCGGTTTCTGGACAATATTTCTCCTTTTTGTTCTGTTAACTAAATATAAAATGGCATGTTACTACACTGACAGATCACCATAAATAAGATAATTTATGATTTTTCTTTGGCCCTTCAAAACACTGTTCTAGCTTCTAAAATATTTCTCAGTAAGCAAACTGGTAAATTAATTCAGTTAACCTGTAAGTGCTCTATGTTGTTCTTTTTCTGAAGTGCCAAGATGCAAACTAAACAAGGACTTGGAATTTAAATGTGGCTCAAGTTTCTGATCGGTATTACCGTAAATAAAGGCTTCAGTGTCTTGTTAACAGATTTTATTTTTAAGGTCTAAACCAAAATACAGTTAATTTTGTTTCATTGGCTGTGTTGGCTACAACAGGCAAACAAGAACAAAAGGTAGTGAAAAGCCATATTTTAGTCAGTAGATTCGATAGGTAGCACTTAGTAAAAATAGAGTATACTCTGTGGAAAAAGATGATGTTTGACAGTCACTTTTTATACAACAATTTTACTTTAAAATAATGAGCTGTATCTTTGAAAATAAACTAAGGCAAATTTAAACAAGTAAATCCTGCAACAGCATATAAGTAAGTTTGTGGAATACAGAAGAGGTTTTGGAAAATCAGGTAGGGATGCTTTGTTAATCTTACTTATTGGCAACTTGAGTTGCCAAAAATATATAATATTCTTACCTCTGGTTAGAATTGATGGATAAGATGTTATGAGACAGGAGATCTTCCTCCTCTTGGAATGTAACTTTTCTAGGTCTTTATTCTGTGAATGGCCCTAAATAAAAAACAAAAGTACAAAGCCAGCCACTCTTCACTGTGGCACACCAACCACAATATTCCAAAGCTTTCCAGTTTGAAATGAAACAAGAATTACTTCAAATAATACACAAAATTTTAATGAATTTTAATTAGAAAATCAGTCTTACAACATCAGCCAGCGAAGAGTACAAATTTATGTCTTTCCCATCAAATGTAGAATAAATAACAAACTGTTACAGGTAAATCATAACCCTTTCCAAAGTATCGCAGAGAAAAATGAAGTGTCTGTTAATGTAAATTATTTTCTTAGATATGAATTTACTCATAGGGGAAAAAAGATGGTGTGTATTACTTGAAAGCCCACAAAAACCTATTTTTCCAAGATATTTAACAGAAAATAAAAAGGAATAGCGGTCATCTTAGTTCAAAAGGAGGAGGATCAGATTAGATGCTGAGCTGTAACTGGAAGATGCATTAATATATATGAACATGCAAATACAATCCTTTTGTCCATACAGGGTTTAATAGAAGTCAGCTGCATACCTTTTAAATATCTGATTTGAAAACTCAGCTATTTCGAGAATCTATCAAATGTTCAATGACGGAAGCAGACGCTGAAGTAGAATGCTGCTTGCCATATGTAAAACGAAAATGGCCAGAGCATGGCTTACTCCAAAATCAAAGTACTATCTCCCTGGCTCTTAAATTCTCAGTGTATTTTGAAACACTTTTGTTCTGGAATTCTGCAACACTTATCTAATTTTTAAAGTCTTCAGTTTGTAATTTCTATGTGATTTCATGCAATATATTTCTGGAACTATTCATGACTAAAATAGCTGTTCAGTGAATTCAAAAGAGTAAACATCAACGGATTATCTATTAACTGCATTAAACAAATTACTGACATTGTAGGATAGCTTAGCCATGAATTCTAGATTTGTAAAATTGCCATACAATTTGAAGTACAGAGAAATACGATACGCTAGAAAAAAAGAAAAGTGCCAACTTTACAGGCTAAAATGAAAGTAAAGGAAAACAAACGAGGTCAGGCTCATGCAGGTCTGCCTTCTTAGAGTAGTCTCTTAATTATTTTATTCCATGTCTCAAAGACAACAATGGAAACAAATTCTGAGTTGTTATCAGTATGACCAGTGGATCCTGCAAACACTGAAGACATGCAACTGGATGACTGAAGCTACTCTAAAATGGTGATTACATGCTACAGAGAACTGAGCTCTCAGCAGACAATGAGCAAACGATCTATGCCTGCAGCAAAAAAATGGAGATTTCTACCCTAAGCCACAGCTCTGACCAATGTATGAATTGTAAGAGAGTGCCACTAACCCTCCTGATACTGCACGGAGTATTACGTATTTATATCATGAGGTGCAAAACTGAGAAAGTCCTTGTGTCATAAATTATCTCATCTCCATCCCAGGCATAGCTCAGGACTTAGGAGATTCCTCTAGCCTCTCTTTGTATGAGAATACCATGACCTAGCTGGAGCGCCTTTAAATCCTTAGGAGGGATTTAAGATTTCTGTTAAAATTGGTATTCCCAATTGTCAATTCTGCAGTGCTGTCTTCTGCACTCACAAGCCACGTTTTCAGGTGCTTTTCCTGGAATAGGGGACTTCTGCTGAAGCGTATTTACCTGCTTAGAGCTCTTAGGATGCTTCCTGTGTATGCTCCAAGTCCACCAGTCTGTTACATACATGTATCAGAATATACATGTTTGTCTTTTCCAGTAAGAATGGAGAGTAAATGCAATACAGGCAAACAAGAAAGGTACTGGCTGTGTCTACACTACCAAGCAAGAGCGACCAGAGCCTTCTGGATTCCCTGCCTTGTATATCCTCACTTCGGAGCAGCAGGAGGTAACAGGAGTAGCATATTCCATCAGATTTTCACATATATCATGTGCACCTGCTCATATGGTGTATTCTGTACCAACAGATGGTTGCAGAAGTATTTCCCTTTTTTTCAGCTTTTCTGCCAGAAAAACAGATCTTTTCATGGAAACACACAATCAAGAATATATAACAAGACCAGAGACTTTGTAAACACAGGATGGAAAAAGTATTAGACACTGTTCAAAAGTCCAGAGATGAGTCATCTGCTACAGATTGTATGAAGCCTCTAAAGACTTGGGAAATGACCAGCTGGCCCTCCTAAGTGAGTAAACTGCATATAGATATTAGGAATGAAACAAGGAGTTCAAATCCCAGACAATGAATGTAAATGGGCTAAGAAGAAGCTAAAAGCACACTTTTCTCTAGATAGAATCTCCAGGACAGAGACAGAGCCAAAAGCATCTTTCTAAGATGGAAACAACTCTTTCTGCGCACACCAAGCAAACTGAGAGGTGTTCATGCTTGATTAGTCAGCACAGGAGGGGATGTTGCTGTTCCCTTGTTATGGGTTAGGTCACCCTTTTCTGTATGGCTTTTCTGACTGAGAGAGAGTTTAATGGAATGTCTGCAGCATTCTTTATCTGGACTGTGAGACAGCAGGACTAGCTTACAGCAGCTTCACATTTTTTAATCAGCTCTTGCACTCCTGACACCCCCTCCAAATACTTTTGCAGACTAATTGTTCAGAAAATATTCTAAATTATAGTGAAACTACCCACTGAATATCTAGAAGCAGATTTTCTTTTCCACTTACAACAAGAGTCAAATTAATTAAGAGGGAAACAGCAGTGATAATACTATTAAACTTCAACACTCTGCACAGGAGAATAAAACAAGTTCTGTTATATACCTTTTTATTATACTGCTGGTGTTTGCCTTCTAAATGAACAACATTGCAGGGCTTTTGACTACCTTGTATTTGCTTTTTACCCTGTTGTTTACTTCTGTTTGGCAGTGGATCAATGTTTTGCACTGTCTTCATAATCACTGTTTCCAAACTTTCAGAAGTTGGTATTTCAGAGTCACTAAAACAGCACATTGAGGAAAACAAAACAAAATAAAGCTAAACGTTAAAAGTTCCAAACAGTCAATGCTTGAGCACATAGAAAATAACACATGCAAGAAAGAAGAGAAATGACTATAAAAACCAAACAGTATTGAGTTATTCAACAGATTTTTATGAATATGATATAGAAGAAATCTCTGAAATTGTTTTATCAAATTCTACTCTGTCTAATGGAATCTTACTCTACAATGCACAGAGATCCAAGACTTCCACTACCACTAAAAGGACAGCTTTTATTACAGTTTACAAAAATGACATACATTAAAAACTACTTGAAAGTACTTCTAGTCTGTGAATGGCTCACAAAGATATACTACATTTCTACTTTCTTTCATTTTCACATTTGAAAACAAAACAAACAAATGCACGATACTTCACTCAATAACATTTTCTTTCAATTGAACTTTTATTTGTAGTGTTGACTGAGACAAAATCAGAAATCACACTTCAGTGAGATCTCTGCCTAGCACCCCTTTGGAGTGCTTTTAAATTCTGTAAGCTTGGTAGTCCCACTGAAATTGCCTGCCATGCATAGAAACTGGACCTGAAACTTTAATTCTACTCCAAACTCTTCCTTGAACTTGTGCTTAATGTGCTCTTAATTACTAGTTTTTCACTATCTTGACCCAGATTATAATTTGTTTTCTGATATTCAGTGAAGTCTATCTTAAAACATGAGGTCTTGGATATATTTTCTATACCATCAGTGGCTATTCATCATCATTTGTGCAAACAGATTTGTGGAGGGATCCCTTGACAGAAGGTAATTTTGATTTGTTACTTTTTAAACCAAGACATTTAAAAAGGCACAACTGAGTTCAAATTAAGTTGCACTGTCATGAAAATCAATGTAATAGTTTGAAGGCACTGCAGTAGCACAGAGATATTTCTAAGTACATACACGTTTCCCTCACCTGAATGCTTTCAAGGAATGTTCTATTTAGAAAATGGAAGGCTTGAATCTAGAAACTCAGCGACAGCTGCTAGTGATAAAGAACTTGATAAAGTGATAAAGAATTTATAAATAAGTAGAAGAGGCAAGTAAATGAAGATGTTTCCCTAACTTGTTGAGAATGACACCTTGAAACATCGCCTTCAAAACCCCTCACTATTATACAACAAGAATTCCCTAATCTGATAGTTGTACAATTATCGAAAGCAGTATTTATGGCTAGTCACAACAACTGAAGCCATAAAATTACTTTCCACTTAACTTCAAATTCAAATTGCAACGATGAGTTGTGTGCTCAATTTTGTTCGTAAAAGAGCAAAACACAGTAAATTAAATAAAAAGCTCACTAATTGCAACAGAAAAACACGTATGTTTTCTGTAAAATCTGCAACACTAAAACAGAAAATCAAACAGCTTTACATTAATGATAGCAACTGACAAATTACATGGTTCATAATGTGTTTTGTCTCTCAAGATACTGTGTTCAGAAGCCCCCTATTTTGCATAGGGAGAAGCAGCAGAAGGGCTTCATTTGCCACTGTTGATTTGCTCCATAAGGGCTTCATTTGCCACTGTTGATTTGCTCCATATGACATATAAAGCCAACATGAAGTGTACAAAGACAATTCCATTTTCTTTACTTTTTTGTCACCTTCTCTATATTTTGGCTAAATACTGGCTTGAGAAGTTTCTCTGCATGTCTCTTAGGACAAAGTACTGAAAGACAAGGTGTGATACCCATTTACCTAGTGGCTTACTGTTGCCTCCTCAAGTATGTGTGGACAAACAGAAACAGAAGCAAAAATTCTAAACATTTATGAAGCTTGCCAGTGCAATTTTCTGAGGGTCTTGTGACTCATGAGTGGGACTCTATGCAATAACAATTACCTTTAAAGAACTGATTTTTAACCATCATTCAATTAAAGGTAGTACAATGACTGTGCATAAAACATACATGAAATAATTACTGTGGATGGTTCTTAATTTAAAGCATGTTAAACAGCTTGTAGACATCTGCTAGCAAGCTGAAATGGGTCATTCAAAATTTATCTAACTAAATTAAGGGGAAAAAATGTTTCTCCTCCCGGGTCGGCATGTCACAAGATAACTAAACCGACTTAGTAGGCTTGCCTGGGAATCCTTAGCTGTCAGTGGTGAATATGCAAAGGGCCAGCAAATTAAATCAACCTGCCAAACTGTCAATTTCAAGCCTCATGACTGCATGAAAATAGCATCACTGGAAGAAATCAAGCATTGCCTTCTTTTGGGTTTCCTGGCACCTATTCAAATACTCATGCAGTTGTGGCTAATTTTGTATGCAAATTTCAGTCAATAAGCTCAGAACAAGACCTCCCAAGATATTTCAAAGGATCTGACAGTATTTTTTTTGAATACCAAATCAACAGTACTTGAAATTCAATCTCCATTTGCTAGTGCTTTACATATGCACAGTGTCCCCTCTACAGGGCTAAGTTAATGAGAGCCGTACCTGCTTTCACTCACATCCTCCCAGCCGTCCTTACTGAAGTTCTCAAATACATTACTCATAACCTTGATGGACTGTTTGAGAAAAGCTCCATGATGTCCCAAAGAGCTCTTTTTCTTGGCTGTTTTTAATTTAACCTTGGTGCCTGTTATCCTGCAATTACATGGCCCTGAGGTTGCCACTGCTTTGGCTTCATCCAGCAAACACTTCAACTCCTGCACTTGACTCAGCAAATCTTCATTTTCATTTCTCAACCTGTTAGCTTCTGCCACTTGCCTCTTCGAAGAGGTAGCTTCTTTCTCCTGCTCATCAATCACTAACTGAAGCTCTGCTTTGTCTTTTTTTATTTCACAAATCCTCTTAAGTAGTGCTTCCAGCTCTCTTTCTCTTGTGTCTGCATCTTCCTTTTGCACTTTTAAAGATGCTTTCAAATAATTTTTCTCCTTCAGTAAGTCTTTATTTACTTCTTTCTGTTTCTTTAATTCCCCTTCAACAGCTTTTAATCTTCTTTCTAGTTGTTGTACCTAACAAAAGCAATTTTAGCATTCATAATATTTCAGCCTATACAGTAGAAAAAACCCTATGTTTTCAAATGTGTTTTTTATATGACAATAATATTACATTAAGCACAAGGACAAAACCAAACCATAGTCTTTAATTTAAAAATAATTCTAACATAGTGCAGATTAAAATATTTTAGCTGCAATAATACAGCTGTTGAACAAAGGGCAGATGGTAGAAGAAGTTAAAATTCCAGGCAAAGTGACACAGAAGTTTCAGTATGCTGATGAGCCTTCCTGATGCATCTTGAGCTCATTACTGGTTTGGTTATACATACTAATTGAATTTAAAAAAAACATTTTCAGAAGGAAAACTTTTTTGAAATACAGAGAATTTTGCATTAGCTATCTAAATCAACAAGTTCTTTCAAGTGTTGTAAATACACAAATTAAATATTCATTTGATCTTCCAACAAACTCAAAAAAATTATGGAAAAATATATCAGAAGCTCAGCAACTAAAGAATATGAAGACTGAAATGTATTTTCTATTCACAGAAAGGGAAAATCTATCCTATTCCAATGAAGCCACTTTACAAGCTTCTCATATGTAGTTTGAAGAAGCATATTCTACCTATATATGATGCATATGCTTTGTTTGTAAAGCCCTTTGAGGTTTACGCATATTCAGGGCCATTAACAATAAACTGATTCTCAATGTTCTTCTGGAATATTTGCTTAAAGTTACAACCAAACTCCATAATTTCCAGAAATAAGGTGCAATTTTCATTTTAGCAGATACTAAAATGAACACTTAGTCTGTGAGATTTCCACAGAAGCTTCCATAGGGCATCAGAGTGAGTTTTGTGCTCAGTAACCACTTAGTCATTTTGGAGAAGTATTTTTGTCAGTTTTGTACAAGCTCTATCCCCACTCTTCCACTATGGAATGTGCCAGGTGCTCTAGATCTTTCTGGGCATGGGTAGAAAAGACTTTTTCAAGGAGCTATAGTAGAAAGCACACGGCCAACTTCAGGTACTCACCTTATAAAATAGTGGCCACTTCCATCAGTTTGTAGCAATACAAAATGTCAAAACTTGCTTTGACATTGAAAATATTGAAGCCATAGTATTTCTCAATAAATGCTATATGTTTTTGCAAGGACATTTTGCCAATGCATTTAATTTCTTTTAAAACTTATGGCATGACTTACAAAGTGGCTACTACAGATTTGATTCAGATAAATGAGAGGTCTTAATGTACAGAGTAAATTAGGGCAAGAACTGCTCAAACTTCATATACATTTGTGAATTTGATACTGAATTTGTGGGTTTGATAGCAAACCTTTAATCTGCACGTCTATCCATTGCTACTTTCCTTTATGGAAATTCATAGCACTCCCACAATGAAGCGAGATTGCCTTATAGCTACATAAAGTTATTGAGTGAAATTAGAAATAAAAGGGATTTTTCCAAATGCTTCAATGAAATCAAGACTTGTGATTAAAATCATAGTTTGTACTTTCCTCCCCAAAGATAAGGAGTTAGACCAGTACCTTTCTTCAACCACCTTCCTAAACTGAGATTGTGCTATTTTTCAGTTCTTTAAGCCAGCCTTTTGCACTCACTAGCACTTAAAGTCATATATGACAGCTGGAAGGAAACAAACAATGAGTAGTTTCTACACCGATCCCTAAGGTACCATCATAACTCTGTATATCCATAGAGATAAAAATTATGTAGTACATGGCAAACAAAATTATAGTTCTGAAATATAGATGATAAGCAAGCATAAACTGTGTGACATTTCAGATGGTAGCATTCATATTATTTCAGTTACTCACTCTACCTTTAGATAAATGAATGTGAGCACTTTCTATTCTGTGTGTTATTATTTTAACATGATGTTTGTCATTCAGTAATAACGAGATGACAGCCTTCATTGCCTGACCATATGGCAAGTGTTACAAGTATATGCAATCACATCATCTGCTGTAAATTACCATACTTCCTACAAGTTAATTCACAAAAAACAAATAAATAGACATACCTGAACTGACATTCAAAGTTATAGATTTGTGTTTATTCAATTTAAGCATGCTTTTAAAGATTTATAAGTAATTAAACAAATATTGTTTTGCAAAATGACAAACAAAAGGCAGGATACTGTTTGAAGGATGTCTTTTCTTTGCAGCAAACGAAACATATGGTAAAATACAAGTGAGCCCTCTTAAGTGAACACCTGTTAACATACTAAACTACTTGTGTATATTACAAATATCAATACAAATAGCAACTAGTTAAGAACATCTTATTACTGCATGAGGTAAAACATGTAGAATGTTGAGCTGTAAAGATTAAATGCTTATCATATTTGCTAAGCCAAAGAACACTAAATGCATACGGTACTATCTTGTGAAAAGAGTGATAAACCCACATATGTAGAAAATATTTGCATATACAATGTTGTGCTAAAATGTAAATACAGCAAAAGGTGGATTTATCACTATTATGCATCAGTTTTATTCTATAGCAAGAGCTCTATGGAGATTAACACCTGATATCATGTGAAGTTAAACACTCAGCAAGAGAAATGAAGGTTTCTGAACTTAAAAGTGGAAAAATCCTAAGTGTGTGTTACTTCTGATTTAGATAATTTGTTCATTTTTAACATTATACTTCTAAACATTCTTTTCATTTTCTCTGACATTAACCATGCTTATCTCACATGATACATTCACAGCTACCTTCACTAGAATCCATTTCTGACACAATTTTGGAAATTCATATTTTTTAATTAGGAAAGGAAAATCATGGCCTAAATCATGATTACTGACTTATATGTATATGATTCTTATATTAAAATTTAAATCTGTTTGCTGCGGTTGGTAGCTTACCTTCTGTAATGTCTGATGTGAGACTTCTTTCATATTCCTCTTTGGAGTACTATCCTTGAACACATCATCTTCAGTAAGTTTAAAAAGTGGCTCTATCGGAAAGTAAATAATAACTCTCTATCAGAGAATAAATAAATACATTGAGATACCTAGTATTTCACTAAAACAATATCTAGACATTCTAAGGAAATGCATTCTTTACTTCCACAATTATTTATGATGTGGTCTATTTTCTTGACAAGCCTTTTGGTCAGTTTCTAAAGAGTGACCTCTTTTCAAAGTGTTCTGTCATGTAATTATGAATCTTTGTAGAATCACAGTATGTTTTTTCAGAGTACAAGCTTTTCAAAGGTACAATAGATCTGCAGGTTAAAGACGCTGTACTTTCATTCTGATTTTTATTCTTTTATAGACTATTCCCTCTATGCTTTAAAAGCAGAATTCATTGCCTTTTTATCTACACAGTCACTACCAGTTTTGTTCTCCAGGTCTTGTCCCCTGCTAGGAGGATCAGAGTGATTGGTGAACAAAGCAAACAGTAACAGAATTAGGATGGATGAAAACTTTAAACCTTTTTTGTTAAGTGAAAGATCATGTACTTCACCAGATAAATCACACAAATCACTCCATTGTAATACTGTGAACTCATAACAACTAGAAATTGATACAACTAATGAGAGTGAATGTGACTCTAAGCATCACTCTGAGAGACAGCTATGCATTTTAGGTACTAAAAATTCCACAGAAAAAAGACAAGTTACGAATTAGATCTATTCATAGAGAAGAATGCTAAGAAAAAGTTTAGAAGTACTAATACATAGAGTAAATCAGAACTAAAATACATTCTGTTTAGTTTTGAACCAAGAGCTCAGCATTTACAAACTGCCCTTGCTCACAGAAATGAACCATTACACACCTCAAAAGGACTTTTTCTTAGAATATGAAATATTACGTTAAAGAGCCAAAAAAAATCCAGAAACTATAAAAACACCACAATATTCACATTTCTTTTCTTGCCCTTCTTCCCCCCGCAAATTAACTTAAAGAATTAATCTTAAGGGATAAATATTTGTGCTACATGGTGCTGCTATGCTTTAGAAGTATCATTTCAAACTACAAGCAGACACTGTAGGTCACTTAAAAACTTTTGATTTGTAAACAAAGCAAGTGTAGAAGAAAACAGTGTTACTCTCTGTAGATTCACAATCCTCTTGATATAAACAGTGACTAACAAGTTTGTTAGAGTGAATTAGACCTTTCTTTTGTCTTTGGAACATGTCATGGCCAATTAATACTTCTGTATTCATGAAATAAATGGAACACTATTCTAAAGATAATAAAAGCTGAAAAAGGTAAAACTATGCATCTGGGGAATATGTACCTTTACCTTGATATTAATATGTTAGTTCCCATGTTATTTCAGACTACAGTCCCCCAGCACAGTGGTACTGCATACATTTACAACATTCTTTAAGTAACACACAAAGATAATATGAACATGCTTTTCATCTTTTTCTAAATATTCACTCATTTGAATGTCTGCTGTAGCTTTTATATCAGCATTTACTGTACTCCACTGAAAAGAAAAATGATTTCCCATAGTCAAAGAAACTGATCAAAGCACACAAGGTGTTATGTTTATTATGTGGATGTATTAAAATACAATTTAAAACTCTATCTATAAATAAACATATTATATGCAGAGAATAAAGAATACTACTGCAAAATAGAGAGAAAAGACTATACATGTTCAGCATTATCACAGAAGTCACAAGCAACATAAATCAAAGAAAAGCCAAAGGTCACAGATGCACAACCCTTTCTATCAAGCAGAAAATAAATGGCCTATTCAGCCCCCTTCTCCCCTCCTCCCTTCTAATTGTTATGTAATTGTTCACAGGAATTGGTTAGGGAGGCAATGAAACAGCACTGCCTATAACCGTCTGTATATGATAGCAGTAAGGTTCATCATATCAGTCTACTCAGCAAGACATATGCTTTACCTATCATACTCCTACATAAAAAAATACCAAGTTGTCCCTCAAGGAGTTGAGTCATAAACCCCACTATCTTCAGTCGTCAAATTACCGTGGTCTTACAGAAGTACACTTACGTCCCACTGAGAAAACATAGTTAACTGCGAGCTTTAGAACTTAACACTTAATTCCTAACCAATAGTCACCATATCTGATCATGAGTTAGTTCAACACTGCTGCCAAAATGGTACTTGAACTATGATACTGCAGTTCACTATTAGTATTTGCAGAAAGCCTTCTTACACAGAGAAAAAAATATCAATTTCAAAAAAACCAGCTTTGTATTAGTCTCTCACAGAGTATCTACATGAACCATCAAAAGAATGACATTTTTCCCTCCGGTATGCACCAGTTGAAGGATTCCCCTGACAGACAGGAAGTGCCATGGTGCAGAAAGCCACTGTGTTACTGACTCCAGTGGTAGCCAACCCATGCTCCCAAATATGTGCCAAGTCTGAAACAGCCAGTGGGAAAAACCACTGCAAAGACGAGAAGAAGGGAATGCCATTCTCACACATGGGCTGGGGATCCCGTAGATTCAGAAGAAGTCTCATAACAAAAGAAGCCCTCAAACTGCCTCCTTGAAGAAACAGGGGGACAACAGTTTACCTTCTTTTAATAAGGCACTTGCTATTTCTCTGAATAGGATCAGATGGACCGAGTTTCCTGCTTTTGGAGGAAATGGCATGAGTACCTGCCAACACGTTCTTTACATTCATACACAAATAATGCCATGAATAGCATGAATAGTGAATTTGGATTTGATGACTACTGGAAAATAATAGGCAACGGTGAAAGACACACCTTGGACAACGGAATCAGAATGGAAAGAAATTGGGAACAGCAAGGCCAGAGTTTCCTTCTCTCCTGATGCCCTTCATCTTTGACCCTCAGGGTTAGAAAAATGATACAGATGAGCAACAAAGTTATCCAGTACTTCTTCCTGACAAACAAAACTGGTATCTAATCAAGCAAGAGGATAGAGCCTATCTTTTTTAATACAGGGAAGCTTGGCCACTTTTTTCAGAATTTATCCCTTGACACTAGAATGCCTGATGGAAACAGGTACAAACAGGTACCTGCTAAGGTGAAAATGAATTCCAACATCACTCGTAAGCTGAGTAAATTCATGTCAGGTTTCCTTTTAGAAAAGAATAGATACTAACTGAAACTGTGACCAAAGTGTATTTAGACCGTATCAAGTTTGGACTCTTAGCAAATTACAGACAACAGACCTGAGGTTGTACTTCTATTTGGGAAGAGGAGACACTTAATTCCCATTTTAGGGCGGAGGATCTAAACACTTTCTTAGCTCATGATCAAAGAGTGCTCACATATAATCATTTATGCTCAAAGATGGACATCCAGCTTCAGTTGTTACAGTATAGTCTTCTAGAAAAGGTCAACCAACTGATAAACATGTCCACCACACTGCAATACCCTAGGATTTGCAAGGGGAACAACAAGGAAATTACTTTTTATAGACTGGGTGAGCAACTATTTTTTTATACTTCAATCAGTAAAAGTTTGGAAATGGCTGGAATCAGCTCAGTCTTACGTGCTAAAAAGTGTTGCTTAATACATATCTTTGGACTTGATTTTGAATCTTACCAAAAATTTCCTGTCCTTCTAAATGATACCTTTAACAACAAATGCTGGAAAAGGTAAGTAAAATTTGCCTAACACACTTCACTAGTAGTTTAAGCCTTTTTCTCAGTCCCAATATAACAACAACTAATTATCATACTAATAACAAAACTAGAAGTGTGTATCCACCCACATACTCTTAAAAAAGGATACGCTTTAATTTGAAAAGATAATGAAAAAAGAAGGAATGAAAGACTAACTGTTAAAGCACTAAACTTGTCAAGAACAGGCAGTTTCAAGATCTGACTGTTTTTTGGAAATGCATGGTTATTGCTCAGCAGGCCCTCAACTCCTTCTCACCGCTGGTTGCCTTTCCACTTCTCTCTGTGCAAAGACTGACTAAAATGGCAAAAGCAAAAAAGTGATTTTTAAAGTCAGTATTTGAAACCTTCACCAGTTCCCTTCAGCTCTATCTGGGGCAATGAAAGTAACACATAAGAAGTAACATGAAAGAAAACAGTAACTTTCAGTCTTCAGCAGCTGGATATTTCCACTTAAGTTTCATAGATACTATAAACCAAATTTAAAATAAAGGAAAAAAAATAAAATTATTTTTTCATTCCAGTGTCCAACAGTACCACAAAAAAAAGAGAACACCCACCAGCAGAAAATTGGGATAAAGAATGGTAACACTTTATTGCTAACAACATGCAGAGTACTTCTCCAAGTCTCCTACTCCCTTCCTTTGCACAATACTGTGCACAAAGAATACACCACAGACGTGACACCCAGCTGGACTGTAACTATGCATTCTTGAATACTTCTCCCAGATGATGCAGGAACAGCAAATAATACAAAGAATCAGAGGAGTGATGGAGAGACAGTAGTAACACATCACCTATCCAACTGACAAAGACCCATCTTCACAGAACTATCAACTATTGTAAAGACTGTAAAGACATAAAAGATACTAACAATTAAATCTTATAAGAGTTCCACCATTTCAATTTACATTGAAATTCACATATTTTGTGAGACTAGTATTAAAAAAGAAGTCTGAATGAGCATGAAAATTCTGTATCACTGTATTTCAAAACTGCAAAAACAATTTCAGATTCTGGAAAAAGCTTCATAAACATATAAACATGTTTTAGATTTTACTCATATTTATATACATACATATTTTAAACAAAATAATTAACTACTTTATATGTAGTGTATACACATAAATTGCAAACATATAGTAGTCTTTATCTGTATATAAAAATTGTCATTGATTCAATAGGCATGTGGAGAACTTAAGGGTGAATGTACTTTAAGATAGGAATATATATGGCCTTACGCTTACAAAACACACATTCAAGAAAAATAAATTAACCTTTGGAGAGAAAAGAACCTTAAAATTAGTATTTCTAATAGACTACATATACACATATAAAATACTATACTCTCCTTTTTTTGTTGTCAACATAGTTAAACTCCTGCACTGTGAACTTACCCAGAGATTGGTGTACTTTTATCTGATCCAATTCTTCTTCAAGATTCAGTCTACAAAAGAGGAAATAAAGAAGTAAGAACAATAGAACAATCACATAGACGTCACTGAAAACATTTAAAAAATTAAACTAAAACCATATCAATATATTACTGGGGAAAAAGTTGTCAACACTCAGAAATTAGTTCTAATTTGATGATACTTAGCATACTTCAAACATAAGGAGTCCTTTGTTCAACAGCCGATCAATATTTATAAATCTGAATTTACAAAATTCAGATATAATGCTGGTTGTAACATAAATTAAGAAGCTTCAGCTGGTCCTTTTTAGGTAAGGAAATGCCTGAGATGAAAAGGAGACTGGCAGAAGGTAGAATCCTGTTAAGAGGGGAATAAAGTATTCAGTCTCAGAGGAAACCACCAGCCAACCTTTTACAGATATATCTTACCATTAATCTTTTTCAGCGGATATTCGAGAAACTTTTTAACAAAATCTATCCTCCCCTTTTCCAGCCCCGACTTACTACTATATTACTACTATATTTTTTTCTGTAATATCAACCAGCTAAAGTCAGTACAACAAAATACTTATGTTACTCCTTTTCATTTTATTAAAATTACATACAAATAAAGTTGCCAGGATACCAATGATAAAGTTTCAAAGTCAAAGTGGGAAATGATGGAATGAAAGACATTAGTTTAAATGTTTCATTTACACTTCTGTTTTCTGACACAATCTTTAATTATATAATTGCGCACTAATTTAGCAGTAAGATCCTCACCTATTTTAGCCTAGGATCCTACAGCACACAGAACAGAGTTTAATATGCAGATTTTGCTTAAAATATAACTTCACATACTATACAAATACACATTATTCTAGCTCTGTTCTGAAGGTTAGATTGCTAATATCCTCCCAGTCATTTCTGCTGTACTCTGAGCAGCAGAATTTACTTTCACAGTAAATTTATGCTTCACAAAATCCCCCTGAGATAAGGCACAAAGAAAATCCAGCCAAAATATCTGCAAACTTAAGAAAAAGGTTTAAAAAAAAAGAGGTCGTTCAGTATACACAGTATTTTAAAGCACGTTATATTTTAAATGCATCTCTGAATCAGCTGTAACACATGAAGCACAAAGAAAATGAGAAATGTGAAAAGTTAAAGTAACTTGCTTTGCATGACACATAAGACAACAGCTGTTTTCAGGATCATTCAGCTGCCTTCACAGGCTGACTTCCTTTGCTCTTCTTTCATTCTCCATGCATCAGTCAACATCAATTTCTGGAACACAGACTACAGTGGCTTTTACCTGCACACTGTCCTAACTCCTCATAGCATGTTCACTTTTTGCACTGAATGGCAAAATGCTTCCTTGAAAAAACATTCTGTTTACATAATTAAAGACTGTGTTCAACATTATATGCTTCCTGCTTGAAACTCTATCTTCTGAAACATGTTATTTTTCAACTTTAAAAACATTATTTGAATGAACACGTTTATACACATATGTATACATGCATACTGCCTCCCCACACACTAAGTGACAAGCATATGATGATAACTGTACAAGATATTTAAAAAGAGTTAACTTTTACATAAAGATATTTTCTAGGGTGATGAAAGACATGCAGAAGTAAATAAATTATATGCAATAAGTAAAGGGGTAGGTTTATAGTCTGAACATCTGAAGCACTTCCAAATAAATTCATTTGTCTGTGAAATACTCTCCAACTGAAGCTAAGATATATCTAAGCTGGAAATATTTCAGGCAAGCCTAGACAAGAAATTACAACGTGTAATACAAGATACAACCCACACAAGTCAATAACTGGCTTGCATGAATGGTAGAAATGCCCAACCGCATTAGACCAGTGCTGGGTCCATCCATCACCAGTGCTCTGTCTCCAGCGGAGGCAAAAGCAGATGCTACTCAGGAGAGGGCACAAGCCTAACAGTTTCTGCAGTCTCATTCCAATTTTCCATCCTGAAAGTGGCACATAAGCACTACCCTTTGTTTCCTCTGCTTTAACAGGTTCCCTGTTGTTAAAAGGGCCTTTCCTCCAATCCTGCAAGAACAGAATTTCTTTATAACCTTTCATGTGGAGCCTTGTCAAAGGCAATTGGAAAATACAGATCAGATTTTATCCACATAGTTACTGTCACCCTTCTGCAATTCCAGCAGGTTAATGAAGCAGGGTTTCCCTTTACAGGAGCGACACTGATGCTTCCTCAACAAAACTGTGTTGATCTGTGCTCAGTGATCTCTCTCCCTCTCCATCGTCCCCCCGTCCCCCCCACGTCCCCCCCTTTTTTCCTAAAGACAGACTTGCCATCTTCCCAAGTATGGAAGCAGCCAGGCTCACTGGTTTGCAGCTCCCTCTGGAGCCCATTTTGTAGATGGGAGTTACAGTGGCAGCTTGCCAGTCCACTGGCACAGTGGCTGTTTACAATGAGGTTACAGTTCAGTGGTTTCATACTTCAGTGCCTTCACCCCCCTTGGGTGTATCTTGTGAAGATATTAAGATCAAGATATTAACAAATAACTTATTTATTTGACTTCATAGTTGCTGTACAGTTACTTCAAACAGATCTAACACATTTGACCTATCCGCTACAAAGAATACCCGAGTTGTTGACACCTTCTTAGCATCTTCAGCAGGAAAGACTGATGCAAAGATTCACTGAGTTGTTCTTTTATGGCCTTGTGAACTCAGTGTATGCTTTTACACTTTCATCATTAAGCAAACCCACAAATTTCCTAACTGGCTTATTTTTCACTTTATTTAAGCAAAATTTTAATATCACAGCTTAGGCATCTTTGAAAACCACTCTTCAAGACCTTTTTTAGCCTTCTCAACTTTCCACTTGCATTTGTCCTGCCATTGTTTATTGGCCTAACTGTTCTCACCAACACAAGCTTAAGTTTTAAATGCTGACCTTTTCTCTGTGAGAGCCACAAAAACTTCCCCAATGAGTCTTTACAGAAAGCTTTTTAAGACTATTTTGGGGTGGGGGTTGGTTTGGGTTTTTTTTAAATTTCATTTTTTAAATTTTAGCACATACTTCAGCTGGGTTTCAGCTACAGTACCTTGCTTAACAGTCTCCAACTGTTCACAGGCTTTCTGTACTGCTTGTTCTTGTGTTTGGGGGATTGGAGGTTTTTTGACTAGTTGGTTCATTTTTATGTGGTTCCCTTTCTGGAAAGTGAACATTGCCAGTCCACTTGATTTGGCCTACTCTCTTCTGCTACTATTTAAATATAATTTAAAAAAAAAAGAAAAAAGGAAAAAAAAAAGGCAAACATCACATGAACCCATCTTCATAAAGGATGAGATGTGGGGAAATACAGGCTTCACCTCTTTTCCTTGGAAAGTTACAGAGCAACTCATCCTGGAAATCATGTCCAGCCACCTAACGGACAAGAAGGTGATTGGAAACAGCTAGCATGGATTTACCAAGGAAAAAAAATCTTGCTTCACCAACCTGACTGCCCCTGTAAGGAGATAACTGGCTGTAAGAATAAAGGGAGAGCAGGCAACGATGTATACCTTGAATTTGGCAAGGCATGAGATGGTCTCCCACCACCTTATTGCCAAATAGTTGAGATCTGAATTGAAAAGTAGATAAGATGGCTGGGAAAGTGGCTGGACTGTTAGGCTCAAAGAGTGATGATCTGTGGTGTGGAGTTCAACTGGCAGCTAGAAACTAAAAGCACCCCTCAGGGATCCATACCAGAGCCAGTACTGTTTAATGTCTTTATTAACAACCTCAAAGAGAGTTACAGTGCCTCTCAGCAAGTTCACAGATGATATAAAACAGAGGGGAGAAACTGATACACTCACCAGAGGGCTGGACCGCTGTTCAGAGAGACCTCATAGGCAAAAAAAATAGGCTGATGGGAACTTCATGAAGTTCACCAAAGCCAAAGTCGTGCCAGAATAACCCCTTGCAACAGGACATTCTAGAAGACCACCCAGTTAGAGAGCAGCTTTGCAGAAAAAGTGGGGTCCACAAGTTGAACATTAGGTAGTGACATGCCTTTGTGGCAAAGGATAACAACATACTAGCTGTATGGACAAGAGTAGAGTCAGTCGGTTTACAAAATTGATTCTATTCAGCACTTCTGAGACTGCAAGTGTGGCTGTGTCTATTTTTGGGTTCCTCCAGGAAAGACACTGACCTACTAGATTAAGCCGAGCAAAGCGGTATCACAATGGTCAAGGGTTGGGCACATGAGCTATGATGACAGGTGAAAGACCTGGGTTGATTTAGCTCCAGGAGAAGATAAGATTTTATTGCTGTCTACCTAACACAAGGGTGTCAAAAAGATGTAGAGTTTGTCTTTTCCCAGAGGAGCACCATGGATGGTATGAGAACCAATGGACACAAGTTAGAATACATTAAATTCAAATTAGATATATAAAGAAGTTGCTCACTAAGCTGGCCAGACCCTGGAACAGTTGCTCAGGAAGGTTTTGAAATCTCCATCCTTGGTCTCCATGTCCTCCATCCTTTGTCAAAACTTGACAAGATCCTAAGCAGCCTTCCCAAACTGCCACTGCTTTGAGCAGCAGGTTGGACAAGATAGCTTCTAGAGGTTCCTTCCAAGCCGCACAATTCTGTGCTTCTTGTTGTATTGAGGTAACTATTACATAAGCATTTCTCTCTAATGCTTTCTGAACTAAATTCTGTATACCACTCAAAATAAAACTCAGAACACTAATTTTCATTTTAGCTTCTCAGACTGATTGTTCTAGAAAGTTACTTATTCCATACAAAACTTGTATCTCTACATCTTGCCTTGGCAAGACAATGATGCAGGATCTATGTGGATAGTTGAAACCTTCCATGATTACAGCCTGTCCTTCACAATTCGTTTAATTTCGCTTTGCATTTCTGCATCACTGTCAGCATCCTGATGAAAAGATCAGCAGTACAACCTTACTGCGACTTATTTTTTATTAAAATATAGGACTTATATCCAAAAGCATTACACAGTACTCCCTTTTTCTGTAATAGCTGTCCGGTATTACACTTAAATAATCCTTTTCATACAGTGCCACTCTCTCACCAGGTAATCCTACTCTGTCATTCCTGCAAAGCTAGTACCCAGGTGACACTGTTCCCCACAGATTACCCTCCTTCCTCCAGGTCAGGACTGAGACGCCTAGTGTGTCAGGATTGTCATCTGATGCCAAGCAGCCTAGCTCCACACCTTATTTTTGGGGCTTCTAACACAGTAGTACTTGTAAATTATTTCCTCGTTCTGTTGCTTAATATGCCGGTCAGCTACTGTTGACAATATTTCAAAACAGCTTTCCTTATCTTTTGTAACCTCCCACTACCAACACCTGCTTCCTCCCATCCTTAAAAAGAGTCCCTTTACTGCAGGAGCATTCTTGGTGCAAGAGGACTTTGTCACATCAGCTAGACAGCAGGTCTCATCTCATTCATGGTCTCATCTATGAGACTAGATTCCTTCTGGCAAACAGGATGTTCTCCTTTCCCAAGATTTATGCTCTTTGCAGCAGCACATAAAAATCATGTCTCATATGTAGATAATCATACATGTCACACTAAACCAAACTGAATAAATTGCATTCCACTGGGGAGACTGCTACCTGCATCTGAGCTTAAATTTTTTTTCGATCTGGCAAAGCTTAAGACAGGTATAGCCTCCCTTTTTGAACCAATTACTGTCATCCTATCCTATCCTAATTAGTTAGTCATCTGGCTTCTTGGCTTCTTTCATTTTTCCTAATCTCTGAAGCCTGACAATCTTCCTATCACAAACTTGTTAAGTTTTGAATGCACAGATTGGGCCACTCAAGGCCAACACACTTAGCACTGAGCAAATTTCTAAGCATTTAACTCATTTGGGAACATACTTTATACTGATTTCTATTCAATCTTTTCTCTCTGAAAAAAATAAATGTAACATCACAAAACATTCAAACTTTATTTTCTACAGAATTTTTATGGCAAATATAGTGTTAACAGAGAAAAATAAAAATATATAATCCATATGTCTTGATACATATTCCATTCATTATACAAAATCTGAAGATGAAAAAGGAACATACAAGTAATAGTGGCTTTTTATCATGACTGAAGACAAGTGGTTTTTTACTATCTCATAAGTCTTTTTACATTTCAAGGCAAAAAACCAGAGCAAAAATTGCAATGTGAGGAACCACATGCAGAAGCAAGTCGCCCTTCTTTTCTGTTTGTTCCCAACTCAGTAGTAAAATGTGCTCTGACATACTTCAGTATTTTTGACATGCTACTCTAGCTAGAACTTGTAAAAAAAAAAAAAAAAAAAAAAAAGGCACCTTTATATGCATTTTAACAAAAAATACATATCTAGTTCAGTCCTCTAAAATTCTCCACAAAAGTACCGTATCCTGCATATTTAGTTACAAGAGTGCAGCTCAACAAAAAGGAAGAAAGGGTATAATGCAGTCTTCTTGAAAAGTATAATTCTTTGCAGAGACTCTATGATTGCTACTTTTCCCAAGAACAAGTGAACATGATCAGTTGGAAGAAACATCAAAGAAGGGTCAAGTAAGAAATTTCTAAGGAGCAAGAAGGAACTGTGAGAAATTCAAGGTAAATGAAGGGAGTCACAGAAAACTGCTGAAGTGTAACGCAACATTGAAAGAAATTCCTCAGCAGTAAAAAGCATGGGTGGAGGAGATATTTGCTTTCCAGCCTTTCATTTACACCATTGTCTCCCTCCGTGTCCCATCACACAGATGTGCCAACCTAATAGGTAAGAACTGATTTATCTTTATGAAACTCCCCCTCCCTTTCCAAAAAATGTTTCAAGTGAGTCTGAAAATAAACATCCGTGTGTGTTTTTTCCCCAAAAGTGGCATTCCCTTTAACAGATGATGTCTTACCCACCAGCCTTTTGAATGATCCATGTTCAACTCTTTTACAAAGCAGATTAGGTACATGAAGAGACCTATGATCCAGTTGCACAGATTTTAGTGACATGAGATGCTTCCCTCACTGACTGAGGGTGAAGAAAGGATTGCCTCTGCAATCCTTCAACTCAAAGGATCAAAAATAAGCTCTGTGTGTGGTAATGCAGAATATTAAACTACTGGAACTAGAGAGTCAGAACAGCAGTATCAAAGTTTAGATACTGTGAATAAAAGCTTCCAACACTATTTTAGCAGATGAAGCTATTATTTGCTGTAATTATCTTGAGCGTACGCTCACTGGATTTACTGCATTGGTTTTTGCATCGTTCGGTTTCAATTAATACATCAAACAATGGAAAGAAGAAATGCACCAGGTTTTGATCCTAACTGAAAGGGGATTTTCTCTGTGCATTGAAAAACTTGTGTTTGATTTAGCAAGTGCTGAGCAAAGGGTATCATGTTTATGTCATCTGAAAAGATGCAAGACACAAACTGAAGCTGAGAGATGGAATCTTTGAAGATATTTCTACAGTGGAAAGGTAGTTTCTGTGTAAATTCTTTCTAGCTGACCGTAGTCTTCAGGCATGCATAATGAAAAGAAATCTCTAAACATTAGTACTTGCCTCCTCCATCTTTTCACGGTAGAAATGCTGGGAGTTGAAGATGTTTCAAGAGCAGGCAATTTTGAGGATGATGTATATTTAAAGATGCCTTGTGTTAATCTCCATTTAACTGTGCTTCCAGCAAATGTTTTTAGGACTGCTCCATAAATTTCACATTTTACAATTAGACACAACTACAAGCTTGATTTAAAAAGCAAAGAAAAAATAACAGCAAATAATTTTTCTCCTGATAAATCCAGTGGATATTAAACAAAGTGAAAGAAATTACAAATTTACATTGTGGATTAGGTTAATTATCTTTCCTATTTCAGATTACAATACTGAGTAGCACAAGTATTTCAGCACAACTCTTTTCCCAGTCAGGAAGTTCAGCAATGAGTGTATTTAGGAACTGGAGAAGAACAAACCTAAAAAAATTTGGAAACAGTCCACTCTGCTTTGTAAAGCGGCAACATAGAACACAGAGGATGCTTTCAGTTTACCATTTCACAGGTCTCCGCTTGACAATGTATCCGTTGACAAGCAGTGTGCTTTCTAGTTCTCTTTTTCATACTACGTAAGTTTTTGCTTGACCAAACAAATAAAATATCTGGTATATGACGTTTATAGATTATCATTTTTCAAGGAAAACTGTTTTTCTGCCTTTTTAAAATTGAAACTTTTAAATTCTATGCTTTTAGTTAAGTTTGTGTGTTATTTCAGCCAGCATCTCATAAACATGATCTCTCTGTTATGTCTATTACACGACTAAAAAGCCTCAACCTTCTAAGCATTTTACAAGAAACAGATTTTAAGCTCCATTTGTACAGGGAAAAGCTATAAATTGAAGTTCATTCAGAGATGATACCCCTGTACAAAAGGAGGAATATGATGTATGTAGGTACCGAAGTGCTGCTAAGCAAACCACATGCAACATCAACAAAAAAAACCCTGAACAGTTAAGGAATGAAAAGGAGAAACTATGCAGTCTTGCAGTTAAGGTTGATGAACCAGGAGAAGAAAAAAAAGGACAAAGAAGAGGCCTATGGAAAAACCTAAAACAGACAAAAGAAGTGATTAAGGTTCTAAACTAAATACATACAGAAATGTAGAACTCAAAAGGAAGTCTATGGTAATCATAATAGGAAAACATAACTTTTCTTTAGAAAAAAGTGTTTGCTCTATAGACTCAGAGAAGATAGACCTTTGAATCATAATTCAAGAAGGAATGATGGGATTTGAATACAGTGGAAACATGCAGGTCAAGAGGAAAGACAAACAAACCAAAGTGTGAGTATAAATTGATCACTTCCAGCTCATGATAAATGCACATCTTTGCAGCTTTTCTCTTGACAACCAGACATACACATTCATGCTGTGGATTCATTCTACTACGTAATTCAACTTTAAAAAAAGGAAGTTCTTAGCATATAGTTTAAAGCAATAGACAGATACCAGACATGACCTTTGTGCAAATGTTTATCAAATGCTGTGAAGTATTCTGACAACTACACAATCTTTTATATTGATATGTGGAGTAGGTGAAACCTTGCAGGGTATTGAAACTCCAGAATTCTGTAAATAAGCTCTTAAACATTAATAAATTGACAAAAAAGCTAAAAACAGAAATAAAATCTCTCTAAAGTTCAATGTATTTTAAAAGCAATTAAAAAAAATGCTCAGAATTGTCTCTGAAAATTCACATAAAACATCGTCTAGCTGTATACACAAATAACCTTAGGCAAAGGAGATTCATTACTAGGAATACCTATCAGCAGTCCAGATGAAAAGAAAATAAGTAACCACTCAGTGTAAAACTTCATTAAGTTTCAGTAAACTCAAAGTCTAAATTAATATCTGCAATGGTAATGCTAACACAGCCAGCCACTTCTAAAAGCTTGCTCTGTTGAAACTGAAATTATCACTTGGCCTGTATCTAGATGCATTCTTTACACAGGATCATTTCAATCAATTTGGTTTCAATTTTTCAGACGAAAAGGTAAAAACATTTTCAAAACATGGCAAACAACTCTTTTCTGATGGTACTAGGAAAGTCTTTTCAGTCCTGGTTAGTTTATAGTCACGGTTTCTAGAGTCCTGAAGAAGACTGTATAACTGAAAAATGTACCCTGAAAATTTACAGTAAAGCCATATGAAATTTGCTGATAATGAAGGTTACATTACTATGAGTGACTCATATGACTGCTATTTCTAATTTTAAGAACACACTAATCCTGCATCTATTAGATGAACTGAAAATCTTATTTAAAATATGTATTCAGCTCCCCCACACACTTTTCTGCTCAGTACCATTTCTTAAGGAGGGAGGAAAAAAAGACTGGTTTTGCAATGTGCTTGCAAAAGTAAAAAAACCTAGTGGACTGAAAAAAAAAAAAATTCCAGAATTTATGACTCCTTCCAGAAAAAATGGCTTGCTCTTATTCATATTCAAATGTTGTATTTTCTAGCAGCTTCGCTAAGTTTGAATGATAGCCTATCAGATGGGAGAAGAGTGACTTAAAGCCATACAAAGCCTAGAAACTGGTGTACTGCTTTTCACCTTTATGCAGACCTGAAATTGTCTCATGGCTTTGAGGATTCTGCATAGAGAGGTTATGCTGCTTGTAAGTATATCTGGTAGAATTTGATTCTATTGCTTAAGTAATTCTTTCTCAACAATCAGCATTTCCTTATCTGGTTCCAAAAAAGGTCAAAAACCCAAAGAGACTTTCTAACAGTATAACCTACTCCAAAATAATTTTAAAGGTTACTCTGTTGACAAGTAACAGTCCAGGCCAGCAGCAGTCTTAGATGCTCTAGATTATATGGTCAGAGAACAACCTCCAACTCCTTCCTAGACAAGAAGAAGCCACCGAGTCCTTGAATTAACAGGAATCAGCACCCTAAATTAGCAGAATCTCCTGGCACTTCCTGGAAGACTTGTCATTATCTTCTAATGTGGCAGGTCAGAAGTAGAATCACGTCTTTGTTTTCACATCCCAAAACCAAACTCGAAGTGTTTTGTTTACTATCAATAATTCCATGAAAGTCATTCTTCTTGCTTTTAACATATATATACAAAAGGCACCAAGAGGAGCAGGAAAGCACACAGCATCCTGTTTTATGTACCAAGGCCTCACTTCTATCCTCCAACTATGATTGCCACAGTCTCGCTTGGCAATATTAAAACAACGGTAGTAAAAAATCAAGCGAGATCAAACCTATCCAGCTAATAGTTTATGCTGGTATTGCATACACTTTTAAAGGTACTTACCTTGACCCACAATTATAGTATCTGCTCTTTCCAGTATCATACAAACTTCTGAATTCTATTTTATGGCAACATAACACTTTTGAATACTCCTCCATTATTTAGTTATTTTTGTAATACTCACCCATTTGGAATATAGGAAGAGGTAGCATAATAAAACCTCTGCTATAGAATCAGTTTTGCCAAAGGAATTACTTCCGATTTCTTTTAGATTATAGCTAGGCATCAGCAAGAAATGCTCTGTAACAGTTGCTTACTTATCAAGTTACTAGAATAGGCGAAATGCTTGTACCATCTGCATATAAGCAGGGCTTCTGCAAATTATATGCTCTTGCTAGAACAAAATTTCCTAGTACTCATCATTTTTAATTGTCAGCAGTTCTAAAGATACCATCAGGAGCCCTCACACAGCTCCAAATCTAAGGTACATATACACATGCACACTTGGGTCTCAATGCATTAAAAGTAATTTGGAAAGATAGCCTGAACTATAGCATAAACTTTCTCTCTGCACTTACCAGTTTAAAGGGCTCCCTCCCTCAAGAGTTGCTGACCCTAGGTTAACCCACTGCCAGAGGACTCTAGTTAGTCCTCTAGCAAACCATTGCCTCCTGAGTAATACACATCCTATAAGTCAGCCGTTGCTCATCAGCAGCTTTCAGCATTTACAGGTAGGGCCAGCAGGAGACTCCTACTCTCCTCTGCATACAGATAAAAGGAATTAAGAGAGGATGCTCATGGCAGTCTAAAATAAACACACAAATAAACAATAAGACTTTTTTTCCATTTGTCCCAGGGAATTTTATCTGGAAAATAAAACCAAGCAGAGAATCTCATTTCTAATAGAGCTGAATACATAAGAAGGAATAACCCACTGAGGAAATCGACTCCTTCCCAAGGATTACATGTTGTAAGACTGCAGCAGGATGACTCTTCGGAGAAATAAGCAGAACCAACCACAATCTCCTAATGCGTACTGTTGCTGGTGTGGACAGATATCAGGGGGTTAGTACAGGAGTTGCTGCAGTCAGGGAAGCCTTCCTCTGAGTCCAAGAGGTTAACTATTGCCTTTTCAAATGTTTTCCTCCAGAGTCATGGAAGATTGTTAAAGACTGGAAAGCCAAATTAAGAAGAAAATCAGACAGAAAAAGACTGCTGAGCAAGCTTTGCATGCTCTTTATCAGGGTCCTTAAAAAGGGACAGTAGTGTTGCTTATGACAGTAACCAAAATAAGTAAGTTTTAAAGACACTGGGTCAAAGTAGTGCCAGGGAATTTTTTCTTATACAAAGCTTAAGCCTAATAGCCTAAATCCTTTCAAGGAAAATGGGACAGCAGAAGAAGCTCTGTTTTCTTCCCCTCAGAAAAGAGTTTGAGAAGAAATACAGCAGATCAACACAGAAAGGTCTTCTAGGTAAGCAAAACTGAATTGTACTCTGTTCAAGAGTCTTCAAAAAGGCAAAAATTCTACTCTGTAAAAGCAGAGTAGAATGCACAAGCACATTACACATACTTTTGTAGCAAGCCCACACAGAAAATATAGGAAGAGGCTGTCATAAATTAGGATGGGGAGTCTGATACATCATAACACAAACACTGATTTTAATTTTCTACTACTCGAAAGTAGTTTAGAGTCATGAAAACAAAGCCAGGCAAAACTTTATCCAACTTTTACATGTGAAAAACTACACTGACAGAAATTATTCACTTTGTTCCTACAGCATTATGATTCGAGAACCTTTGCCTGCAGTAAGGGTAAAATATGCTCTTTTCATGGGTCTGTATATTTATGTGTCAACTGACAGCCTTGGGAGGTGAGAGTAAACCTGGGAGCAGGTGTTTGATCTAGACTGTGTGAGAGAACAAAAACCATTACATATGTCTGGGGATAACGCTGCCAAAAGAAGAGTAAAGAAAAAAGTACTAGTGTTACTTACATTTTGTGAACATTCAAACTACTCAGAATGATTTACTGGAATTCCTTTATAGGAAGAAAATTGTAAACTTACAGTTTACACAAAGAAAGTTGTAGACTTAATTAACCAAGGAAATGGAATATTTGACTATACAGAGTCATTGAGCTATCTATCTTACTTTGTCCATTCACTTCCCAGAAATATGTCTTTATCATTCTTGTTTCCCAATTCAGTCACTTATAGGATGGATGAAAATTGCAGGAAGCAATATCTGTTGGTGCTAAGTAAAGTCTCTCTGATTTACAACCCACATTCAGGAGTGAAAAAGGATAAAAGCAGCTCCCCCCATACCAATCCAATGTCTGTGGACATAACAAAGAAGTGAACAGTGTCATAGTTGTCAAGAATGAGTTTTGAGATATATTTCAAATTAATAGTCACTCAAAAAAACGAAGATGCGCTAGCGACTAAAATAGTTTCAACATGCAGCATAACCTTTAGCTTGCAAAAGGTTGGCAGAAACCCATGTCTAAAATTTTAACTTCTATTCAGTGATCTTTTATTTGTTTTACTGTAGCACAAAACCCAGCTGACTGATCAAAAGATGTTTAAAAAAAGTTACACTGTGTGAATTATGCTCATTATTTTAATTTGAATTTTTTTAATTCCTTTATAACAAGACCATCAGAACAGTCTCATAAACAGTGTTTACCTGTAGTTAGTTCACAAAGGATTCAGCCTGAAGGGCCATTACAGGGGTACCAGTGTAATCAACAGAACCCAGAGAAGCACATAGGTTGAGTACTCCATTGCATGAATATCAAGAGAGTTTTATTGTCCCATCAGTGCTTTTAACCTTTATATAAACCTCAGATCACCACCACACCAAAGTTTCTATTACCTACAGCCTGTTTTTAGTATGGAGCTGGTTTCCAATAATGCAAAGTAAGGATGCAAATCAATTCCTTAAATTATTTCTTACACTGAAATATTTGAGTTTTAGGAAAATTTGGAAGATTGCATGTTTATTCTCATGTGACTGTGTTTGAAAAAAGTAGATACAACAATGCTTCTTAGAAAATATGTTCTGAATTCTTTACAAATTAGAAAAAGATCTGAAAACATTAAGATAGGTTAAACTTTTTGTATGTATATGCATATTCTGCCTCATGCAGCAAGAGAGCCAGGTAGCTCATCACAAAGATCATGCTGGGCCACAATAAAGGTCCAATTTGTTCCACTTTGGAGTTTCTGGAATTCCAGAACTGTACACTTTAGGAAAGATTTCAAGGGATAAGGCAAGAATACATAAGCATTGCTTAATAATTTTAATTTTAAAATATTATTTGCACTTTTTGAAGAAACTTAATGTCTCTACTTCTTTGCAAAATTCAGTTATTGAAATTCCAAAGCTGAGATATACCTAAACTTGAAAATTTGCCATTTCCCTTCCAAAAGCAGTACCATTCAAGGAAAATGGAAAACTAGCATTGTATGCTGAATTCAGCTGTTGCCAGAAAGCACCAAGCAGTGCTGCCATTACCAGAATTCCCAGAACTCCATTGAAAGTGTTGGAGAGAATCCTATATTCATTAGTTTGTCATTACTCTAGTAATATAGCAGCCTCACAGCCTATGTTACTAGCTTTGGTGTGCTTTGGTGTTAGAGATTGTAGGTTCATAGGCTTCTTACTATGAACATTCAGTACAGTTTAACAAGACACACTTAGTACTTTATTTTTATCTATACATATATACATAGGCTGATAAATCAGATATTTCCTTCTAAATGCTGAAGAACTTTTGTCTAGGCAATAAAGATAAGAAAAAGACAGCACTCTCGCAGGCAGTGTGCTTTCCAACAGTACAATATTTCATTTCTGTAACATTGAGATAATCTACAGAAATCATTGTGATTCAACAGCAAGGCAAGCAATACTTCTATGCAAGCAATACTAAGGAAAGCTAACTTAAGAGTCACTACCTTTCTCCAACATCCCTCTGCTAGTCTTGTCTCTGACAATGCCCATATTTTATCATTAATGCAACTTTAATTCTGCCTTTCTCTGCTTATGTATTATGGAAGAATGTTTAACACAATGACTGCATGTTTTCAGTATGACATAGTTTCATCATGTATGAGAAGGCCCTGAAGTACTCAGGCTGCTTATGAAGATTTGATAACATCCACTGGATTTTGAACTAATACCTACAGACAAGAAAAGTCTGATTAAATATGGAAGAACAAAAGAAAAAGATCAACACATCTGATTTCCCAAAACACAGCAAGCTCCCAAATTTGTCTGATAGCTAGGACACAGGAATTACAAGATCTGGTGGACACAGCTAAGAAAAGTTCTAGAGACAAGCTTAACAATTAAAGATCGTTAATCTCATCATCCTTGACAGATCACTCTCACTGGAAAACAACAATATATTTGTTTCAGTTAGCTGACACAATGCCTTGTGAAAATGTAACTGGAAGCTTGCTAGAAAAGAGAAAATAATTCTCTTCACAAAAGGCAGCCATGTAAGTTAATCATGCAAAAGCCCCTAAATGACTTCATGTGGCATTTACAGTTCTGACTTCAGTCCTTTAAAAATGTCTTTTAAAAACTGCACGCTGTAGGACAACTAACGGTGCTATTCTCTTAACATTTTGAATTATTTGTGGTGGTTTTAGCCAACAACTGCAGTGTTTCAAGTTCTCACACTTTGAGCCTGTCATTTCCACTGAGCAATGTTCAGTCCAGTCAGTGAGCGTGTACCTTTGTTAGAACCCCCTAACACCAGCTGCAGAATCTAGGCTCTAATCATTTTCAGTGGAACAAAAGGTGGTATTTTAGATTTAGCAATCTTTTTATCCATCCAAAACCTAAGGAAATACATATACATCATTATTTTAACTATATTTGGCTTTGCAGTATAAAATTACTAATTGCAGTAAAAAGTAAACAAGAGGCCTGAGACATTAGATTTAACTGTTTTGCAGTAAGAAGCCTACTATGTCCCAGCACTCCTAAAAATGAAGAACAGAAAGATTACTCTACAGAGATAGTACATATGACAGAAGGGCTATACTCTGTAGGTGACACTTTTTAACACTGATGTAGCGTGTATGCGCTTTGCTCCAAATTAATTTGCTACACAATGCAGCTATCAAGTGGAACAAAGAAAAAAAATACTGTGGTATTTGGACGTTGCACACAACAGAGGTTTAAAAACTAAAAGTCTCTGATGACCAGGTATTTCCTGTTTAGCCAAAGTGACTGTGAAGGTGATCAAACCTGCATTTTTTCAGCAGGTTCTGTACAAACAAACAAACAAACAAAAAAAGCCACATTCAGGAAGCAGAGAAACTAATAAAGCCTAGGCTTGTGTTTCTTATTGCCACCATTCCAGAACAGTAAATTTAGCTTTTCTCCACCATAACCATTCTAATAGCTAGAAATGGCAAGAGGCATCACATGCTGCTGCTGGTCCCAAGTTAGGATCCTGTGAACTGGATGGTGAGATACCAGTGGACAGGGTATAGAACAGTTGCTTTGGCTCTACAAAGAATAAGGAAAGCAGAAATCATGAGGTCTTGTTTTCCTAAAAAAGCAAAGCTAATAAAAAACCTTTATTAAGTAGCTGCTGTAGCCGAGTAAGGATGCTACCAAGCTTAAAGTAACTCCATATGCTTCAAAGATCCAGAGCACATTTCCTGCATGGAGGACATGCACAACTACCTGGGCACTCAGAGGAAAGAATGACTACCAATGGTTCTTTGAATGATGTGGCTATCTCTTTCACTTTATACACATTTACTCCTTATCACTAGCTGCGTATGACCACCCCATACAGACAATCAATTTCCAGTTAGCTGTGAAGATAATGACTTATGTCATAATGTCGTATGCTGAAGAATGCATTAGGTCAAATAATTCAGTGTTGCTTTTATCAGTTACAAGATCTCCTACAAAGTAACCCAGAATGAAAGATGTAAAATTGTAAAGCTTCCACAATAGTTTATATACAGTCAAATATAGCTTTCCAAAGTCTGTACATAAAGGCCAAGGGGACAGGGTATCCCTATATTTCAGCAAACAAGAATTTAATATGAAATGTCAAAGTAGTTTCAATTAGCTAGCTTGCAATCAAGTAGCAGCTCAATTGGACATGCTACATACTACCTTACCCTGAATTTCAGCAAAATCCAAATAATATAGATACAAAGATGAATCTAGCTAATGTGGGAAGACAATGTCAAAGGACATATATGTCAATACAATTCTACAGAAAGTTACATTTAGCACTTAATAGCCAAGATTAAAAATAATCCATCTAAAACTGAGAACTATACTAGATTTATATGTATCTGTGTGTATGTTTACATATGTATCTATAAAAATTTATCTATCTGTAAAATGATATGCCTATTTTCATTGAAGATATTCCAGTTCTATGCAGCTGCTAGATGCTGAATCTAAAAGCACCAGTGTCACACAGCTGAATAAAAGAAATTTCATTTTTTTTATGTTACTAGATCTTTCTCTTGCAAGTTTTCAGCAGTTTCATGCAGCTTAAATAAAAATATTGTATTTACACAGGCATGAGTTACTCTCCTTCTCAGGTAAGTGTTAACTACTGTTTGAATTCTATTATGTTTTTCAGTCTGCTTAAGGGGGAGAAAAAGTGAACAGATAGCATATTTTTGTTAACACAGGATATGAACATCAATACAATACGTGATTCTGTAGCCTGCAATGACATGGTACTTAACAGGAAATGACTGCAGCATAATACAGGTATTGCATACTTCATAGGGAAAATGACCCAGATTGAGAAGACGAAAATGGGACATCCTAGCAAAGCTGTGGAATTGTTTTCACTTGACCATTAGCATTAATAAACACTTCAAAGAATACTTGGGGAATTTATTTCAACTACCACTTCGTGGTCCTGTTTGTAACTCTTCAATTTTGGCATGAGTTTAGCTGGTAGATGCCATAGGATTTCTTAAGACAATGAGTTGTGACTATTTTCTTAGCTACAGGTTCAGATCCAAAGTGCACTTGAATTTTGGACCTTTTTGGTTTGTTTTGTTTTAATAATAAAGAATTTAAAAGATGAGAATTTATAACTCAAAATTAAAAATGCAGCTTTCAATCCACATCATATACATGGTGGAATATAATCTGATATTCTTTGTGAAGAAGTAAATAGTAGGGGAGGAGGTTTAATAAGGAAGTCAGGTAAAACTATTACCAAAAATGGTTTCTATAACGTCAGAGAATAATTATTATCTAATGCACTTAGTACAAACATAAATTATATTAATAGCAAAACCCCCCTATTCCTTCCAGGGGAATGTTGGGAAAATCAAGAGAAATATATGCATAAAGCATTGAGTACACACTGAATAATCACAGATTATTGATTATTAAATTTTATTATATTTTACTAATCTAGTATGTAATTGTAGCAATATAGAGATACTGTCTTTTATATGCACAAATGGCTCAAATTTTTACATCATTAATCATGGAGAGGATGCAGCCAATGGCTCTTGAAAGGTATTTCATTATTAATTGCAAAGTAATACAACATGCATATACTATTCTTTACTAATCAAAAAGTAAAAAAATTATAGTAACAATGCCACACATTCTGCATCAGCATTCTCAACAAAATAACTCTGACACTAGGCATTCTGAACTTCAGGAAAACAGAAAACTTCATATATTTTTTAAAAAGACGTGCTTAAATTTACATCCTAAACCCTGTATTTGTTCATGTGTTAGTGTCCAGCTTGAAAGGTGCACAGCGTTTAACATCTTACATGAAAGTCAAAGCAATCCCTGCCTGTGATGAGAAGAAAACTACAAAAGAAAGGACCTGACAGAAAGTAGTGACTGACACAAAGTCTTTCCACCAACTTCAACAGGATTTGGAACTAGGCACCACCAGAATAAGTGACTTCCCAAGCAACTCCAGTTTTTCCTGACTTAAAAACAGATTTCATAACTTATAAGCAGATTGTTTACAGTGTGCTAATACTGGTAATGACTGCATTTTGGAGCCTGAGACATGCATCAGTAGGCTTTCCTGGTTTTACCCTACACTTTATTTATTATCCATCTATTTTCAGAGCAATGTACGTGCAAGTTAAAGATATTTTGCATAGGAAGATCTTCCTTACAGGTAAAACAACCAACCAAGAACAAATAATTGTGTTTTCCTAACATTAATTCTCTGGCCTAATCAGAGACAGAAGTTAAAACAGACTTAAACCAAAATAAAATCCATAAACTGACACTCTTCTTTAAGCAATGCTGAGTTGGATTTGGCTTATACATGTTCTATATCAACTTAAGCTAACAATCAGTAGGGTTTATCAAATTAAGTGCATCCACAAAAACAATGGGCTAACCTGATTTATTTACACTGCTTGTAAAATCACACATAATTAATTGGTCCAACTCTGTAGATCATGTCCTTTACACACACAGCTTCAGAAAGAATACATGAAATATAAAGCAGACCTATCCACAGATCTAAAAAGTACACCAAATTTAGTATTGACTTTCTTAAGAAAATGGGCTCAGATCTTGAAATGCGGACTGGCTTCAACAAATTAAAGACAGTCATTATTAGAGACAGACGTTGAAGGCAGATACAAAAACACAGGATTTATGTATTCATTCCTTCCTTACTTCAACTACCAATAAGCTACATTGTCCATAAGGAGTTCACCTTCATGATCACAACGGTGCACTGGCTTCTTAACAAGTACTGTGCAGAATTTAAGACCTCATTTTGACTTAAAAATTCTGTATTTCTGAGAGCTCAACTGTTTGCTCATGCCACTTCACCACAATCTAGTCAAGACCACTGATCTGCAATGTACTAGGCATAAGAGTGTTCTCCACAAATGTGACTGCACAGGAGCTTTAGAAAAACAGTCCAACTGTACCAACCTTCAGGGTGTGCACAATACATGAGCAATCTCTCTTTCATGGCTTTGTTTGAAAAGGAGAGGCTTATGTTACTGCTCCTGAGTTAGCGTTGCCTATGGTGCATGTGTTGATTATTGATGGAAGGAGGATTATAACTGCAATTATGTGTATGCAAGAAAGTGCTTTTTGCTACATAAAAATAAAAATAAACAAAAGAAGTTCATGTGATAATTTGTTGTGATGGTTTCAAAACAGCAAACAAAGATGTGACAATGAAGTGACAAGAACAGGCACACAATTGTAACTGGCAGATATAAGAACACCCCATGCAACATAGCTACTGGCAATAGTGTATGTAATACACGAAAGCAGCTTATGGGCAACACAAGGACTTATATACTACAAAACAATTTGCTGTTGAAATTCTGTGATAGCAGCCTTCATGGTATCTCCACAAAATCGGTTTACACTGTGATCCATTGGGAAAACACATTTTCTTTAATGCTGACAAAACCAAAGTCTGAATAAAAGTTTCTGTGATGTCTTGATTCTTCAATACAAAAAATCTACTTACAGAAAGTGTTAAACAGCAGCCAAGGGCTAATTATATCCTACTAACTTCCTTTCGTCTAGTATAAAAGGACATTTTCTTACTTTGCCTGGCTGAGTATAATAGCCTATGAATTATGAGATCAAAGTTTTCTAAAGCAAGAGTTTCCTTCACCAAGTTTTACACTTACTACAGCTAAAAGAGCTGTGTGAAGGGATCAGCACTAAACCCAAAGGACAGGCTGTGCACAGCAAGAAAGAGAGCAACTCCCTCGTGCTTTTTGCAGGTCACTACCAAGGACCATGTTAGCAGATCCACACCAGACCCTTAACAGGCAGCTCTGCTGCTACCAGTAATTAGCTTGGACAGCTCTGGCTCCAGGAGTAGCAGCAAGGCTACACCATAATGAGCTCAGCTGGGATTAGCAGGACAGGGCAGGGAACCAAGAGAGCTGAGGCATTCTGCATTGCGTATGTATCACAGAGATCAAACAAGGATGGCTGGCTAGGTTATCCCCTCACCACCTCATTCCAAAAATGAAGCACGGCAGTGTGTAAAATACAGGCTAATGAAGAGCGACACCTCCAACAGATGAGAGCCACATTAATTAACACAATCCCTAGATCATGGAATACAGTTTCTGTTAGTGCTAGCAAACTTGTAACTTGTCACTGATTTAAGATGAGGGTTTAAAAAAAAAAAGAAAAAAAAAAAGAGCTGATGTTTTCCTTTTCTGCTTTTGGTAGAAGACAGTTTTATCTTGGAATTTTGCAAGGAATTCCTCTTACGTGGCCTGCAAAGCACTATCTTCAGAAAAAACAGCAGAATGTTTCTTTATGTAAACACCATTTAAGAAACGAACTCACTTTTCAATCAATAGCTTTTTGTGTTCCCTTTTGAAAAAAGCCAGTTCATTCCACACAGCATCAGAATCCTCTTGACAAAGCTGATGGGGGTCTGCATGCCGGTATCTGCTTTTACTGCTTTCAATCCTGTTTAAGAGTAAAAACAGTTTGTTTTCAAATTTCTACACATTTTAGGGCCACACGAATAAAAGTATACTTGCTTTCAGAAAATATGAATTTTAAACTTCGGCATCTACTGAATACAAATCTTGAACGATGCATGCATTCTGTGAGGCATGAAATGATAAATGCCGTATTGTAGAAAAGTTCAATTACGTAGTTTCAGACAGGCATTGTGCTAGTATGACACCAAGGCTCTCAACTGACATGTGGCAGAGCAGTGTCACCCACATTCATTCTGTCAGCATTCCTTACAATACTGGTATGAGAAAGCAGAGGGTGAAACAGTCACACAATCCCTTGCAAAAAAATGGGAGACCCACCAGGTCCCCTAATGCCCCTGCCAACCAATCTGGAAGTTACACTAATCTCCACTCTAACTCACACTGTTGATCTATGGTCTAATGAGAGAATAAGCTCTCTATGGATAAGATGATGCATCAGGAAAAAGCATACTGAATTTAGAAGCATAGAAAAAGAAAACAAAAATATTTCACAATTTTTCTGTCATTACAATATTTTAATGTACTCTAATAATGCAAAAGATAAAAACTGTATTAAAAAAATCCTTTACAAAATGAATTTAAAACTCTCTGCAATGTAAATACCTACTGGACATAGAAATAAACTCTCTGAGAATATGGTAACCTCTTAAGGCTCCTATCATCTTTGCAGTCACGTATGTCAGTGGAAGTTGTATGTACACTGACAGGTGGATTAGGTCCCATCAGCTGCCATCCCAATAACAGATTCTAATCGATGAAGAATCAAAAAGAATGGAGTTCTCCATCACTTACAGAGGATCAGAAGCGCCACATAGGTACCTGATAGTGCGTTCTTAATGCACTATTTACATTACAACAGTGATACAAAGCTTTTTGAGATACCAAAATAACAGTGTAACGTATAACCATTTACAGACTGTTTTTATTTGTGTCTTTGCTACTGTCCTTTGTTTAAGCATATTAAAAAAGAATAACAAACCTCTTTTAGTATGGTGGGTTCATACAGTTTTGCTCTGATGACAAAAATTATCAAAACCCTGTAATTTTCAGCTCATCTTAATTATAGATGAAAAAAATCAGATTAACAAATAAAGATTCAGTATTATACCTTCCCCAGTATCTACTTTTGCTAAATACATTCCTGTCACAACAGAAGCTGGTCACATTTATTTTAAACAGAAACAGAATTTGCTTTTGTCTCTCTTTCCCTTTCCTTTTCTTCCTTTTTTTGAACTATTGGAACCAGAACACTCAGTGCTTCACTGTGTATCAAGTTGGATTTTACTGTCTTTATCTAGGATGACTTTTTGTATCTTTTCAGCCTCAGCCTCGTGTTGGACCATGAATGCCTACTTAGCTTTAGACACAGAATTAAATAATTTCATTGCATTCAGTAACTATCATTCAGTAGGTTTCAGTCATGTCCAGTTTGCACTGAATTTAAAACAGTGAGCTAGAAGATAAAATCATCCATGTTTTTTACAAATAAACAAAACCTTTTCATTCTAATTTAAACAAATCTATTTGTTATTTATGCTTTGATACTTCAAAAAATCTTCCCGTGCTACCCATGCCTGTAGCAGATTTGTACCTTACCATTATTTTCATCCACACTTTTTTTTCTTTTTAAAAGACAAACCATTTTTAAGTAAATACCATAGTATTACAAAGAAATGCAAATCTACTCAGACAGACCAAAGCATTACTTACTAGATGAGGGATAGTTTATCATTCACAGTAGGACGCTTTATGTTACCCTGGATTCTCTGAACGGCTACCAGATTTGCAGCAATTTCTGTGACACTCTTTTCAGTCAAAGAGAATTACAAAGTTTGTGTCTAAATTAGTCAATATTACTCTAATTACAAAATGAATTATTTTTAGTAAAACACATATGTGTTTACTAAACTGTAGGTGCATGCTGAAGTCCTACTAAAGCCACTAGGATGTAAGGATCTGCTCAAATTATTTTCTTGAAACAGGGCCTGAAAAACTGTACCTCAGCTGTGTCTAATAACTGCAACGATAAGAAATGTCTTCATACCACCAAATGTGTCTGTTTACCAAAAATTCTCTCTAAGGATGTAAAAAAAAGAATCTCTGCATAAAATTTTCACTGTTCTGTATAGAATTTAAGGGGGGATGATATAGAGAATATTTGCTTTTAAATTTTGACGTGGTAGACTCTTCTTTCCATTAATAACGATACATTACTGCAATATTTTTTTAGAATGATCAGAAATAATTGATTTTGTAGTCATTTAACAGATGAAAACACCCTGCTTTTCATGCACATACTCTTTTTTTCCCTATTAAGAAGGGGATTTTAGGATTAGCTTCAGTTAATGTTTGGATCACTAAATGTTAGAGAAGCTGTTATTTCTATATTTTTAATGAATAGAATTATTTTTTAAAACTATTTGAAACATAAGGAGCAATTGTTCTATTATAGAAAATTAAAAACATACACAGTCAATAAATTAATCAGCTGGGGAATTAAACAAGCATAAATAAGCAGCAATAGCAGACCTTTGTCCAGTACTCAGGCTTACAGTGAGATCCTAAATAAAATAAGTCAAGGTGTCAGCTCAATACATTTTACTCTTGGTTTCAACTGTAATTTCTCTCATATAGGGTTATGCCATGTATTCTGCTTTAACAAAGGACAAAGTCTTGATCACTACATAGTAGCTTCCTCCTTCAAATCAAATTCTTTTTTGAATACCTATATAATACTTTTACTCAGATTTCTTGTGTAAGGGAAATGATTTTAATGAGCTATGTAACTTACCTACTACCACCCTCTTCCCACTGCTTTAATTGCTCTTTTAGTGCTCTGTAGTTGGTCTGTAACATCTGCAGCCTCTCTTTGCGTTGTTCATGGGCTGCTCTTAGCTCATCAGTTTCTCGAGTCTGTATAGCACCAGAAAAACAAAATTAGAGTTGGGCAATATGCAAGAGATCACATGGATCACATGAAACAAAAGTTCTGTTTAACTATCAAAAGTTCTCAGAAATCTAAAGAGAAAGATCAGGAATAACAATCCCCAAGGCCAACTTTTTCTTCTTGCTACTTTGGCAAATTTTGCTCATTTGGCAAAATTTACTTCAATATTTTTTTCATGTTGCTGAGAAGTTTTAAAAAATTTACTATCAAAATGTCAGTTTTCATCTTGTGACTGCATTGGCCCAATACATCAAAAAACACATAGACTGAAAAAGGACTGTTGGCACTGTCTTTTCCTCCAAAATACTTTTTTTTTTTCCCATGGAAAACTAATCGGTGTATTTTTGAGAGAAACACTGGCCACACTGAAGTCTACATCAAAAAAACCCTAAATGTAAATGGTTTCAAGATTTTTTCATATATTAATTTATTTCTGTAAATATATATAAATCTGCAACACCCAGACTTCGTCCTTTAGTTATGTAACAAACCAGAAATAAAAACAAATTTTGCAATAGCTTTTATACAATCAAAACCATATGGAAAAAATGTACTCTCTTTTACAGAATTAAAATTGAGATATACCCTGATTTAAATTACAGAATTTTCCATCAAGATTTTCCTAAGTGACAATACTGTGCTCTGAAAAAAATGAACATTAAGAACAGGACATTCCACAGTATAAAGTAAGTCAAATTCTGCCGTACAGCAGTAAAGAATTCACCAGAGATTATCCTGTAGTAAAATTTACACTTAGTGCTTCATTTCTAGTTCAATGGCAGCTCTGCTTGTAGAGCAACTACAGAACATGTTCTTTAATCTCTAAGTATCTCACAATACTTTATTTGTATTTAGTTCTTATATGCAAGGAGGGCTTTTCAGCATTAGTCAATAAATAAGATCCACCACTAGTCAGAGCTGCAAACAACAAAAATTAAATCCCACTATAAAAACATAGAGAAAGTTTCTACAGTAGTGCTAACTACAAAATACCTAGACTAAGCTTGGCTTCTAAAATATAGCCCAGCTGTCATGAAGCATAAACAAAGCTGAAAAATACCAGCTAAACTTTCAGATGCTACTATATATAAAATTCCATAAGTTTTATGGAAGTGACTCAAGTAACACAAAAGGCAGATTAGGTATAGAAGCAGGTACCAAAGTGACCTTACCATTAAATGTTTTCCCAAAGTGGTGGTAGATTTTTTGTTTTGAAACAACCTCTAAACCAGACACACTTATAAATTTAAATTGCTTAAAAAGTACTTTTGACTGGTTTTAAGTGGCTCGTATAAATACTACAATAATATGAAAAACAATTGCACAAATAGCAAGATAAATTTATGACAAAGGACATAGAGACTATATATTTGCTTGACACTACAACAGGAAATTTTTACAAGAATCCAGTTACAGATGCTGTGTTTTCAAGAGAAGTTCATGAAATCATTGTTCGGAAATTGTTTGATATTGCTAGTGAAATCTGATCAAGTCTGGCAAGGTACTGGAAAATAATGTCCTCCACATAAATGGACAGAAGTTTATTAGTGTCAGTGCCCCTTCAGAGATGCAACCAAGTGTAGAATTTGGCCTTTTCTTCTTATGAATCTACATTTTTCATTATTGCTCACCTGTTCCATTACCCATTCCATTACAGTTATTCCCTTCCCCTACCAGTTGCTCTGGCCCCCCAGAAATAGAAATTAGACAATTAACTGTCCTAATCACTCTCTTTTATTGAATTATTAAGCACTTCAGAACTTTAAATTTACACTGTAATTTCCACAATCTGTTAGTTCCATCTCTCTCTGATTGAATTACATTGTATTTTTTAATAATTAAACTGTCTTGTATACAGTTTTCTATATATTGACGGAAAGGGGACAGAACAGCCACCTCTAGCAGTGCTGGATCTCCAGGTTATTCTCAAGCTCTCCACTGTCATTCTATAGTACTTCCCATGACGTAACGAAAGACAAAAAGACAAAGACCGATCTGCAGGAAGAACCCAACCGCCTGTGAAAAAGCCATTTTGTTAGTTGCAGGCAGCTCAGCCAAGCAAGAAGATTCTAACCACTACTTCAAAATTTTGTTGAAATTGACCTGTAACAACTTCTGTTACAGTAAAAACTGAACTAAAAGGGAATTTAAAAAACATACAGATTCAATTCTTTGACTACTCTTCTTAGGCTGACAAGAAATAAGAAACCTGACCATTACAAAAATAGTTTTTTCCTCAAGTAGTTACATGGAAAAGCCACAATATTAATATATTTTTGGCATCTAACACCTACATGGAACACAACTATCTATGAAATCTAAACTAAATACAACAGTGTGCCCTTGTTCACTTAAACAAGTTATTAAGGTGGCCCTAAAGACTGATATACATATTCTAGGTTCTAATTCTTTTGAAAATTTTAGATCTTTAAACAAAAAGGATGAGAAAATTTAAAGGGAAGTTCTCCCACTGCTTTTGAAAACGTTCCAGTTAAGCCAGGAATATCTCCTTTAGGCTATGGCAAAGATCACAGTTCTAGAAACATAATATGGGAGAAGAGAACATAATCTTGGTTCATAACAATATCTAACTTTCAGCACCCAAACTCCTACCCACTTCTTAAAGACCAACAGTAGATTTGATGCACTTATGTTTTGGACCATTCTAAGTACCAGCTTGACAATTTGTTATTCAGAATCCATGAAATACTTTTATTTACTCTGACACTCTCTTCCCTAAACAAGGGTGCAATCAGGTATTACTGTAAAGTAATAAGTAAATCTATTGCTTTTTAGTATGTCCTGGAGTGCAGAAATGAAGCCAATTCTGTACCAGACTAAGGACATGCTGAATTTACATGATTACCTTATTTTTATTAGCAATAAAGACAGTAAGAGCCAATTCCTTGGCTAGAAATGAGTCGGCTGAGGAGAACTGGAAAAATCCTATGAATGGGACCTTGCCCTTTTCTGTTCCTTTGTAATACCAACGGTCATCAAATATTCCTGTTCCTGAAAACTCCATAAATAAAGCTGCTCATCTTTTTTTTTTTTATTGTTACAAATTTTTCAGAAGAACTGATGGATAAAGTCACAATTTTATCTTCAGGGTATGCATCCTCAGTATGTTTATTGATAGAACAAGCTTTTTTTTCTGAGCAAGTATATTTCAAGTAATCATATAGTCAACACTTTGCTTGAGGAGGTAATAATGCAAGCGCCAGTTTCGAAAATGTTAATCACATGCATTATTCTTTGTTGGAAGCAATGCCTGAGAGAAGGCTAATATCAAGAAATCATACAATACCAATAGAATTATTCCGATGCTAATGTTACGACAGCTGAGTGCACTGTCATGCTGGCAAGAGCCTCATTGAATTCTGAATGTAGTGCCACAACAGTGTTTAATACCTGGGCCTCTACAGCTTCTTTTCAATCAATTAAAACATTCTGCAAAAGAAGCCAAGTAGGTTTCCTAGAGAAAATGCAAGGAGTTCATACATTCAGTTTCAAAGGGAGATAGAAGACTTAGCCCTTAAAGGCCTCATGGGTTAACAGCTGTGATAAATTGAGATGCCATACTTGCAACATAACAAAGCTACACAGATTCCTAAATTATACTTTAAGTTGAAAGGGAAGAAATTACAAAGGCAGTATGGCAAACGGTAAAAATTATGTTACGAGGTCATCAGACCTGTATCTGCTTAGAAAATTGAATTGCTTCTCTTCACTCATCTTTCCAGAAGAAAACACTAAGAAATGTGGAACTCTATTTACACACCGATGTGTGAGCTTTGCTGCCAAGGGTGGAGCAGCTGTAGCCCAAAGTACCAGAATAATCTGTAGCATCAGCGAACATCTGGCAGGCCAACTAAGAGGAGGCCTACCAAAGGCCAGTTCTCAGATACAGCTGGTAGGATGAGCTGCCTCAGATTTCTCAACAGAGAGAAAACCAAAACAGACTTAATCTTCTGACTCCCAGGAACAAGGAGCAAGATGGCCTGTAAGTCTGAATTTGAAGTGTAAATCATCTTTCCTGGTGATATACTCTATGTGTGTTAAAATACTACAGTAAACTCTCTCAAGTACACAGGGAGAGGGGAGAGTGGATGAATTGTAAATGTTTAAGAAAACAGGGATTGGGTTTTGCATTCCGAGTTGCAATATGAAACCAATAGGTCATTCAAAAGGTACTATTTCTGAAGTAAAAAAACTAAATGAACAAAAATCTATAAAACAGAGACAAAATGGGAAATTGTAATACATGCTCAATTAAGCTTTTCTACCAAGGGTTGGGAAGGGAAGGGGTGGGTGGTGTTTGTTGGGTTTTTTTACACCATTACACAACAACTTCTGAGCCATAACTTCTAAGAGTACAAGGGGTAAATCTGTTCCAACTAACTGACTTCAGCATTTTAAAATACTGGCTTCACTGTACAAAAAAAAAAAAAAAATTCTTTGTACTTTCTGCTTCACTTTATTTCTTTATGAATACATTAATTTCTCAGAATATATACTCTCAGACACAAATGTTGAAAATGTATTTAACAAGTGTGTATTCTTGATGACAGCTCAAATTAGGCTCCCATAGGACTGCAGGACTACCAACACAAGATTTCTAGCAGTAAAGGAAAAAAGCAAACTAATGGAGAGCGCTCTCTCATGCTAACACACTTACAGCCAATAACGATACGTGCATTTTGCATTTTTAAAATGTCTGTTTATTTTGGTATATCTTTATCTATGCAAGCTTATAGCTAGAGGGTTGGTTTTGTTTTGTTGGGGGTTTTTTTAATGTTCACCTTTAGTTGTAGTGTCTTCTCCAAGTTTTCAATCTTCCTTTCAGCTATTTTAAGCTTCCTTAGCTCCTCTGACTCTCTAAAAGAGCTCTTTGGGGACAGAGACCTTGAACGTTTCACAGGTGGTTCCTGGAGAATAAAACAAGGACATGGTTGAACTAGTTGGAACACCGGATTATGAAAGACATGCAGAATTAAAGAAGAAGTAATTGTGAATACTAATAATGAATTATAAAAAAAAAAATCTGCATGGAATACCAGAGAAATAACAAGCAGAATTACCACAGCGCTACCACTAAAGGTTTCTCTGTGACTCGTTAATGAGAATATTCATTTACATTTACATTGTTTCTTTCAGTATAATGATGTCCCATTAGGGAAGACTAAAGGGTTATAGACTCAGAAATGCAAGAAACCTCATTACAAAGGAGGGGATAGAGGCTGGTCTAATTGCTCTATAAGGGTCCAAGGTTACACTTGATAGGACAACCAGAAACAAGAGGGAAAGGATTTTTTCCCTTTGAAATAGTTTAACACACTGTGAAGTTGAAGGAACAATATGCTTGAGGAATATAAATACAACAGACAGTAGATCTTATACCATAATGACCATATGGTCATTAACTATAATGTGACTAACTAGAGACAAGAATATGTGTTTATATTATGTACAGCTTCATATAGCAATCTGGTGAAAGAATATGCAAAAGTAACACTTAAACTGGGCAGCTTTCTTGTTCATTCTATGTCATATGTCCTTAAGGCAAAGAAAGAAAGACCTCATCAAACTAGACTTTTTGATTTTCTGAATAACTTTGGTTAAGGACAGAGAAATACTAACACACACTTAATACCAATAAGGTAAAATGCTATTACGTAAATACATCAATTCAAACAAAAACTTAAGATTCTTTGTGATTATTGTTGTTGCATGCTGCCATTTTCACTGTAAAATAACTGATTTACAACAAAAGAAATTTAGGATAAAGTCTTCTTGAATACTATATATTTCAACACTTTTACACTGTATATCACACTTTCATTTTAAATCGTATGGGTTTGCAAAAAAGGAGGAAAAAAATAATAATCATGAAATATCAGAAAATAACAATATCAGATATTTAAGGATTTAAATATTGCCACAGTTTTTTTGTAATTTTGTGTTTGGTTTCTTTTGATTCTGAAATGTGCCTGAATGAGATGGAAAAAAAAACCAAACCCAAACAAAACCAACCAAACAAAAAGAAAACCCAAACCCTAACATCTGGAAGGAATTTTAGTACATTTAAAATATGAATGTCAAATGGACATATTTTATATAAGGGAACTGACAGGAATATACAACAGATAAAACTAGAAGAAAGTTTTAATGAACATTTGAAACAGTATTTCCAAATTTATGGGTTTACATTGTCAGTGTAACATTGTACTGACTAAGAGTAGATCTCTTTGAAATAGTAAAATTACTGATTTACATTTTTTTCTAATAATTCTGGTAGGGAGATCCAAAAGTTTACTTCAGTTAATAGATGCTGATATTAATCAGTAAAGATGTTAACATTGCACAAAACCAAACTGATCCCTTTCAGGTGTCTGAAGCAGAACATCTGAAGACCAACATATCGAAAAACATACTCATCTTCAAAATCCCAGATTTCTTGAATAAAACCAAGATTTAAATAAAATTCCTATCTTCCACATTTCCTAGTTATTGCATACCCATACTAATTTCTCCTAAAAACCCAGAATGCAATATTTTTCAAGAAATGTTTCCTAGTTAAACTTTATGTTTGTATACAGAAGACTTGGAAAATACATGATTTCCCTAAATTCAGGAATAAATTTCTCTGAAATCAGGAATAAAAGCACTGCATTTGTTGCCAAAGAGAAGGACGACAAAGGAAAAGAAGTGGACCAACCAGCACCAGACTGCTGAGACTAACTAGGTAAAGAGAGTCTACGGAGGAATGGAGAAAAGAGAAGAAAAAGCAGAACAATGTAAAAATTCAGTCTTGCTGCTTTAATCAAAGGTGATCAGATACAATTAATACACAACAGTTTTTCTTTCTATATATATACACACACACACACACACACACAGACTTTATATATAGCTACCCAGGATTGTGCTGCGAATCTTTTTCACAGGGCCAAGGCATGGAAAAAAATTGAGAAAGAGAATTCTAACTATTTGTGGACATGGAAATAATTCCCTGTGAGAGCATGTGGGATTGGTGATGGGTATTAAGAAACATCCTATTGTTTGAATACATTTTTACCTGTTTAGTGATCAGACTAGAGGTCTGTGGATATAACAAGCTGGGTCTGGGCTTTACAGCTACAGGTAAGTAGTTTGAAGGCAATCTTCGCTAAGAAGGCAGTTTGATTTTCCTACCAAGACAGAAGAGACTCTGTAGTAAAATACACTGTAATTTGATTGCCTGGGGCTGCTGCAAAACTCAATTTGGAAGATGGCATCTGTAATACCCTTCTCACAACTGCAAACTTTGCTGCTGCTGCCAGGTTTAAGCATCTAATTTTTAATTCAGTCCTCATATTCTACAGTAAATTTAGACATACCTGTATTAAATATGTACACAATTTGTAATGTTTTAAACATCTCCTAAATGTTTAGGAGTAAAGAAAAAGTCTGGTTTTATGAACAAAGAATGTTAATCCAGGTCAGTAAAGGGTAACAACAGAAGATCTTTCATCAAATGATCCTTAAACTTGTTTACAAAAGACTAAGCCAAATAGCAGAAAACCAGAAATAAAGAGGCTTTGTAATATTAATAGATATGAAACTTTGTGACAGAAGATTTTATGTGAAAAATAGATGGTAAGTGGATGTGACGCACATTAACTGTTAATGGAGGTACAGGAAGCAGAAAAAGAAAAGATGCCTCCTTCTAAACAACCTTCTGATACCAGTCTGCACAGTGAAAGATACCATGGGACGAAGCTGGAAATAGTCACATTCTTGAATTCAACAGGTTTTTTGTTGGATAGAGTCCCAAAAGAAAGGGAAAAAAAAAAAAAAAGCCACAAGGAAAGCTGGAACTCTTACTGAAATCTCTTGGAGAGCTCTTCTGCACACACAGCTCAGATCAATGTCTGCCAGGATACAGCACTGAAGGCAGTGGGCAGAAATCTTGATGGTTTTTTGTCAGTTGAAGAAACAAACATTGCTGAAGCTGAACCAGAGGCTGACGAGATACAGGTAGGGTTTTTTGGAGAGGAAAAACGTCAAATTCTTGATTCACTATGTTTCAACAGGAACTTTATCAGCAGTGCATGTTAACTCATGCCTTTTAATATCTTGACATTATAGACTTAGAAGAATGCTATAGAATGTATACCAATAAAAGTCAATTATAATTCCCATGCATCATACAGTGGGAAAGTTTGGCTATAAAAAAACAAGGTCTATGTTACTGAACCAGCCAGCAGACATATGGATGGCAGTTTAATTAGGTAACAGAAATCATGCATAGCTCAAAGTTACAAAGTTTAATCTCCAAAAAAAGCGCTAGGAAGATTGAGCAACTGACTCTTAATTCTTCATACAAAATAGCACTCAGCTGCACCACCTTCCACAGAGACTAGACTACGGGGGTTACAGTTGCCTCTAAGTACACACTTAACAATATCAAGAAAAATGACACCACGCATGCACATTTAACAAAGCTTTTAACTACCACATCATCTGCCTCGCAGAATAAGTTGTTTCTATTACTCTGTATGACTGTAGGCAAGGGATTTGAATTTTCGCAATTCACAAAAAACAACACTAGCCTATAGATGTATATATGTCATTGCCTTCTGCAGAACCAAACATAGGTAGAAGCATACAGTCATATGGCCACACATCCCAATTTATCACACTAGTGACAAGTTTCTGATTTGTGCCAGGCCTTTCTTTATAATATCTTTCCAATTATTTCTTCTTTGAGAATCTTTGGCTTTTCAGAGCAGAAAGTAATCAAAGCAATGTCACTCTGATCAGAAGTGATTCCATGCTTATTTGTTCTTTGTGTCCTGGGAATGCACATAAGGGGGGATGAAGGGTTAACATGACAGAGTCTTTGTGAAGCCAAAAGGATCACCACTGTAAAACAAGAACTATATATCCAACATATTCTTCCTGTCAAATCATTAGCTAATAACTTCTGTCACGAATACTTTTGTCATAGAAGACTGAACAACAAGGTAATGGGAAGGTATTTCATTGCAAGGGAAAATCAGTAAAGACAGCAGTACTACCTTTTCTATTTTTTTATATATATATATACTTATATATATATATTTATATATATTTTGTGATCCTAAAGCCAGAATGTTTCTACAATTTTCCTTACTGTCTTGCCTAAATACAAAGGATTTGTAGCCTGTCAATTTAGTTCTCAAAAGTTTTAATGGAGACTGCGTGCACATGTGAAGAAGTGCACATTATCAAACAACCCTGAGTATTGAAAAAGCGTGACTAGGATCTACATCTCAAAACACAAAAATATTCTCTACAATAGGATTTAAAAGTTTGTATTTAGTATCACTCAAGGGAGAGTAATTGCTTTATTCCTGACACAGTGATCAGTTCATGGCAAACACAGTACTCTCATTTATATTATTCTGAGGAAACAATAAGTGATGTTGTGGTGTGTTAACCTTGTCAAAGGGTCAAATACCCACCTTACTGCTCACTCACTCTCCTTCCTCACCAGGACAGGGGGAGAAAATAGGATGAAAAAGCTCGTGGGTTGAGACAAAAAAATGGAGAATGCTTACCATTCACTGTCATGGACAGACTCGACTTGAGAAATATTAATTTAAGTTACTGCCACTTGAAATAGATTTGCGTAGTTGGAAATAAAGACAATATTAAATCAACACCTTCTTCCTCACCCTACTTCCCAGGCTCAACTTCTCTCCTTCAATCCTGATTCCTCTACCTCCTGATGAGCAGTGGAGAGCGGGGATTACAGTCAGTCCATAACAGCTCCTCTTGGTCACTCTTTCTTCCTCACGCTTTTCCCCTTCTCCAGCATGGGGCCTTTCCACAGGCTGGAGTCCTTCAGAATAAACCTGCTCCAGAGTGGGTCCTCCATGGGTCACATTTCCTGTCAGAAGAACCTATTCCAACATGGACTCATCTCCACACACTGCGGTTTCCATGAGTGAATATGTCTGCTCTGGTGTGGGCTCCTCCACAAGCTGTAGTGTGGGCATCCACTCCATGGTGGTCCTCTCTGTGGGCTGCAGGGAAATACCTGCTCCAGGACTTGGGAGCACTTTCTCCTTCTTCTCCTTCTCTGACCTTGGTGATTGCAGGGATGTTTCTCACCTTCTATTCTTCACTCTACACTGCCTGTGCAGCATTCTGTCCTTTCTTAAACACATTTTCACAGAGGCACCACCACATGCTCCCAAATAAATGTTCTAAAATACGCGTTTTCCCTAAAATAGCATACAGTGCAGGATATTGAGAAAGAACAAGCCATACAGTTTTCAATGGAAATGTTATGAGATACCAAATGTGGGAAAACCAGGAGATTCCTAAGGAAGCAAAATATGATGGCTGACCCTTGTGGACTATACCACACAGAAGTATGTTCCTATTTGCTTCCTTGCTACAGAAATCTCTTCCAAGTTTCCCATATTCTATACAATCACAATTAAAAAAAAAAAAAAAAAAAATTAGACGATGAAGAAGTTGAACACAGTGAAAAACACTGTAACTCTGGCTAATTTAATAAATCAATTTAAGCCATAAAATTATTTACAGATCTATTTCATTAGCTATAGTTTATAGATGTTACTGCTACCTGGTACCTAAATTTCAGAGCAAGTAATCCTTAAAAAGGCAGTCCAGCACTATACAGAGTAATAAAAAGTCAAAAGTACAAACTTCAGAAGGACATTGTTGTCATTCTTCATAGCAAAAATATTACATCATACTTCAAAAATTAAGAATTTGGGAAAAAAAAAACCTTTTTCATTTATAAATTCATTGTAATAATCATTTCTATTTCTCTCATTTTCCTTCCAGGGAAATACGGTTATTCTGATAAACACCACAAAATAGTTGATAAATATTTATTTTAACAAACCTACAAAGAATTTATCCTTCAAATATTTCATTTAATTAAGAATCCCTTATTCATTATTTAATAAGGTAAAACCTTCTACTCCCAACAGCTATTTTATCAAGTCTTTGGCAGATAACACAAGAACCATTCAAACAAGCTTCCAGAATTATAAGCAGCATCAAAAGATATTAAAATTATTATCTGGACCCTTGAGCAAAAATGCCTGGCTTTAGCAGCCTGACTTAGACACAAATACACAAGACAATAAAACTATCCTACCTCATGCTTTCTTCCTGTCCTTATATTGCTGCTTTCCAGAGTATCTGTAGCATACAAATTATGCTCTGCTATGTTAAGACTTGCTTTTTTCAATTTTTCCTGTAAAAGCTCGATTTCAGATTTTTGCATTGTAATAAGACACTCTAACTCACTTAAAGATGGCTGTTGAAATACCTAGAAAATGATAATACATGTATATTATGATAGTAACAAAAAATCAGAAGCATAACAAATCATTTACATAAAACTGCCTAGAGAAACACACCATTATCCATAATCAAAACCAGACTCCAAAGTGTTAACTAACATTTTCACACCACCACCTATTTTCCAAATCCAAATTTACAGTCTTAACAATGCTTGTTTTACACAGATGTTTCTTCTGCAGCAACTTATTCTACTACGGTATTTTGTATCTCACATGCTGTCAAAATTTCTTGACAAAATATTTTACCTCTTAGACTTGTTTCTGGTGAAATTTCAAGTTGGCAAGTATCACTGGCCTATCAAACATGGAAAAAAAACCCCACCTTATCTGTATATTCTGTCAATAAAGATATTCTTAGTTAAAAACTGCCTCAAAAAAGTACCTCTTTAATGTAAATCTACAATTTGTATCTACTATGTCCATAAACTCAAGACAGCACAAATGTTGTGGTCAAACTGAAGACTTAGAGAAAAAATAGATGGTAATTCTAGAGTACAGTATTACTCAAGGCAGATATGTCACTTCACGAAGCCACTGCATTCCAGGACCCTTCTGAGCTATCAATCCGTTCACAATACAACACTGCCACACACTGCTCACCTTGGCCCTGTTACAAAACCTGTTCAGACCAAACCACTTTTTTGTTGGTACCAGCTATCTTTAAGTCACATGCCCCATGTCCAACAGCAGACTCATGTGTGTGCATATGACCAAGAGTGGTCAAGTTACCATGGCTTCATAAATTACTCTTTGTCAGCTGAGTTTTCATTAACTGCCTGTGATCACACCCCACTGCATTACAACCACAAGGCAAAACATCATTAGCTTAGCATAAGCAACAGCAATATGCCTGTTGTGGCAGTGTGTGGCAATCACAAAGTGAAATGCTTCAGCTCAAACATCCTCCACAGCGCTTTAAGGCTGGGGACAGACATTCACCTTGCAACAACTGTGCCAGATGAAGATAAAATAATTCCCAGACGGTCAATGCATCCAGACAGCTGGAGGTTAGCACCCCAACACTATTGCTGAAAGAAAGGATGGCACAAACCCCCTCCCTAATCGACTGCAAAAATAAAAGGGCAGGATAGTTTAAAAAGTCAATGTAAGTGGCTTGAGCTGACACAGCTGACCTTGTATTGCACTGATTAGGGCAAACTCATGAAACCCCTACTGCCAGCAGTGCTGTGACAGCAATGATGAGCATCTAGGAAACAGTAAAGTCTTCAATCAACAAAGCCTTATCCAGAAGACAACTTTCTCAAGAGTAACTAAAATTTTTATTTTATACATACTTTCCCTAATTAGCAAAGTTCTGTCAACCTGACTTCATTGCAACTGTTTGAGCATATTCTTAATACAAATAATCATTTTAATAGAGAAGAAAGAACCTGGTACAATTATCACTTGTTCCTTCCATTTCAATTACTGATATGCCCCAAGTTATACAAATAAGTTACACTGGCAAAAATCAGAAAAGGCAGTGTAAAAAAGGTTAAACAAACCAAAACTCCAAATTCATGCCAATCAAGAAATGAGATAGTCCAAAGTTGATTAAAATCAAGCAAGCAGACACCCTAGTTAGCTTAGTATTTGACAGAAACAGATTATATGGGCCTTGTTATTTTATTTCTTTATATGCAGAATATGAAGATTTTCATAAAACCATGCTACAAACTCCCACTTCCTACAAAAAAAATCCCAAGTTAGAAATACCAAGCATTTATTTCAGAAAAAGCATAACTCCTTATACAGCAAACAAGCACAGGAATGTTGTCAGAGAGTAAACTTGCCCATGCTTTTGCTGACTGTTCCTTAAATAATTTCTGTTGCTCATTTTGCATAATTTAGGTCATGTGTAGTTACAAGCAGATGTCATTTCCACCTATGATCAGCAAAAGGCCAGTTTATAACTAAAAGAAAACTCTACACAGAGGGAAAAAAAGGAAAATAGAAAAATGAGGAGTAGACAAGCCATGCATTGAAAAGAACATTTAAAAGAAAACTGGGGGTTTTGTTCCCATTTCACCAAAATCTTAGCACTATTTTATTATAAAAAGGAAAAAAAAAAAATCTGACAAGACCTAGAAGACAAAAAAGACAGAAATAGTGCCAGTAGGTGAAGGAAATGTAGTTATACTTAAGTTATATAATTAATTCTTTTTTACTTGAATTTTATTTTTTCTTATTAAGGGAAATACAACTACCAATTTGTTCCATATTATTCATTTCTCAGCTACATGTAAAAGACTTCTACGTGTAACATAAGTTGTACAATTACATTAGTAACTAAAAAGAATCAGCAGCTTCAATCTGTTATAATTTTAATTCATATTATAGTTACTTTAAGTCTACAACTGTTAAATGTTGCTGACTTAAACCATGAGAATTACACAAATTTAGCTAATGATTAACTTCTTACTGTATCACTACTTTTTAATTTCTTCTTTCAAAAATGAAATGCAGAGTTTTTTGAAATGTAAAACCACTTAAGAGTCACAGAATATATCAAATCCTTGCTTCTCTGTGTCAATGAAATTCTGCTACTGACTTTAATAGTACTTTTATATGAACAGTGTTCATTCTTTGTTTGTTAGGTTTTTTTCCCCCTACTCTCTTGTTCTACCAAAAAAGAGAGCTCTAGAAATTACCATGCAGTGATACTTATTTCAAATTAAAATACTGTAAGGGCACTTACAGTAAAATAGTGTAAGTTTCTAATAAAACTCTTACAACAGTCTTTGTGCATATGCATACACACACATTTTTTTTTGAAAACTAAACGCAACAAAACCAGTCTTAGATCTTAACTTATACCTCCAAAATTCCTAAAAATATTCAGCAGATCAATGTTACCAATACAGATCTTGCTATATAATTTGCATCTACGATATTGTCAAAACCTGCTCAATTTTTAAAGTATGCATATGAAGTTTCTTCAGTTTCAGGAATTCTAAGAACGCAGATGTAACCTGAAGAGATCCATTTAAAAATTAAGGTTTTGCTTATCAATGGAGTCCAGTTGAAAAAGAGCTGTGTATCATTTTCTGTTAAATCTAACATATCCTTCACTATTTGATAAATATTCTTCTACATTTCCTAGAAGAAGACTTTGTTTACCTAAATATCAGGAGAATTTTTAAACATGAATTTTTAAGACGTGGAAAGAGATCTTCTAAAGACAGAAAGCTGGATGAAATTCCTCTCTCTGGTCTTTTGTTTCAGATTCATGTTTATTTAACTTTATATTACTACACTTCTATGTTCCAGGTATCCTTGGTTGAGAGCAAAGAAATCACCCAAACCAAATTATTTAGTGAAAAGATTTGGCTATTATGAGAACCTCAATTCCTTCAGTATAAAATATGACTCTACAAATGACCCAGAGTTCCAAGATTTATGAATGAAGAAAGAAGTGCCGTTTCGTCAGATCCTTGGAAAGAAATGTGACCTTTCCTTGGCTTTTCACTTTCTAGTTTTACATCTGAAATCTTATTTTTAATCTAACATCTAAGGGAAACACTACAATAAGTAAGGCCAAAATGGCAAATAATTTGGACTATAATGGAGGTCTGATTTAAAAATCCTAGCATTATCAGAAAAAAAGCACAGTATTGTGTTCAAGACTGCAGAAAACATTCAACATCCAAGTTCTTACGAAGAATGCAGTCCAGTTTCACAGTAAGGATCAGAAATCTGCAATCCAGAAAAACAAAAACTAGTTACATGCTAAAAGGCAGCACCAGGTTCTTCCACAGCTTCTGTCTCAGAATTATCATTGTAGATCTTTGATCTTATGAACTGAAATAGTAACTCACCTCAAGAAAAAGTTCCATGAAGGTTCACTTCCTAAAGTCTATTCTGAATCCAATAGCTAAAACTAAAATTTCCACGAGATGATCGTTTCAGTGTACACATAACATTGACCCTCTGCACAGCCTATCCATCTACATGTTGAGTGCAGCAAACAAAGGCTTTCTCCCAGGTTTAAGCATCTTAGACTAAATTCTACCTGAATTACAAAGTCTAGCTTAATAGAATAATGCTTTCTTCTTTCATTTAGTAAAATCAGTTTATAACATATGCTATTTTATCACAACAGATACATAGTTTTTTCATACTGAAACTCAATTTAACATGCAAAACACATATCCCAAATAAATGTCGGAGGCTTATTTGTTTTAAACAACAAATACAATCAAGAAAGTACTTATTTCTACCAAGCAGATCTCTCACTTCTCTTACGCTTACGTGTCTTTTCAAAGACAGACACAGCTGATGTTTTCTGGATGCTCTAATCAAGATGGAGCGTAAGCACCATCTTCACCACAAAGCTATACCACTAGGGGAACCATCCACACTGTACTTAGAGAAGGGAATACAATGCCGCCTTTTCAATGCCGCTGTTGTCAGAGATCACAAACAGTACCAAACAAGAAAATAGAGAAAATGGAGAAAATACAGCTATGCTCCAACATACTTCTATTCTGCATGACTTTCATGAACTGGCAAAAGAGAGCAGGTGTCAAGCGAACGGATATCTAAGAGCTTCAGAACTAATAACACAGCCTTACACATACTCCTGCTTCCCCTCAACTTCTTCAACACGAAGCTATGGCAACACTGCACAGTACCAAAACCACCAGCTAGGAGGAGACAGAAAAAGCCTGCACAGTCTCTCTGTAAGCAGATGCAAGCTCACTCTGCTTCAACCACAAACTGGACAATAGGCACACAGTGGCTCAGTAAAGCCTAAAATATCTTTTCCCTCAGTATCACAACAGAGTTTACACACAGAGCTCAGACTAGAGGAAGCATGTACACCTTTACCAGAATATCTGAGTTAGGAAACAGCATTTTTGACCTACAGCAACCAACTGGCCCACACTCCAAAGTTTTCTTCCAGTCAAACTCCAGGAATCCAGTGCCATATGCCATGCAAAGCCACAATGCAGGAAATGTCCAGAAGCAGTTTACATGTGAGAAGTAAGAATCACTTCCCAGGTTTCTTCCTACTCTGTTACTGAGTCAGCTAGCTGGGCACCTAAGTCAGAGGCAATGCTCACCTCAGGATCCTTTGTGAGCTCCTTCTTTTTACAGCTTGGAAATTCAATCATTACAGCCTCATCTCTATTTACTGCACATACTTCTAGGATGGGCACCAGTTACAGACTGCTGAAGAGCAACTTGCCTAGCCTAGTCCTTGATCTCCTGTATCCCCATGAGTTCCCAAAAGGGGCTAAATGCCAGTGAAAGAGTTCCCACC
>JAVJGG010000074.1:47137460-47140994 GCA_035590195.1 Aviceda cuculoides
ACATCTCAGAGCTAAAAATGAACACCAATAATGAAACAGAACCAAAACAATTACATGAGTAGAAATTAATCAACCCCCACAGGTTTATGGTTTGAAAACTATTTAAAATGGCTTTGTTCTGTTCTTTTTTACTGTGTAGCGTTAGCATAGAAGTAACTAAAAAGACTCCCAAATTCAAAGATGCTCAATATCTCTGATCAGAGAAAAGGTATGTAAGAGCTGCTATATGCGCATATGCACACACACTAAGATGTAAACAGAAGTTTACTGTAAACCAGATTCAAATTCTTCATCACCCACATTACTAGAATAGTCAAAATAAAATCGACCAAAAGTTTGCCCTCACAAACACAAGTGCAACACTGACTACAATAAGATTACAACATTTTAAAAGGCATATTTTACCCTTAGTGAAAGAAAACTGAGATATTCTTGCTAATAAAGCAAACAATATAAAACTCATTTTTGCCTGACTAGAATGTAATTTCAACAGCAAGAAAAATCCAAATTCAGGAAGAAGTATGTGTTAACATATGCAACACTGGCATATAATCTTCCTGGCTAGTGAAAATCTGAAGAAGATATATTAGTGCTGTCGACAGACTGTTAGCATGTCCCACAGGATGAACTTTCAGTAAGGCATGAATCTGAACATGCTCAAGAAATCACTACTTTACAGCACAAATACAATTGCCATCTAAACCAACTTCCTTTTTTAGGAGGGATTTGTTTTTAAAAATGGTGACAGGAAAATTAGTCGATGCCTACATTGCTTTGGTATCTTGTTAATTAAGCCTCTAATCCAAATCCATCCTATCCTACTGATGTTGCAGTCAAGAGACAGTAGAACGAGTTAGGAGGTTCTCTTAATCACATTTAACTTCAGACCTTCACAAATGACCAGGATTCTGGTTATCTACCATGTTACAGAAGTAATGATAGGTAATCACTTTTTTCCTCTGCAGAAACCTCCCCTGAGTAACCACACAATAATCATTACCTTTCTAACATTTATGCAAGATAGTAAAGTTGGTAAAGGGAAATTTGGTTGTCATCAAAATGCAGCCAACAACGAGCATTATGATAGATTCCCAAAAGGCATGCTCTGGACTTTCAACCAGTGCAAGATTGCATGTCAACAAAATTTGGGATATTTGCTATATAGCATAATGGAAGATGGTTAGTCAAGAGAAAACATTAAGCATGCAAAGCACACAAGCACATACTGCTTAACATCTCTGTTCTCCTACAAATCTAGCAACTATGGACACTTCCTATACACATTTCCTTCCCTATGAGGCTGCTTCAGTAACACTAATCATTTGTCCCATCACAGCCTGTTTTAAGATTAATTTACTGAAAAATGAAGGTTCATACACTGCACTTACATTACATTGATTATCATAAGTTGTCTGCTTTCACTTCCTACCATGACTTTTCCACTACCTTTGGCAAATACCTGACTGAGCTCATGACAGATCACATAAATGTTCAACAGATATATTTCTGCAGACGGTCAGATTGAACCTCCATCCATTAACAAAACAGCAAATTCTCTGAATATCCATGACAAGTACACTTCTTCAAATACAATGGGAACAGGGAGAGTGCCAGAGTCTAAAAGGCTGAGATATGATCAAAATGGAAAAATAGCAGAAAGCCAATAGAAGGCCATAGGAAAACAATTATTTTTACCCACGTTCACCATTAAGTAATTTATGACTGCTTCATATTTGGATCCTAATTTACATAGAGCATACTGGTTAATGTACTTCAAGTTCAGACACCAGTAGAAGGAGACATAGAATATATCAACAAAAGAAATAGTAACAGTTCACCCACAATGGATGTGATTCATTTAAAAAATCCAAAGGAAATGAAGTACGAAGTTGAATCACCAACTGCAGATTGTCACTGGCTTCTAAAGTAGTCTTACTTATAACCTCAGAAATTTCCTAAAGTTCTTTTAAGAAGTAAACAAAATTGATCCAAGTGAAATTGTCTACTTGAATTTGAAACGGATTTCAGCGAAGTTCCACACTAGGAGCTCTTAGAGAAAACCAACCTCTGTATTTTAAGGGCAGAAAAAATCTTACAGTTAAAGAATTGCTTTATTATAAGAAATAAGTAAGAGCAATAAATGCTTAGTTTACTCAGTAGCTAAGAGTCATCTGTGGTGTCCTGTATGTTCAAAAAATACAGAAAGGTAGTAGGCTAGTGTAGTAACAAAATTTTCTAATACTACTAAGCTATTCAAGATAATAATGATGAAAGCCAATGCCAAATATTTATACCAGGTCCACATGGAATACGGCATGACTGTGTAATAAACTGTCACGCAATATCCAGGTTAGACAATATAGGTGTTGTACATGGAGGAAAGCATTCTAACATCACTTCACAAAGACAAGAAAGGCTTCCTTAAGATCAGAAAATATAATCCAGAGATATAATAAAAGCTTTTGTGATAAAAAAATTAAATAGTCTGACTAAACTGAAAAAAACCTCTTTAGAGCAATACAAGATGATGAAAGCAGAATGATTTATGCAGAAATACAGTCTGAGCATTCAAAAACCATGACCCAAAGCTATGTTTAGAGCAGTAACAGCTTGAGACTAATTTTATAACGTTTCAAAAAATCCACCAAAATCTTCTAAAAAACCACCAACCCTAGTTATTTCTAAGAATCAGAAAAAGATCAAGAACATATCAAGAGGTAAACACTCTACAAGAAAGACTTAAAAGAATGTATCCCATCATTTCTGAAACAAAATTCAGAATCCCCTAATCGTTAGATTAAGGGGAACTTTAAAAATCATACAAAATATGGGTTAAGCATTTTATGATAAACACTTAAGTTATTAACTCTGGAATGACCATCATGAACACATCCAGGATCACAAACTTAGAGGAATTAAACACTAAGCTTTTTCCTAATATTCAAGTTCCTTTGGGCTCATGAATATAATACTCGATTACAGATCTACCTTACCTACACACACTGTTTTGCATTTAACAAGCATCATCACCTTAACTATTTTGCCTTTTCTGCTTAATCAAGGGAAAGAGTGCTAGTAAAACTGAAATGCATAAGTACATCTCATTGACAAATCTATGGAAGGAACTAAGCAACAGAGTTTACGAAACCATTGCGGGTAGATCATTTCAAAGCCTTTCAAATTCACTTTAAGTCATAAATTGTCCTTTAGAAAATGTCAGGGGTATACATGTAAGATCTGGCACACTTGTAAAGTTGGAGGCCTGTTAGTAAGAGTGACAGATTTATTATAACAGATCCAAATGGCACATTAAAGCTTAGAAATTTTTAGACAAATATTTCCTCCCACCATAATACTTTCTCTAGATCTATGTTCTAAACTTTAGTTGCATGGTCAGTGTCGTGGTTTAACCCCAGCCAGCAACTAAGCACCACACAGCTGCTCACTGACTCCCGCCCCCCAGTGGGATGGGGGAGGAAATCAGGAAAAAGAAGTAAAACTCGTGGGTTGAGATAAGAACAGTTTAATAGAACA
>JAVJGG010000074.1:47141094-47153323 GCA_035590195.1 Aviceda cuculoides
GCATACTGAACTCAAAACACAGCACTGTACCAGCTACTAGGAAGACAATTAACTCTATCCTAGCTGAAACCAGGACAGTCAGGAAGAATGAAACAAGACCAATAGATCTTACTTTCACAGAGGAAATGCAGAAATGTCACAATTTTTTCTAGGAACTTTTTTCCAGGAACAAAATCACTTTGGTTTTATTTTTATTTTTGCTGTCTTTGTTAGAGAATATAAATGAGAGTCTTGTTGAATACTGACACCATTACTCAGGTTTCTTCCTAGGGCAGATTTAATTGTGCATTGTGTTGATTTTAATTGTGTGCTTCTATTAGCAACAGCAGAAATAGTTACACTGCTGCAGCAGCATAGTTGCACAGTTTTTCTTAAAAAAACCCCAACAACCTGCAATTTCCTTTAAAAATGTCTGGTACAGAAGCTTAACTTTAAATATGAAAGAACAACTTTTATTATTCTAGAAGTGGACTCACCTGTACTTCACATTTTGGAAAAGAATTCTGATGTACTCCATTTAAAGCACCATGAGCCTGCTGAAGTTGCTCTTGTAACTGACAAATCTTTTGATCTTTTCCAAGTAACTGATCCTGAAGAGAGGCACAGCTTCGCTGCAGTTGAATTTCACTTGTTTTAACCATTTCAAAACATGAAGTCAATTCATTATAAAGCTATGAGAGGGGAGAAGAGAAATAACAGGATTAAAAATAACTTCAGTGAAGATAGCCATATAAATAGAGGAGGAAAGAAAGTATAATTTCAGCAACTTATCCACAAAGATCACCTCTCTTTTTCACATTTTGACAGTTCTTTCAGACATCTTGTCCTCCTGCCTCCTGTCATGCCCTATATATTTGAAAGTAGTGATTGTAATAATCACTGAAATTTAAGTTTGAAAGAAGGTTTTTCTAGAAAAACACAACGTACATTACAATGTTATCAGTTTCAGCTGCTTCTTTATGGCATTTATGGATAGAAATGGACACCTAAAAATCAAGACTTATTTTACTTCTTGAATGGTTCATATAAAATACAGAAAATACAATAAAAAAAAAAAAAAAAAAAAAATTCCTTACTGAGAATAGCCAAAAAAATTGAAACAACTGTCCCGGGAATGAAATTAAAGAAGTAAGAATACCAAATACCATCCTTGTCTTTTATAGAGTAGTTTGATCTTTCAAAACTAACATTTTTAATATAGCTTGGATAGCAATACAGTGAATCCACTAATGCTTACTGCATTTTGCATGAAGTGTGAAATGGCTGTTTAAATAATTATTCTGTGGCAATTTTTTTGACGTTAACTGTAAAACCCAGAGATGATATTAGAAGTTCCTATCCCTGGCTATTGCTCAACTGTTCTTTCTGAAACAAGAATATTATATATATTCTGCAATCACTTTAGAAGAGATTCCATACACATAAAGAACTTCTAGAACAACATCTAAGAAATAACTAGCAGTACATTTCACCTAACTAACAAACAGAACTTATTTTTGCAAGAATAAGAGAACTTAACAACCACCCCATCCATCCGTTTTTACCCTTTTTTTCAATATAAACATCTGAAAACTGTTTAAAACAAAAACAGCTTATTAAAGTTTGAAAAATAAGTCTGTAGTTGAATAACAACAGTACAGATTCTGAAGGACATACATGACTTTACATCTTTACTACCTAAGTATACATTCCTTACTTCATTTCAGTTCTTCATTACGATTGTCCTTTTTTATCAAAATAAACAATATTCCCTCCAACTATTTATTCTACCATATAATAATCTGTAGAAGGCATGCATGTACTTGTGCAGCTGACAGTTTTCTTCAGAAAATCCATTTCTGCCATTCCAACCAAAAGAAACTAAATATGAAAATCAGAACTTCCAAGTCTATCAAAAATGTTTGTAAGAACAAGGAACTGACACAAGTCATTTTACTTGTAAAAACATTATTTTACTCTTCATTTTACTTTTTGTCTTGTCAGCTTTACTTAAATGATATACTTCTTTCTCCCTTTCATCTGCTTACAATGCTTAGAAGTTAAAGCCTTTGAAAAATAATCACAAGTTTTAGATTTGGAAATTGTCTACCTAACACTTTGTGAGAAATCTGGAAACAATAATCTCCCTTCCCTTCCTTCTTCCTATCATTTTTTACTTCCATGGGCTCTCAAAATCCAATTAGCACAAAGTAAATTACTTCTTGCCTATTTCCAAAGCAGATCAGAGATCGTGTCTCGCAGGCAAAATTAATTCAAAGTCCAGATAGATTGATATTTTGAATGACTTCAAGTCTTGAAAATTAAACTTTTGCATGAAAATTTCTGTGCCTACTGAATCCTTCTTATATATTTAAGAAAGCTTACATCACCTCTAGAAATGTGAGTTCAAGATTAGCCAATCTCTTATGGAAATCAGTAACTATCTCACAGGAAAATAAACAGTTCAATTATCAAAACCCATGCATTTTTAGAGAAAGTCCTTCCAAATGACTGGAACATCAAGACACAGTTACTTCCAGCTATAAATATATAAGCTCATTAGCTAGATCATACTGGTACGACAATTTGCTGGTTTTATGACTAGCAGCACTTAAGTGGTTGTAATTATAGTATCTGAAAGGTAACATCCTAGTAAGATGAATGGAGAACATCAAAAATATGATGCTTTTTTCTAGCTGGCAGCCACATCCCCTAATGTAGCTAATGGGTATTTTTGGTAGTCAGCATTTGTCAGGACAAGACAAATAGCATGTCTTCTTACTTGCATAAAGTTTTCCAACCTTTCCTGCTTTGAAAACAGCAATAACAAAACACATACATTTTGAGTGTAAAACTAGCTATGTGCATAAAACCACATTCACATGATTCATCTTTTTACACTGAGGTTTGATTTTTTTTTTTAAATACCATCAATGTATGAGTTTATAAGACTCGGATTTTTTTTTTTTTTTTAAGGTATTGAACATCAGGAAATTTCAAAATGAAAATAATCTGTATGAAACAAAATAGTTTTATCTACCGTCCACAGGTAACTAGAAGAGCTTCCAAATTTACATTTGGCTCCCTATCTTTTCTTTTATGGCCATGCACTCTTCTGTGCATTAAATACATGCTTAATGTTTATATTGGATTATTTGGGGGTTTTCTGCTCATTTCTGACCCTGTTTTACAAGAGGCACCACATTTAATCACACTTCAGTAAGCACATTCCTGAACATACAGAATTGTACAACACAGGGAAACAGGTCTACCATTAATAAAGATACAGAAAGTCTGGTGTAGAGAGACAAGACGTAAAATGGAGATCAGAGAACTAGAGATGGAACATTGAGTAGAAAACCCAAAAGAAAGACAAATGTATCGTAAATTATTTATCTCAGAACTAGTAAGCTTCACAGAGGAGTGAAATCTTGACTGTACATAAATGAGTGGTTATACCTTACATGAATGTCAGTAAGACATTTACCCAGGAACAAGAGATTTACTCACAGAATTGTTTAATCCCCAAGAAGAGATATAAAAAAAAAAATTATGCTTACAAGATAGAAAGAAAAAGGAAAACATTTAAAATCATTCTTTATAAATTTTATGAAATTTGGTAGTTCAAAGAAGAAGGCAAAAAAAGGCATCAGGCAGGGACACAGGACTGTGCTCTGCAAAAACTGTTGCACTGAATGTATTTTCAGAATCTCATTCTAGTGCCTTAGAGCTGTCCTTTCTCTGACAGGAAACATAGACTGTTACAGGTGAAGGTACTTAAAAACAAATAAAAAAAGATTAAAAGTTTCTGAAAGCAGTACACTGTAATAAATTTAGTCAATATGACACAAAAGCATTATTTATCAGTCAGGAAGGAAAAGTAACTTAGCTGAATTACAAAAAATGAAATATCCCATATTTCTCAGCTGCCCGAACAAGCTCCTAAATTGATTTGACTCATTTTACCAGAAAACACTTTTTGCTAGATCTTTGAAGAGTTACTTAAAACAGAAAACTTCATTAGAACAATAGGTGTGCTTAATGTCATCAAGTAACCTAAAAATGCCAGCTCAAAGCTAGGATTTCCAGGAGAACCAGAAGATGTGACTTTAATGCCTGCTCACATGTGATAGAAAATATTTAACAGCCTGATAATGGTGGGGTGAGATAAAATACTGACATACATTAAATATGTGCGATGGCAAAATTAAGTTAGGTCAGAGCAAGGAAAGCTGAGGAATTCCAACAAAACCCAGTAAAACTAAACAATTAACCCATGCTACCTATTGTGTTGTATGTTAGTCTGAATCATAGTGTAACTGGAAAAAAACCTGCAGAGTGAAACAGTTGACAAAAACAACCAACACTAACATTATAGAAGTATGCAGGGTTTATTTTAAACTAGGTTTAGACTGCTCCTCTGTACTAAATGCCAATTAACGGCTGGGACACATTTTTGGTTCCAAAATAATTTCCAGTTCCATAACCCCAAAAAGCATTTAGTTAATGCCCTCATATACTTTTCTATGATATCAACTAAAGCACAGAAAGTGGGAACATCCAGGAGATTTCTTTCAAAAATACACTCCTGTGAGGAACTAACAGTAAGGTAGATCTGTTAAAATGCAACAGTAGCCTATTATATACACTGAGTGTAAAACAAATATTCTCCTATGTTAAACGTGTAATCTAAATGCTCACACCCTAAAAAACAGTGTATTACAGAAACCTGAGTAAATGAATCCAAACATACAGTAATATTGAACATATATTAATGACACAGATGAAAAAGGTCTACATTAAGACACAATAAAAATATGAAGGAAACTATTACAGCACCATTGCATAAATCCAGTTACAAGATGTTTATGAGAACTTTAAAAGAACAAGGGCAGAAATCAGCTGGAGGAGCTCTAGGGCGAAACTGAAAAGGTACTCCAGACTAACTATATGCAGCACATTCGTGGCATTTAGTTTTATAATGGAAAAGCAGGTGTAGAATGATTTTTTTAACATGAGAGACCATGTAGCTTACCTATGATACAAAAGAAAAATGTCAGACACAAGCAAGAGGTTAAGAACAAAAACAAAAGAAAGTACAGAATGGATGCAACATCAGATAACAGGCAAGCAAGAGTCACTAGTATAAGCTAAAAGAGAAGACATGCTTTCCTCAACTTTATGGTAGTATGTAATTGCAAATACCACGGTTGTTTTGCAAACCATGTAAAATGGGTAACTTCAGCAATATACCTCCTCAAAAATAACAGAAAATAACATAAAAGAAAAGGACATTTCTGTCTTTTTGATTAGCATAACTACTGCAAAAATTGAAACTCATGGTGTATTTACTTCAATGAATCTAGTATTTCCAGTTTCTGGGCTGCTTTTTTGAACATATAAAATTTTTGACACATTTCTCTCAGAAAGACTGTGTTTATCAGCCACAACTTCTCTGTGAAATGCTACCAAATCCTATTTAGATTTCTTCTCTCTACATAGTGTACTGTCAGAGAACATTCAGCAGGCTTGTGAAGAACACCGGTCCTAGTTAATGCAGGAAAATGTTAATAATTCATATTGCAAACAGTGTTGTTTAAAAACCTCCATTGTGGGACCAATTTGATAATACACAAAATTCAGATAAATCATATAATTCTAACTCCGATCAAAATTGGCATTTACTCACAAACATATTTAAGCAAGATTAATTTTAAGATTTTCCTTCCTTTTTTGGTATACAAATCCTTTTGCACTGTCTCACCAGTTTACATGATTTCTTTCATCTACACCTCTCATATTGTAAAAAAATATTATCATTGCCAGAGACATCAAGACAACAGTTTGCAAATATTAGTGACAGATTTAGAATTATAGAATATTTACTTTTTTTTTTTCCAAATACTTAAGCATTCTGCAGATACCAATCTACACCATTACGCACAGGAACAACAGCACACTAAGAATATCAGTACGGCGTTTTTCAAGTATAAAAATTATCACCTGTGAGTGCAGAGTTTAATGTCACCCTGAGAGAACTAGAGTCTACCCAGGTTTTCTTCAACTTTAACCTATGGGCACAACTGATGCCAAAATCTACTTGCTAGCATGTGACCAACTGTATTGGTGTTTGGTATACAAGAAATAAACAGACTAACCTAATTAACACACTTCCCAACAAGAGAAAACAGTGTTAGAGCTAGAACTAAAGTGTGAGATAATCTTTGTTAAAGATCTGAGATTCTCACAGCTTTCACAGACAAAGTGGACTACAAAAATGATGATTCATTATGAGTGATGTGGGCTTCAGCATATTTGACTGGACAGTTTTTTCTCATCTCTTATCATGTGTAAAAGAACTTACGTTTTTCATTCCAATTTGAGGGAGAACTTTCATCGTTACTACCATCTACACATCTACATGGTTTTATGTTTTATTTTGTGAATTTGTGAATCTAATGCTGCTTACATAAAAATTAACATACTATATTATTTTTAACTATGATTAAAGGTTGTTGCAGTCACAAAAAAGACTGGAAGTGGCACAATTTAACCTTAGGATGGCAAAGCCAGTAACTTGAAATTTTTATTACAATTTCTCAGGCTTGAAGGAATGCAAACTATTTCCCCACACCGCCACCATGAGAAGGACTAGCAAAGGCAACTGCAGGCACAAAATTAACCACACCATCCAAAAATGTATCTGACATTACCCTATTTTTATCTACTTCCTGGTGCACTTGATGCAGACTTCCGCAATGCCTCATAACTGAAAAATTCTTAGTGTATTTGCTAATTATACCAAAAACCTAACTATTGAGCAATGCTTTTCTTCATCACAGACACGTGCTGTACCACTATCCACGGTATTCTCTATTTGAGAGCTAAGTTCCAGGACACGAATTAAATTTTCCTATTTAATGACAAATAACAGTACTTCCATTTCACTAAAAGGACCTTCCAGTAAGAAATTTTTAATCAGTATGATTAACAAAGAACCTAAAGGCCACATTAGATCAAGGGAAAGTACTGTATTATATAAACAAAGGCCCTAAATTGTAAATTTCAGAAAACTGATAAGCTGGCTAAGGAGTTCAGAATCTCTTCTTGTCTTATTATCCCTAGTATTGATTGAAGTCTCTCCACCTTGAAATTGTTGGTGAGGACAAATCTATTGAGTCTCATTAAATCCAGCACAGGAATGAAGTCCCCAGAGTATTTGGGACCACTAAAACAGATGCTATACATTTTAGAAAAATATTCCCTATCCTTGAGAATGAGAACTACAGCTGCAATATGAAATAGATACCAATTTGTTTCCATAAATGCTGTAATGTAAAGGAGTTATTGCAGAACAGAGCACCCTTGAAATTTGTACTTAAAGAAAAAAAAAGGTAGTAGTATGTCAAGTCAACACATCTTGACAAAACAGATTACAGATCTTCACATGTTTATGCTGCCCACTACAGCTAGATTTGGAAGAGAATTTGTGGTCCCCAATGGATTTACACATAATCCAGTGCAAGTTCATGACCTTGATCTGGTTTATCAGAAATGTTTTTTGTTTTATTCAGTCTACTGTTTCATGCTACACATTAACATCAGCGCACCAAAGTCAGTTCTACCTAAATGGTAGACTGTTAAGATGAACTTGGAATATGTGACCCAACCACCTTGCCTGAGCTATAGCATGTACTGCCTATCTGACCACTAACAGAGAGGTCATTGGTCTTGCTGTAAGGGACAATATATCACTGGAGGTACACACTGATAGGCTCAATGCCATTTGGAGCAGTAGGAAAATATTCCTTTGTGAATATGTTTATGGAATAGCTGACGCATCTTTATCTAGCTGTTGCAGCCTGCATATTATTAATGCATGGAAGACAGGCAAACTATTGCAGACAAATGTGTGTTCTGTTTTTCTCATTCAAGGGAAAAATAGGTATTTGTATTATATTTATAGATGCTGAGGCCTGCTGTGACTTCAGTAGGACTGCACATCTTGCAATTTGGAAAATGCATGTTACTTTGAGGCAACTACAGTTGGGTATTTTCTACAGTTCTTCTAATCAGAAGTATAGAACAGGATTGTCATGATAAAGGAATTCCTTTTCCCCTCCTAAGTTATCTCAACTCAATTTGCCACAAACATTAGTAGATCTATTCCACTGTGACTTAGGGAACTAAACTTTTTTTTTTTTTTTTTAAATATAGACTTTTTTTTTTTTAACATACCTTTATAAAAAGCAAAAAGAACAGATTTTTTCCAGGTGCATTAAATATTTTGATATTTTACAAAAAGACAGTTTACCAGTTCCACAATCGTAATTTATCAGAATATTTGAGTTGACTTTTGCTGGTTTAAGAGGCAAATCTTACTCCTCCATGTTGGAAAAATACTGAATTCAACACTTCCAAACTAGCAAATTTTAGGGTCATCTGTGAGTTGGAAGTATTTGGCAGCCATCAAAAGAAGGGGCTTTTCTTCAAAACCACACTATTCTTGTTGCATGATCAGCTAAGCAGAAGTCTTAAGCTCTGCTAAGATAGACCAAGAACTGTGAACCAGCTTTCTGAAGCAATCCACAATTTTAAGCCAAGCCCAGTTTAGAAGCAGCCTGCTGCTATAGCTATATAAGTATACCCACCAATTTTCCATAATATGTAAGTAACTTATTATAGCAAAATTATTTTTCATAGGACAGGTTAAACTCCCAAATTGAAGTAATACTGGCAAAATCACTATTGTGCAAGGTAAAGTGACCATTATAAAGAGTTTTGTCATGCTTTGAAACAGTCTTATGAAAACCCAGTTTCATTTTCCTTCATATGTTGTAGAACCAGTCTGGAAGAACAGGGTCTTATAAACACTGATGAGGAGAGTTCATATTATTTTCACTTGTGCCTTTTTTTTTTTTTTTTTTTTGAGTGATTCAAAGGATCCCTTTAACACCTATAGAAGCATTACACTGGAGAATGAAAACTGAAATAGCAACTCTTGATACCTACATTCTGTTTTTTTTTAATTCTATAATTTACTTTGTCTTGACCCACACAGGTAGAACTCCTCCTGCCTTGTACACGTTCTGAGCTACCTTGATGGAAGTTTACCTATAGCTTGGCTGCGCTACTATTGTAGTGAATAAAAGACTTAATGTCTATCGTCACCGCAGTCAGTGATGAACTTGCACAGAGTTAAGTACACAAGAATGTGCTGGGCACTATGTGCTATAAAATGCTAACCAAACACATCTTTAGAAACCCAGTACTGATTCTGGCTTGACATAGGCCTAGCTTCACAATTTTATGACAAACTGCACACTCAAGTAAGATGATAAAGGGAAACACCTGTTTTCTGAAAAAGCACTGACAGTACACAATTTGAGAAAACAGTTCCAAGATTGGTAGAAGGTACATGAAAGTTGTATATACCACTTCTTCCTTCCCAATGTTTCTAAAAAGGAAGGAAACGCATCCTTTGTATTTCTTACAGATTGAAAAACACATGCATAAAACTTGTTACACTCAAAAAAGTACTGAGTAGTGCACATGTGACAGCTCTTCAGAGTTAGCGTTCTTCCTGGCATTCATCAAACATATGAATCTATACTGTAAATGTTAAATATAGTTAAATTGTTTTCAATTAGTTATCCATTTAAAAAGCTATTACGGAAGCAATTTTTCCAGTTAATTTTGATAGAGCAGGTTTTTGCATCTTAAACCAGTAGAACTGTTTGAGATAGACACAAACACATTATTTATAAGTGAAAGGAATTTATTCTTGTAAATTACTCAAAACAAATTGGAGAATTTAGTAATTGAAAGCTCTAGGAGAGGAAGAAGAAAAACACAGGTAACAAAATTACATAAAGAAATTCATATGCTTGGCAGTTCACTCCTATTTTTCTTCAGATGCAACTAAATCTTGATTTTTAAGGCTCATCAATTCAATATAAGCAAAGGGCCATATATGCTGGTATGTAATTAGGCCAATAAACTGTTACTCTGCCAACCATATTTTGGTAACAGTAAAGATCCAGAGATCTAAAGGATGCAGCACTACACAGTGCTTTGATTAGTCTGTCCATTGATAGCGTACAGATGGATATTAAAATGAACCCTATGATCATAAAGCAGAATGACATACTTTTTGATATGATGTTGTTTCAGCTGTGTGAGCATCTTCTTGGTCTTTCAGTACTTTTTGTGTATCAGTATTGAGAGCCTGAAGCTGCTTTATCAGCTCAGTCTGCTGTGCTGTATGTTCAATGTTTTGTCTGTAAAGATTCTGCAGCTGCTGTAACTCCTTCCTGTGCAAAACAAGCAATAAAGAGAAATGAAGAAAAAGAACAACAATGACCTCCGACAAACAATTGTGTTCAAATAATTTTATTGTAGATAATGAGCTTCCTATTTTCATTTATTTTTCTGTCAATTGCCTTATAAACACTAGAAGTTACATATAAAATATTTATCACATCCTCTTGTGAAATATCTACAAAACAGTTAGGTTTCAAAATGGAATGCCTTTCAATTTCCCTCTAATGCTCTAACTGCTCTAAAATAAATGGATTTTCACTACTGCATCAACACTTTCTAATCAATATTCAGTTAAGTCTTTAGCAAAAAGTGTCAAAATTTAAAATATTTAGAACATATGGACTGTAAAATAAGTTTATTTTTTTTTTAAATTACAACTATAAGAAAAAAGATAAGACATTTTTCTTAACTTGCAAAGTATGTGTAAAGCAAGTCTCTTTTCTGAAATGATATAGTCCCTGTCTGCTGATAAATTACTTCTTGTCTGCAGGTATAGCATACTACAACAACTATAAGCAAAGTAAACTTTGGTGTGTACTGTATAACATAACAATAAAAGCGCTATAAACACATTAAAAGGAATCGTGTTGTAACCCAACCATAGGATAGATCTAGTATAATAAGTCTGCTTGAGAATTTTTACAGTAATGCTGATAGATCTCAAATTAAGGCATAAAGATCAGTAACTATTACTTATTATAAACAGTGATTAAAAACTTGGAATATTTTCTGTTAACATGTTAAAAGTTCAGATGACTCCATTAAACCCTTTTATATATTTTCTACTTAATTCCCTGTTTAATTCACAAGTATATTTCACACTAGTATTACATACAGATACTGAAATATAAGTTTATCACTCCAACTGATTTTCTTCCTTACTTCCTCAGAGAATTTTCTTGGTGACCTCCAACACACATGCAACTTCTCTGTGCCTAGAATTATTATTAACAGGAGTTATCATTACATTTTTTTGCTACTGCTGGAGATGTCCAGGCAAATATTAGCATACAAAAGGTAAGCAGCAATACCAGCTTCATTGTGTTTTCCTGAGAAACTACAGAATGATGAAAAAAACATTTTAAACGAACTTTCCAAAAAAACCATTTCTCAAGACCCGTGCCACTACTTAATATGTTGGTTATTTGTTAAAGGTACTATATCTCAATAATCATATAAAAATCGAAATTACATGTACCACAACAGCAGTCAGACAACTTAATGTTGTTAAAAAAGCACTATTTAAAAAAGCCTGTTAACAGGCCAATACAGGAGAAGACTTAAGGATACACCTACTTAACAGTATTTAAATCCTACCTTTCTCAATGAGATGTAAGGTAGCTTCTCAAAATGAACAACAGTAGAGGTGCATTAGGGACTCTCTATGTAACAAAACCAAAGTGCAACTGCAGAATGTACTTCATGTGTACTAATTTAATTCTGTTAACAAGCACAGCAGCAGAAATAAGGACATAGTGATGTGTTAGCACTTTCCAACAGGCCTTTTACATTAGCCTTTTACAACAGGCTTCCAAACAAGCCCTTGCTTCGCTTCCCTAACTGTGAGCATATAGTAGAAAATGACACATCTTTGCACTGCAGTTAAAACACAGATTACAATAATTTTGCACAGGTTCTCCAACCAGATCTTTATTTTGTTGTGGAAGGGAAAAACACGTGATAATGCTGAATCCTCAGATACTGTTGGAAAAGTTGGTAGTAACTGTTGCCAAGACCACTCTGCTATATTTCTGCTCTTTAATTTGTATGCAAACATCAATGCAGTTATCTGTGTCTGTTGCCTGAGAATGCACAGTATTATGTGTTCTCTAATGGTCTGCCCACAAACAGTATGTCTTGGTTTGAAAGACAGGTGTCTGCCAAGGAAGGCAGGAGCCCCCCCTGGAATGGCAGATGCAACCCCCCT